>JAZHFB010000007.1:0-525000 GCA_037356375.1 Drosophila affinis | reverse complement strand
CTGCAGCATATTCCAGGCGGAAGTCTTTGCCATCAGGAAAGCAGCGGAGGTTGCACAACAAGCAGGGCGATCACATAACGTGGTCAATCTGTTTGTAGACAGCCAAGCGGCGATAAAATCCATGCAGTCGTCCACGGTCAGTTCTAGAAGTGTCCTGGCGAGCAGGGAAGCATTGGACTCACTAAGCACGACCAAGTCAGTGCGATTCTACTGGGTTCCCAGCCATCAGGGCATTGAAGGAAATGAAGCGGCGGACGTTCTGGCTAAGGAAGGCGTCGGGCTGGCGAGAGAAAGAGCAGAAAACGTGCCTGTCTCACTCAGAACGCTACAGAGCGATCTAGAAAAGCTGGCTAGACTAGAAAACGAGAGCAGGTGGAGGAGCATGACCAACTGCAGAGTCTCGAAAATCATGTGCACAAAACGCAGCGAGAAACTCAGCCACTATCTGCTGCACCTTCCACGGAAAGATTGCAGACTGCTGGTGGGAATACTGACAGGTCACTGCCTGGCCGCATCAAACGCAGCCAAACTAAACATCACCGACAGGAGCAGCTGCAGGAAATGCGAGGACCTTGGGGCTATCGAAACCCTGGAACATCTAATCTGCAGCTGCCCGGCTCTCTCACGGGCCAGGATAAGGTACCTGGGCGCACCGACGCTGACATCGCTAGAAGATGCCTCCAGGAGGTCGCCAAGGGAACTGCTGGCCTTCGCCAAGAACACCTCAATCTTAGGTGATATAAAACCATCACTAGCACCCGCGTAACAAGGTCCATAATCAACCGGATTACTAAGGGCCATACTGGCCTATGAGAGACCCCAGGAGGGTCGTCCGGGTTAACCTAAACCTAAACCTAAACATGAAAAAAAAACTATAATTCTTAAAAAAAATTTAAAGCTCAAAATCGATCAGAAAAAGTCATTTTGGGCGACAGCGGAAAAAAAAGTTTAATTTTGTCGAGTGGTGTTATCGACTCAGTAGCCGATATGGTCCCACCAACTGCCAAATTTAGGTTAGATAATAGCCGATAGCCGAACAATTCCCAATTACAGCTATTTAATTATATTTATATTTATATTTATCTTTTGACAAATCCAAGGACCCCTTTGCCTTTGTTAGAGATAGTAGAGATACAGCCATGTGATAAATAATAAGGACAGTTGGCTTTATTTCAGCAAAAAAAGGTCTATAAAATGGATATTTCCTATCACTTTGAAGTGAACTTAATTTGTATAGGTTGTTTAACATTTGACCTTCCTAATGTAAAAGAAAAAAACCCAAGAGTAGTGGTAAAAAAATTAAAAAATTTTTTTTTCGATGCTTTAAGCTGTGAAAAATAATAGGGACACACACAGAAAACATATTATATTTCGTAAAAAATCCGGGTTTCTAAGAGTTATTTGGTTTAAAACTATTGCGAGTAATTAGTGCTAGTTATTTTATATGTAAAAACATCCATAAAATAAAGTTCAGTTGCTTAGGATGGTAAAGGACATGCACTGCAGCGCCCTGGTACGCGTGGACATGAAAAACGTCCAGAATAAGGAATTTTTGTTCCGGAAACTGGCCGAAACATTAAAGTGTTCCAAGGTAATGATGGATAATGTAATAAAACATACGACTTTAGAGGAAACATCCCGGAAACATCCCAACATATTCAAAAGTTAGGTTAGGTTGTCCCGGACGGCCCTCTACGGGGCCTCTCATAGGCCAAAAAGGCCCTTAGTGATCCGGATCTTTGTATGGACCTTACGAGCGTGCTTCTGAGGTTCCGAAGTCCCCCAGAATCGAAGTGTTTTTCGCAAAGGCAAGCAGTTTCCCTGGCGACCTCTTGGAGGCATCCTCCAGTGATGCCAGCATCGGTGCGCCCAGGTACATTCTCCTTGCCCTTAAGAGAGCCGGACACCGGCAGATGAGATGCTCCAGGGTTTCGACAGCCCCGGGCTCATTGCATTTCCTGCAGATATCACTGTTAGTGATGTTCAGCCTGGTTGCATGCGACGCAGCCAGGCAGTGGCCTGTTAGTATGCCCAGTATGCACTGACTTAGTCGTGCTTAGTGATTCTAGTGCCTCCCTGCTTGCCAGGTCACTTATAGAGCTGACCGCGGACGACTGCATGGATTTTATCGCTGCTTGGCTGTCAACGAATATGTGAACCGTATTGTGTGGTCGCTCTGTGAGCTGAGCGACCTTTGCTGTCTTCTTGATGGCGAAGACTTCCGCCTGGAATATGCTGCATCGGTCGGGTGGCTTATACGACGCCCTTATTTCAGGGTTTGTACAGTATAGGCCTGCTCCTACTCCTTCCTTCATCTTGGAGCCGTCAGTGTATATGTTAAGGTGTTGAGTCTGATCCCGTCCTGCTTTCCAGTCTTCGGGTCCCATGAGGAGGTTTGTTTTTACTTCAAGGCACGTTTGGGGGATCATGTAGTCGGTTGAACTGATCATGTCCATTCTAATTGAACTATGCCCGAATCTTTGAGGAGACATGTTCCCCGACGCAATCAAGCGCTGTGCCGCCTTGCTTGCAGTCAGCCTAGCGTAGATGTCGAGGGGGTCGATTCCGAGTATTGTTTCGAGTGCTTTGGTTGGCGTTGACCTCAGCGCTCCCGCTATGCAGAGCAAAGCCTGCCGCTGGGTTCGTTCCATTAGCTTGTGGTACGTCTTCTTTTCAGTGGCTTTCCACCACACTAGGACTCCATACAGCAGAGTTGGTCGCACTACCTAGATGTAGATCCAATGCATCAGAGCGGGCGACAGGCCCCATGTGCTACTAAACATCTTCTTGGATGCATATAGTGCATTGGTGGCCTTTTTCACCCGCTCTACTACATTGGGTCTCAATGCCAGCTTACTGTCCAGTACTGTGCCGAGGTATTTGACCTGTGCTTTAGGGGTTAGCCTTGTTTGGTTAACTTTCGGGGGGACCCATGTTGGTACCTTGTATCTCTTGGTGAAAAGGATGAGGTCCGTTTTGTCCGCGTTGATACTGAGTCCTACTCCATCTGCCCACTCACATATCTCCCTGAGAGTTCGTTCCATTATGGAGCTGAGAGTCGATGGACATACACCCGTAATAAGTACGCTTATGTCGTCTGCATAAGCTGTTATTTTTGGTGCTTTCCTTTCGAATCTCTTGATGAGGTTGTCGACCACCAGGTTCCATAGCAGGGGTGACAGGACTCCACCCTGGGGTGTGCCCTTGTGTGCACCTCTGACCATGGAGGCGGTGCCCCACTCTGATTGCACCCGTCTACAACCTAGAAGGTGCTTTATCCAGAGGTTGATTGACGGGTGGGTGCTGGTAGCTTCTAGGCAGTCCATTATTGCTTCTGTAGCGACGTTATTGAATGCTCCGGATATGTCTACGAATACTCCAAGTGCATATTTCTTAGTGTTGAGGGCTTTCTCGACGGTAGCTACTAGCGAGTGCAGTGCTGTTTCCACCGATTTTCCCTTGGTGTAGGCGTGTTGGTTGGTTGACATTAGTCCGCTTACTTTGGTTCTAATATGTAGATCCAGCAGCTTTTCTAATGTTTTCAGTAGGAAAGAGGTTAGGCTTATCGGTCTGTAATCCTTGGAACTCACATGGCTGCACTTTCCTGCTTTTGGGAGGAAGACTTACGCCTCAGTCTTCAGTCAGCTTTCACTGCGTTCGGTCGTGTTTTCGCTATGTCTTATCAATGCTCGAAATGCGATTCGGACGTTACGGCCGCTCAGCTTCGTGGCTTTGATGCCGTACGCTGTTCGTCGTTGTGCGGTGAAAATGTTGGTTAATCTGCCATTGCGACAATTGTGTGATTGCGAATGACTCGCACTCGAAAATTGATGAACTCAACGACAAGGTGCTGAAGCTTGAGAGCCTTTATCGGGAGCTCAAGTCTGAGTTTAAGGCTGCCCTCCCTGTCAATTTAAATAAGAAGGTGAAGCCTGCTGTTGCAAGGAAGAAAGCCGACAACGTCATATCTGTGGCTGAGTTGCAGTCTCCGCGGCTAGTGGCCGCCACATCGACTGCGGTTATTGACCCTGGATCAGCTGCTTCAGATGGCTTTGTCACTGTGCGGAGAAAAGTGAGAAAGAACCGCACAAAGAAGACGAAGCGTTTGCTAGGCATTGCGCAGAGCTGTGAGCAGCTGAATGTCTTACAGAGCAGAAAATACCTGCATATTGGTCGATTTTCTACTGCAACGGAGCCAGAGGCGGTGGTGAGATTTGTTGCCGATAAGCTCAAGGTGTCTGAGACGGAAATTTTTTGTGCGAAATTGGTCAAGCGGGACACTGATCTATCTACATTGAAGTTTGTCAATTTCAAACTTGGTGTAACTGAGCCGCTATTCCCTGACGTCTTCGAGGAGAAATTCTGGCCAGTGTCGGTAAGGGTTTCCCGTTTTGAGCATAGGCAGAGGCCGGAAGCAGATATCACGGCAGTTAATCTGTTGACAGCTGTGCCAGTACGGACGTCCACCCCGACTACGGAAGCCCCAGATCCAGTTCCTTCCACTTCAAAAAACCCCCAGTGAGCGGCGCCCATGGTTTTTGGTTCGCCGCCTCCTTACGACATATTCTGCATTCAAATTCTCGCCTCTACGAAGTCAGCATTGGCTCGCTGCATCACGTCTGGCATACCTCTGCGGAACAACAACACAGTACCGCTTCTTCGCTCTGCGCTTTGTCCGATATTCGCACGGCTGCTGCTGGTATAGACGTCGACGCTCTTGCTTGCGCTCTATGTCATCGAAGTGCGCCTCTGACATCGTCGTTACTACAAAATTCGACAACGCATGTCTTCGTGTGCTTGGCTTGCGCCGCTGCTGCACTCGACACTTGGGGAGAGTCAGTAGCCCGTCGTTCGCTCGCAAATGGAGAACTCTCTTCGCCCACAGTACCCAGTATGGATCTCCCCGCCGCTGCCCCGCTCAATCGTCTGGTCGAGGAAGGTGTGCTGCGGGTTCGGACTACGGCGTTTGGGCGTTTTTTACGCACGAGCCGCGCCCCTCTAGCTGATTGTGACATGCCAAGCCCTTCTCAGGATTATGCTTCCGTGCCCTCGGGCCGTTCAGCGCTGCTACCCTCCGTGATCATGCCTATGGAAGGGACCAAATCCTTAAGCATCTACTTTCAGAATGTAGCGGGCATGCGCACTAAGGCTCAGGCTGTATATTTGGCAACCGCTGTGTGTGATTTCGACGTCATCGTCGTGGTTGAAACCTGGCTCAATGATAGCTTCTTCGACAGCGAGTATTTTGACCCCAACCTTTTCCAAGTGTTTCGTAAGGACAGAGATTGTGCCAAGACGAATCGCTGCAGAGGGGGTGGGGTCATTGTGGCCGTTAGACGCACGCTTCAATGTGATCCCATTTGTCTCTTGGATGGAGACACTATGTTGGATCAGATTGGTGTGTTGGTGGCCGGACAGTCGGAGGCTCTGGTAGTCAGTGCATCGTACATTCCGCCTTGTAGTAGCTATGAGGTCTACAAGGCGCATATGCGGAATATTACCAGCATGCATGCCAATCTAAAAGACCGTCAGCATCTCTGCGTTGTTGGCGACTTCAATTTGGGGTCGCTGGTGTGGTCCGCCGATCCGCAGTCGTCGGCTATGATCCCGAGCAACGTGCACTTGCAGCAGGAAATTCTTTGCTTGGATGATTGTTTTAGTGTGGGCTTATCCCAAGTCAATAATGTATTTAATAGGTTAAATAAGATTCTAGATTTAGTTTTCGTTGGACCTGATGTTGACTGCCGTGTAACGCGCTGTGAACAGCCGATTGTAGAATGCGATATGCATCATATGCCATTGCTACTAGCAGTTAAATTCATTTGTTACTCGCCTCGAGCGGAATTTGATTTTCATTATTATTTTACTGATGTAAGTCTGAATGCTATACGGGATGACATGTTAAATGTAAACTGGGCGTCTGTTCTATCGCATCCTATTGTTGATACTTGTTATAGCGTTTTCATTGAAATTGTTCGTCATTTTGTTGGTAAAAATTCTTTCAGAAGAGTGCGTGGCTCCTATAGGTTACCGTGGTATACGAAGGGTATACCACGTTAGGTACAAAAATCTGCGCAATACGTTTTTTAAGCGTTTTAATAGGACCCGGGACCCTGGTGATTGGGACAGGTATGTGCAGCATAAACGGGAGTTTTCGTTTCTCAACAAATTTTTATATAATCAATATATTGCCGACGTTGAGAGGGGGCTCAAACTTAATCCCAGGTTATTTTGGCATTTTATAAACTCTAAGAGGTCAACGAGTGGTCTTCCCTCAGCTATGTGTCTTGGTCTCTGTAGCGCTAATACTGACAGTGGCATAGCAAACCTTTTTGCTTCTTTTTTCAGGTCTAATTTTGAGCCATGTGCGACGCGGCATGATTCGGATATCCTTGACTCCATCCCTTCGGTTGTCAATATTGCCACACTTGATATATTGGAGGGGGACATCTTGGAGGCTATTGCTGACTTCGACAATTCTAATAAGCCCGACAGTGATGGTATTTCTGCCTTCCTGCTTCGCAATTGTTGTGATGCGTTTTGTGCGCCGCTGAAAATTCTTTTCATGAATTCCTCGTTAGCGGGTCGGTTTATTGGTAAGTTGAAAGCTGCCACAGTCACTCCTGTTTTTAAGAAAGGCTCGAAGAATAATATCTCTGATTATAGACCAATTGCCAAACTCAGCAATATCTCAAAGCTTTTGAGCGTATCATGTCCAAAAAGATTACTTTTCTCATGAGGTCATACATTAGCCCAAAGCAGCATGATTTTATGCCGGGTAGATCAACAACTACGAACCTGATCGCCTTCAGTAATTTCTGCACACGAGCCTTTAAAAAGAACTCCCAGGTCTATGTTGTGTACACTGACTTTGCTAAGACCTTTGATAAAGTCTCCCACTGTGCTCTAGTAGCCAAGATACATCGGCTGGGTATGCATTCGAGCTTGCTCAGTTGGTTCATATCATATCTTGAGCAGCGAGAGTATGTTGTATTAGTGAATGGAAAGCAGTCGGACCCATATTTGGCTACTTCCGGCCTTCCACAGGGCAGCGCTCTTGGTCCGCTGCTGTTCTCTATTTTTATAAATGACATATGTCTTAGCATTCGAGCCTCTGAGTATTTGCTTTACGCTGATGATCTCAAGATTTTTCGCTCTGTAAAATCATTAGGCGACAGTATCCTTCTTCAGCATGACCTGGATGAAGTTGCTCGTTGGTGCACACGTAATTTGCTCCCACTTAATATTAGAAAATGTTATTTCGTTTCGTATGGCAAGTGTACATTTACCTCGTACATCCTGACCTCGTACTCGATAGATGGCCTTCCGCTCTTAAAGCAGACGGAGATACTCGATCTAGGCATCTTGTTTGATTCCAAATTTTTGTTTGTGGAACATCTGAATTACATTTTGCCGAAAGCTTATGCCATGTTTGCCTTTGTTAAGCGCAACTCATCCCAGTTCAACGTTCCATACACGAGGCTAAGTCTATATTCTCTCCTCGTGCGCTCGCGCCTTGAATATGCTTCAGTGGTTTGGAACCCTACTGGGGTTGGTCAGATTGCGCGCATCAAGAGATTGCAGAGGAAGTTTTTGAAGTTTGCACTCCAGCCCTTGCAGTTTGCAGTCCCATTGCCATCCTATGAGTGCAGATGTCGCCTTGTGCATCTCTCCTCTCTTGAGGATCGTAGGACCATTGCGGCTCAAATCTTTATTTATGACTTGGTAGTGGGGAATATTGATTGCCCTGACCTGCTTAATAGGATTGGCTTCAATACGCCTGCCAGCAGCCTTAGGGACCACGCACTCTTTGCTATTGATCTCCACCGGAGCAATTACGGAAGTAACGAACCTATATGTAGGGCTTTTCGCCAATATAATGCGCTGCCAGCTGGGATGCGGTTCGACTTCTGCCATGGGAAAGCAGCCGTTAGACGATTGCTCTCTGATTTTTTCATGTTTCATTGTTAATTGCTTTTTTGTTGATTTCTTTGTATTATTTAAGATAGATGTAAGTTAGTTTAGCCAGTTAAGGTTCAACCGTTGGCCAATAAATAAATAAATAAATAAAATTGGAAACATGTATAATATTCCAAAAATGATTTGACTTTATTTTTTTAAATATTATTTTTTGCCCAAAATGCCCAAATGTGCTCACACATAGATTTCAGCGTGAGCACACCAGATGACGTAAGTGATGTCGCGCGGAACGATGAACTGCTCACTTTAACCACTAACCATACAATATATAGACGGGACAGTTCATATGCTGGTTTTGACCGCACCACCAACAAGATATCAGCGCCCGAGTGAGTGTATGCGTGCTCACGCATTCTCACGTACTGTTGCATATGTGTTGTCAGCGCCCGAGAGTCGTGAGAGTGTATGTGTCTCATGTACTTTGCGTGTTTGCAAGTACACACTCATACACATGAGCGCACAACTGAAATTTTCGCTCACCCAACTTTGTTTTGATTTTTGTGCTCGCGCCACCCTTCACTTTAGCATTATTGGAGTCGGCCCTTTTTGAAGACGCTTGCCTTAGAATACCAGAATATCTGTTATTTTGTACATGCTTTAGATTCTAACTTTGTTTAATATAGAATATACTAATATATTGAGCAGATATATGTATATATATTCACAAATATATATTTGATTGTATGGTTTATTGTAGTATATAACAATATTTTTGATCACATATAAAAAAGTAGTATGCGCTAAAAAAATATATATGTATCATCCTTGAATATGGATAATAATGACATATAAATGGGTAATAGATGGGTCCATACGGATTTTAGTGCCACACTTGCGAGTCAAACTTGAAATCATCCCTCATTTTCTGATGCGAATTTCCATCCACAGAGAGAACTTCCCTCTAGTACCAGGCAACTAGTTCGGCACCGGTGCCGAACTAGTTGCATTTCTCACGTCCCTAGTTCCACTTCGTTTCCCCGACAATGTATTTCAGCGGAGAATTTAACACACGCATGTCCTAGGGCGGAACCACCCCTGCAGGGGGTGCTAAGGACCTAGTTCGGACCTAGTTGCCAGTAGAAACCCAGCAACTAGTTCCCGTATCGACCCCCCTTCGGTTACTAGGAGCCTAGTTTCGAAATAAAAATAAAAATTCGTTCAATGTAAATTTACGCATATATATTTTAAAATTATATTAATTCAGCTGCCTCCTCGGTCCTCTTTACGCACTTCTTTTTAAAAACCCTTTTTTTTATGCGTTGCATCGCCTTACGAAGCAATGCCTCCTCGGCTTCGTCTCCAGGCGGAATACATTCTGTAATTAATTTTTGGTAAATTGAATTATTATTATTAATTAGGAGTGTAAATGGTATTTTACCTAGCAAAGCGTCATAAAATTCTTTATGGGACCTGAGGGACTTCTTCCCTTGTACTCCATCGACATTGTGCGATAAAACGATTTCCTCGCTTAAAATAAAGTCTAAGCTATTAAAAATTCCTCTCGGCTGCATAATCGATTTCATTGCAGATATCTGTAAATGAAAAAAATATATAAGACTGAGAAAAGGTCATAATTTACAGTTTATATTTACTTACATAAATGCTTTTATTTAATTTAATTTTTTCATTTATTTCGATGAGGTCTGGTTCAGTTTTAATGGGGAATAGTTCCCGAATTGGGTTCAAGTCTGCCTTCTCTTTTAGCATTTGTTTTATCAAAACCGTTTGGTTTGACACAATTTCCATTATGGCTTTTAATTGATCTAAAAACAAAACATTGTTAATTGGTTTGAAAAGGAAAATTATTTTCTATTAATCTTAATAGTCTTACCACGTATTATCTTGTTTTCTTGTTTCAAAGATTCTGAAAATGTTTATTTTTTATATATTGATTGAAATATTCATAGCAAAATTATTATTTACCATTCGATTTCTTAATGTCCTCCAATGCCTCCAATATATCCGTCCGGGGTCCGTCTAGGCTCATTGGCTCACTGTCTGGAAAATCGTATATATGTATATATATATATTTTTTTTTTATTATAAAATAAAAAAACTTACCATTCATTGGCATTGCTAGTCGGATAATTTTTCTTGGAGACGACATTCTGAAATATATATTTACATATGTATATGTATATACTTTTTTTTTTTTTTTTGGTTTGGGGACCAAGGTAGGTGAATCTTCTAAAGATACCCTTTAACACCGTTGCTAAAGGGCATGCCCGATTCGTGTTGAAAAACACGCCTACGGACTAAACACCTCCCAGTGAAATATGTGCAAATTTTAGGTAATGAAAACATATTCGATTTTAAATACAATGATGAAGCAATGGAATGACTAAAATATTTCCCTCATATGGCAAACCTACAGCTTTACTTTGCAAATCTATAAATTCGAATCTCTCCTTTACTGCTACGGTTTCACAATTTACTAAAATAATTCCTAATCCGATTGAGGCTATAGGTTCCTCATAAAAGCTTCTGATATTTTACAGTCTTTTCCCAATAATTGCCCCTCCGTCTTCTTCCGTAAACCCAGTCACAATAATTGGAATATTTCCATTAATAAAAAAAAAACGAGAGGGAACGTTGTGACCCGTGGCAAAGGCCACGGCTCTACCTTATACCCGGTACTCAGTCAGTATATACATACATACATTTATGAGCCTACGAATTATGAAAATTTTTATATGTTCTCAAAAGGGACGAAAATAATATTTAAATTAAAAAAATTATTTTTTTGGAATTTTTCTACACGTTTCCATTTTTGTTTACATATCGTTTGTATATCTGCGCCTACATTTCTACATGACATGTAAAACTACATATTTGAGACGTACAAGTGTTTGCAAAAGAGAGATGGGAATGAGTCAGCGCTGGGCAGGCGTTGCGTAGCCACTGAAATTTAATTTGTTTCTTCTGGCCATAATATTGATCCGATCTAATCCAGATTCGGTAATCGGGTAGATATGGTAATTTTTCATGATTCTGCGTTTTTGGTTTTCATTTATCTTAAAAATTGTGGATTCCACAGATTTTGGTCCTTTGTGGGGGCGGAAGGGGCGTGTCAAAATTTTGAAATACACTTGTACTGAAGTGATATCACAGGAGCTTGGATAGAAAGTTTGGTTGCTCTAGCTCTTATAGTCTCTGAGATCTAGGCGCTCATTTAAACGAATAAGCAAAGCGGACTGGGTGGCGTGTGAGAGAGAGCGAGAGGGAATGATGACTTTCGAAATGGTTTTCTTCATTGTAGCTATAATAATGATCCGATTTGATCCAGATTCAACACTCTGATAGAAATGGTCATTTTCTATGCTTCTGCGTTTTTAGTTTTCTTGTATCTTCAACATTGTGTACGCCACAGACTTTCGTCCTTTGTGGGGGCGGAAAGGGGCGGGGCGAAATTTTTCAACACATTTGGAGTAGTGTGATCACAAAGCAGACTGGATACAAAATTTGGTTGCTCTAGCTTTAATAGTCTATGAGATATAGGCGCAAATGAAGACGGACAGACGGACAGACGGACAGACGGACGGACGGACAGACAGACATGGCTATATCGACTCGGCTATTGATGCTGATCAAGAATATATATACTTTATGGGGTCGGAAACGCTTCCTTCTGTGCGTTACACACAACCGTTATCCCCACAAATCTAATATACCCCTATACTCTTCGAGTACCGGGTATAATTATCAGGTTCCTTAACTGACAAAATAAAATTATTAAAGAAGCACTTACTTCCTACTATCTTAGGATTTTTCTTAATTTTTTTTTTATCCTGTCTTCAATAATTTTTCTAAATATTTGTTCGAGAATTTTAGAAGGCTTTCGGACACATTTTTTTAAAGTTTGTAAATAATTCTCAAATGAATACGATGAGCCGGAAATCGGATCTCCGATTTGTTCAACGGTCCCTTTTACGTGCAATAAACTGTGTACATTGTAAGCCACGCTGTTTTCTCCGAATACAATTGGAAAATTGTAAACGAAGAGATCTAAAATGCGTTGACAATTTTCTTTATTGTATTCACGCAGTTTAGAGCTGCATAGCATTCTATACAAGCAATGAAGTAAAAGAAATTCATAGTAAAGGTCGTCACTGACTTCGTCTTTGAAGGCAATAATTCCCGTATACAGCAAAAATTGTCTAAACTCCGTGGCCTTCCAATTACACAATTCATCCAAAGATCTAGGCTTACGCGCAAACTCTCTTGGAATATATTTTTTTAGGAACACTAGCTTATCTGAAATGCGTTTCCTGGCATCTGATGAACTTTTTACTTCTAACTTATTACTTACAAGCCTTAACAAAATGTTGCGCATCACTCCTAACTCTACCAAATGCTTGCAATCTAAGGGAATCTGCGTCACCATGGAAATGTTCATTTCTTCTAATATTGACCTACAATTTAAATATTGACTGCTATGATGACATGGATATCTTCTAAGTGTAAAATCTTCATTAGTAATTAAGACTCCTGAGGTCGTACTATAGGTCAAAATTCTGTCTACCTTTCTGGCTATCTGTGTACATTTTGCACAACCATGACAAGATGTGTGTCCAGGTGTGCCACTAATAAATGCTCTTGCTGGAGCATCGCAAACCACTGCCCTAATAACTATATTTATATGTCTGCCACAAATGGTGAAACCGCCATTCTCGAACTCTTTAAATTCTAAGCAAAATTTTGCTAAAAACTCTTCACAGCTATGGGGCGTACTTTTTCCAAAAAATATACCTACTGGAAATACTGGAACATTCGGATAATTGTTTACCCTCACTAATATTGGCCATAGCTGTGCCCTTGAACTTCTGAATAATGGAAGTCCGTCAACATTTATATCAATGTTTAGTTCTTCCATTATATCAATGTTTTGAAAATGTCGTTCTAGCTGCCAGACAAGACCTATGTGAAGATAAGATCCTCCACCAATTACCTGAATATCACCTCTGTGCTGGCGTTTTGATTTATAAAACGGACAAACATCTATATTTTCTTCTTTTAAAATACCCACTAAATCGAGTGCACATTCACGCGTTGGCCTATATTTAATAAACCACTGCCTAAGTTTGTCATTCAATGACGATTTATTTGGCGGAATTTCAGCATTTTCAAAATCAAATGCTTCCTCTTCTATAAGTATTTCTTTCACTTCTTCCACTTTTTCTTCTACTTTTTCTGCACTGCACAACGCTAACTTTGCAAGGTTCGATTCCCTTTCACTCTTTTGCAGTCTACGCAAATGCCTTTTGCTTATCATTTTATTTAAAATATGAAATATGCCTGCACGTACCTGTTTATAAATTTTTTTATTTTTTGTATTTATTGTTTCTCACTTTTTAATGGAATTACCAAAAATTTGTTAGAGATCAACGCTTCCAGCAAACTAAATCTGACATAGAAGTGAAGAAAACGCAGAAAGAAAAACACGCAGAGTGCAAAGCGACAAGCTTTGTGCACTCCTTCTTTGTGAACTTTTTTGTCTCTTGCATTCCACGAGCTCAAGTACAGTAGAATATCACTAATAACTTACCATTTTGGTCCATTTTGCATGACATGGCATCGGGCAAAAATCAAAGAGTCCGCACTGTACTGTAACTCTTTTTCGGGGTTTCATCACATTTCCACGAGTTTACGGTTATTTGTCGACTTTGGAAACAAAACGAAGCCAGCTTCGTATTTCGGATCTGTTTAGACTGGTCGACGTTCGCTTCCCCCGTTACTAGTCGCTGAACTAGTACATTGTAGTCGACGTAGACCTGGTCGATGTTCGCTTCCCCCGTTACTAGTTGCGTAGCTAGTTGCGCGAAGCGGAACTAGTTCGAGTAGGGTTGATTGACCCCTTTGGTTCTACAGGGCAGTTTTAAAGCTGTGAATGTATTGCAGAGCAGAAAATACCTGCATATTGGTCGATTTTCTACTGCAACGGAGCCAGAGGCGGTGGTGAGATTTGTTGCCGATAAGCTCAAGGTGTCTGAGACGGAAATTTTTTGTGCGAAATTGGTCAAGCGGGACGCTGATCTATCTGCATTGAAGTTTGTCAATTTCAAACTTGGTGTACCTGAGCCGTTGTTCCCTGACGTCTTCGAGGAGAAATTCTGGCCAGTGTCGGTAAGGGTTTCCCGTTTTGAGCATAGGCAGAGGCCGGAAGCAGATATCACGGCAGTTAATCTGTTGACAGCTGTGCCAGTACGGACGTCCACCCCGACTACGGAAGCCCCAGATCCAGTTCCTTCCACTTCAAAAAACCCCCAGTGAGCGGCGCCCATGGTTTTTGGTTCGCCGCCTCCTTACGACATATTCTGCATTCAAATTCTCGCCTCTACGAAGTCAGCATTGGCTCGCTGCATCACGTCTGGCATACCTCTGCGGAACAACAACACAGTACCGCTTCTTCGCTCTGCGCTTTGTCCGATATTCGCACGGCTGCTGCTGGTATAGACGTCGACGTTACTACAAAATTCGACAACGCATGTCTTCGTGTGCTTGGCTTGCGCCGCTGCTGCACTCGACACTTGGGGAGAGTCAGTAGCCCGTCGTTCGCTCGCAAATGGAGAACTCTCTTCGCCCACAGTACCCAGTATGGATCTCCCCGCCGCTGCCCCGCTCAATCGTCTGGTCGAGGAAGGTGTGCTGCGGTTTCGGACCACGGCTGCTTGTGATATGCCAAGCCCTTCTCAGGGTTATGCTTCCGTGCCCACGAGCCGTTCAGTACTGCTACCCTCCGTGATCATGCCTATGGAAGGGATCAAATCCCTTAGCATCTTCTTTCAGAATGTAGCGGGCATGAGCACTAAGGCTCAGGCTATATATTTGGCAACCGCTATGTGCGATTTCGACGGCATCGTCTTGGTTGAAACCTGGCTCAACGACAGCGAGTATTTTAACCCCAACCTTTTCCAAGTGTTTCGTAAGGACAGAGATTGTGCCAAGACGAATCGCTGCAGAGGGGGTGGGGTCATTGTGGCCGTTAGACGCACGCTTCAATGTGATCCCATTTGTCTCTTGGATGGAGACACTATGTTGGATCAGATTGGTGTGTTGGTGGCCGGACAGTCGGAGGCTCTGGTAGTCAGTGCATCGTACATTCCGCCTTGTAGTAGCTATGAGGTCTACAAGGCGCATATGCGAAATATTACCAGCATGCATGCCAATCTAAAAGACCGTCAGCATATCTGCGTTGTTGGCGACTTCAATTTGGGGTCGCTGGTGTGGTCCGCCGATCCGCAGTCGTCGGCTATGATCCCGAGCAACGTGCAGTTGCAGCAGGAAATTCTTTGCTTGGATGATTGTTTTAGTGTGGGCTTATCCCAAGTCAATAATGTATTTAATAGGTTAAATAAGATTCTAGATTTAGTTTTCGTTGGACCTGATGTTGACTGCCGTGTAACGCGCTGTGAACAGCCGATTGTAGAATGCGATATGCATCATATGCCATTGCTACTAGCAGTTAAATTCATTTGTTACTCGCCTCGAGCGGAATTTGATTTTCATTATTATTTTACTGATGTAAGTCTGAATGCTATACGGGATGACATGTTAAATGTAAACTGGGCGTCTGTTCTATCGCATCCTATTGTTGATACTTGTTATAGCGTTTTCATTGAAATTGTTCGTCATTTTGTTGGTAAAAATTCTTTCAGAAGAGTGCGTGGCTCCTATAGGTTACCGTGGTATACGAAGGGTATACCACGTTAGGTACAAAAATCTGCGCAATACGTTTTTTAAGCGTTTTAATAGGACCCGGGACCCTGGTGATTGGGACAGGTATGTGCAGCATAAACGGGAGTTTTCGTTTCTCAACAAATTTTTATATAATCAATATATTGCCGACGTTGAGAGGGGGCTCAAACTTAATCCCAGGTTATTTTGGCATTTTATAAACTCTAAGAGGTCAGCGAGTGGTCTACCCTCAGCTATGTGTCTTGGTCTCTGTAGCGCTAATACTGACAGTGGCATAGCAAACCTTTTTGCTTCTTTTTTCAGGTCTAATTTTGAGCCATGTGCGACGCGGCATGATTCGGATATCCTTGACTCCATCCCTTCGGTTGTCAATATTGCCACACTTGATATATTGGAGGGGGACATCTTGGAGGCTATTGCTGACTTCGACAATTCTAATAAGCCCGACAGTGATGGTATTTCTGCCTTCCTGCTTCGCAATTGTTGTGATGCGTTTTGTGCGCCGCTGAAAATTCTTTTCATGAATTCCTCGTTAGCGGGTCGGTTTATTGGTAAGTTGAAAGCTGCCACAGTCACTCCTGTTTTTAAGAAAGGCTCGAAGAATAATATCTCTGATTATAGACCAATTGCCAAACTCAGCAATATCTCAAAGCTTTTGAGCGTATCATGTCCAAAAAGATTACTTTTCTCATGAGGTCATACATTAGCCCAAAGCAGCATGATTTTATGCCGGGTAGATCAACAACTACGAACCTGATCGCCTTCAGTAATTTCTGCACACGTGCCTTTAAAAAGAACTCCCAGGTCTATGTTGTGTACACTGACTTTGCTAAGACCTTTGATAAAGTCTCCCACTGTGCTCTAGTAGCCAAGATACATCGGCTGGGTATGCATTCGAGCTTGCTCAGTTGGTTCATATCATATCTTGAGCAGCGAGAGTATGTTGTATTAGTGAATGGAAAGCAGTCGGACCCATATTTGGCTACTTCCGGCCTTCCACAGGGCAGCGCTCTTGGTCCGCTGCTGTTCTCTATTTTTATAAATGACATATGTCTTAGCATTCGAGCCTCTGAGTATTTGCTTTACGCTGATGATCTCAAGATTTTTCGCTCTGTCAAATCATTAGGCGACAGTATCCTTCTTCAGCATGACCTGCTCCGTCTTAATACTAGAAAATGTTATTTCGTTTCGTATGGCAAGTGTACATTTACCTCGTACATCCTGACCTCGTACTCGATAGATGGCCTTCCGCTCTTAAAGCAGACGGAGATACTCGATCTAGGCATCTTGTTTGATTCCAAATTTTTGTTTGTGGAACATCTGAATTACATTTTGCCGAAAGCTTATGCCATGTTTGCCTTTGTTAAGCGCAACTCATCCCAGTTCAACGATCCATACACGAGGCTAAGTCTATATTCTCTCCTCGTGCGCTCGCGCCTTGAATATGCTTCAGTGGTTTGGAACCCTACTGGGGTTGGTCAGATTGCGCGCATCAAGAGATTGCAGAGGAAGTTTTTGAAGTTTGCACTCCAGCCCTTGCAGTTTGCAGTCCCATTGCCATCCTATGAGTGCAGATGTCGCCTTGTGCATCTCTCCTCTCTTGAGGATCGTAGGACCATTGCGGCTCAAATCTTTATTTATGACTTGGTAGTGGGGAATATTGATTGCCCTGACCTGCTTAATAGGATTGGCTTCAATACGCCTGCCAGCAGCCTTAGGGACCACGCACTCTTTGCTATTGATCTCCACCGGAGCAATTACGGAAGTAACGAACCTATATGTAGGGCTTTTCGCCAATATAATGCGCTGCCAGCTGGGATGCGGTTCGACTTCTGCCATGGGAAAGCAGCCGTTAGACGATTGCTCTCTGATTTTTTCATGTTTCATTGTTAATTGTTTTTTTGTTGATTTCTTTGTATTATTTAAGATAGATGTAAGTTAGTTTAGCCAGTTAAGGTTCAACCGTTGGCCAATAAATAAATAAATAAATAAAATTGGAAACATGTATAATATTCCAAAAATGATTTGACTTTATTTTTTTAAATATTATTTTTTGCCCAAAATGCCCAAATGTGCTCACACATAGATTTAAGCGTGAGCACCCCAGATGACGCAAGTGATGTCGCGCGGAACGATGAACTGTTCACTATAACTTTGCGATGTCCTAGGAGCATAGGGGATGACATGGTCATCGAGAAGTGCGAAAATATAAGGCGTACTATAAGTGATAATTTTCTCGAAAAAATAGGGCTTACTATAAGTGATGATTTTCTCGAAAAAATAAGCCTTACTATAAGTGATGATTTTAGCCGAAAAAGAAATTATACTATAAGCGATGATTTTAGCCGAAAAATACCTTATTTATTATACCCGGTACTCGAAGAGTATAGGGGTATATTAGATTTGTGGGGATAACGGTTGTGTGTAACGCACAGAAGGAAGCGTTTCCGACCCCATAAAGTATATATATTCTTGATCAGCATCAATAGCCGAGTCGATCTAGCTATGTCTGTCTGTCCGTCCGTCTGTCCGTCTGTCCGTCTGTCCGTCCGTCTTCATTTGCGCCTATATCTCAGAGACTATTAAAGCTAGAGCAACCAAGTTTTGTATCCAGTCTCCTGTGTGATCACACTACTCAAAGCATATTTCAAAATTTCGCCCCGCCCCTTTCCGCCCCCACAAAGGACGAAAGTCTGTGACACACACAATTTTGAAGATACAAGAAAACTAAAAACGTAGATTCATAGAGAATGCCCATTTCTATCAGAGTGTTGAATCTGGATCAGATCGGATCATTATTATAGCTACAATGAAGAAAACCATTTCGAAAGTCATCATTCCCTCTCGCTCTCTCTCACACGCGGCCCCATCTGCTTTGCCCATTCGTATTTTGTGTCGCCTAGTTCTCAGAGACTATAAGAGCTAGAGCAACCAAACTTTCTATCCAAGCTCCTGTGATACCGAACCAGCACAAGTTTGTTTTAAAATTTTGCCACGCCCCCTTCCGCCCCCACAAAAGACGAAAATCTGTGAAATCCACAATTTTTAAGATAATGGAAAACCAAAAACGCAGAATCATGAAAAATTACTATATCTACCAGATTACCAAATCTGGATCAGATCGGATCAATATTATGGCCAGAAGAAACAAATTAAATTTCAGTGGCTACGCAACGCCTGCCCAGCGCTGACTCATGCCCTCTCTCTCTCTGTCCTGAACACTTGTACGTATCAAATATGTAGTTATACATGTCATGTAGAAATGTAGGCGCAGATATACAAAGCATATGTAAACAGAAATGGAAACATGTATAAAAATTCCAAAAAATTCATTTTTTTTAATTTTAATATTACTTTCGTCCCTTTTGAGAACATATAATAAATTTCATAAATCGTAGGCTCATAAATGTATGTATGTATATACTGACTGAGTACCGGGTATAAGGTAGAGCCACGGCCTTTGCCGTGGCTCACAACGTTCCCTCTCGTTTATTACTATAATCGATGATTTTCTTGAAAAAATAAGGCACATAAGAAGTGAAGATTTTAGCCGAAAAAAAGGCATACAGCAAGGGATGATTTTCTCGAAATTATAAGGCACATAATAAGTGAAGATTTTAGAGCAAAAAGTAAGATACAATGTGTGAAGATTTTGTAAGAAAAAAATGGCTTATATATTTAAACAATGTATTAATTAATTAAATTA
Organism: Drosophila affinis; assembly: GCA_037356375.1. Classification (NCBI taxonomy): domain Eukaryota; kingdom Metazoa; phylum Arthropoda; class Insecta; order Diptera; family Drosophilidae; genus Drosophila; species Drosophila affinis. The sequence goes on along the minus strand of JAZHFB010000007.1, from coordinate 505,619 downwards.
TAGTAAATTTTTTAGGATTGTTCCAAGGATCCGTGCCCCCTGAATTTCTTCGCCCTAGAGCCTTTTTGGAAAGCGCAATTTTTGTTGTTGTGTATGGCCTTCCGTATGCCCTTATCGGTGGGCTCGTCCGGGTATTTTAATTGTACCGTCACTGAAATAATATGTATTAATTTACAAAGTTTTTCTATGCTGTTTGTTTAGACTTACTTTCCAGGACACCATAAAAGTTTTTCAAATTTTTCAGAGAGCTCTTGCCCGCCATTCCATCCATATTAAAATCAAAAATTAGCCGCTCATGCAGGACGTTTTTTAGGCATTTTGTCAAGGATGTGCCCGATCCCATTACTTTTCGTAATTCATTAATCTACAAGAAAAAAATTAAAAACAAATTTACATGGTGCCACTGAGATAAGCTATCACTTACATAGAACTCGGTGAGCTCCGGAGTAATGGTGGAGTTGAGCTGCTCCAACTCCACCTTCGTATGCAAGGGAAACGAAAAATCCTCTGGTGCCTCTGGTTCTTTTTTGATGTTTAATTTTAGCAGAGCCACCACCCCTGCCAAAGCATCAGCGACGACATCTAAATTTTTTTGCATTTCTGCAATTTCCTTTTTAATATCGGCATTTTCTTCTGAAATGTATCATGAAAATAAAAAATACAGATGGGTATAAATGAGAATACACAAGAGCTTTAATTTTTCAAATCATGTGTTAACTTACTTTTTACTGCAGCAATTATCCTGTCTTCCGTTGAGTCTGTAATCAAATTATTATCATCAATAATATACAAATTAATCTAAATTGAATACACTTACGCGACATATTTTTTCGCCGTGGATCAGGTTCTGTAAAAACAATGCTAATTAGGTCAAAACTTATTTAACATATTAAACACACAAGTAATATACTCACGTTCCGCACCGAAGAGGAAGCGCCTCACTTGGTCGTTCTTTGCATGTTCCATTCTAAAATAACAATTAATAAAAGTTTTTTTTTTTTTGTTTTTGAAACAAGGCCGGTGAATCTTCCAAAGATATCTATAACGCCGGCGCTATTGATATGCCCGATTCGTTATTCAATAACGCCTACTGACTAAGCAACTTTTCGTGCATTATACGATAATAAAACAATTAAGCAAATTAAAATAAGTAATGGGAGCAAAAAAACCTATCGAAAATGCATCAAAGGAACTAAAACTTTTTTCCCCTTATATGGCATGGCAACGGCTTTGCGCTCGAATTCTTCTACAGGAAACTTTTCTCGCAAAGTTGGCGCTTCTAAATTTCCTAAATATATACCTAACTGAGTCGAACATAAAGGTTCACTATAAAAACTTCTAAAATCTCTTAAAATTCTTCCTATAATAAAAATAATTCCCAATTCCTCTTCAAATGATTCGATTTGTATAGGAATATCTCCTTTTACAAAACAAAAATTGTCTGGCTTGCTATCTCTTAGGATACAGTTCTCAATCTTTAGAACCTTTCCTACTAACAATATTTTTTCTTCAGTGGGAGCCGCGTACCTATCTTCAACTGTTTTTCTGAAAATTTGTTCTAGGATATGTGTTGGTTTACGCACAAAATTTTTGAGGGTTTGTAAATAATTTTCGAAAGCGTAAGACGATCCTGAAATCGGGCTTCCGACTTGTTTTCTAGTCTCTCTCACGTTAAGCAATCCGTGAACATTGTAGGACACACTGTTTACCCCGAAAATAATAGGAAAATTATCAACAAATAGATTTAACATTTGTTGAGCAATTTCTATATTAGTTTCGCGCTGTTTTTGGGAGCAGAGCAGCCTATATGCACAGTGCAGCAAAAGAAATACATAGTACTGCTCTTCATGGATTGTATCCTTAAGAGCTACAATCCCAGTATACAATACAAATTGCCTAAACTCAGTGCTTTTCCAGTTAGGAAGCTCCAACAATGTTCTCGGCTTGCGAGCAAACTCCCCAGGTATATGACTTCGCATTGATGTTAATATTTCGGAAATCGCATATTTGTTTTGTTTTGATATTTTACTTTTAACTTTATTGTAGAAAATTCGTTATAAAAATTTACGCATTACACCCAATTCTATAAGATGCATGCAATCTAGGGGAACTTGGGCTACCATTAGAACGCCAAGCTTTTCAAAAGCGCACTGAGCTGTTAAACTGAGCTGACTGACGGACTAAACTGACTGAACTGAAAAATCTTCATTTTCAGCACAACATGTACTGTAAGTTAAAGTAGATTCCACTTCACGCGCTACCTGTATGCATTTCATACAACCGTGGCTGGATGTATGCCCAGGGGTGCCTGTAACAAATGCTCTTGCAGGAGCATCGCAAACCACAGCTCGAATTTCCAAGTTAATATTCTTATTTTGAATGGTGAGGCCATTTGCCTTTAAATCGGACAACTCATTTGTAAATTTTGATAAAAATTCTACAGAATTTAATGGTTTATTGTGACCCGAAAAATTCTTATCGGGAAGACCGGACATTTGTTTACATTATTTATTCTAATTAAAATAGGCCACAGTTGTGCACGAGAACTTTTAAATAATGGAAGCCCGTCCACATTAACATCAATGCTTAATATATCGGGAAGATTCACTCTCCTGAACCACCGATAATTTGTTTAATTGCTTTGATAAACCAATATGCAAATAAGAGCCGCCTCCTACTTGCACTTGCGCCTCCTACTTGCTCTATTTTCAGAGCAATTAAATCTATAAAAAGGCCTAACATTCAAATTTTCTTCATTTAAAATCTAAATTAAATCTAATACGCAACTGGGCTTTGGTTTGTGCTTAACAAACCACTTTTGTAATTTTGAATTTAAACCTTCCTGTTCTAACTCCATGCCATTCTGCACTATCTCAATATTGATTTGCTCAAGATCAATATTGTCCTGCTCTACTTCTATATCTTCCTGCACTACTAGCTCTGCGCTATCTAATTCTCCTTGCCGATCAACAAGTTGAAACATTCTAGCCATCTCATCCCTTTCTTTCTTAACTAATCTTCGCAACTGTCGATGACCAACCATTTTTCTATCTTTATTTAATTTAATTTGCTTAATCATATTATATTATTATTATTTTTTAAATAATTCGTTATGCAATAGGTATCTGTAAATTAAAACGAGAGGGAACGTTGTGAGCAGCGGCAAAGGCCGCGGCTCTACCTTATACCCGGTACTCAGTCAGTATATACATACATACATGTATGAGCCTACGATTTATGAAATTTATTATATGTTCTCAAAAGGAACAAAAATAATATTTAAATAAAAAAAATGAATTTTTTGGAATTTTTATACATGTTTCCATTTTTGTTTACATATGCTTTGTATATCTGCGCCTACATTTCTACATGACATGTATAACTACATATTTGAGACGTACAAGTGTTTAGGACAGAGAGAGAGAGGGCATGAGTCAGCGCTTGGCAGGCGTTGCGTAGCCACTGAAATTTAATTTGTTTCTTCTGGCCATAATATTGATCCGATCTGATCCAGGTTCGGTAATCTGGTAGATATGGTAATTTTTCATGATTCTGCGTTTTTGGTTTTCATTTATCTTAAAAATTGTGGATTCCACAGATTTTCGTCTTTTGTGGGGGCGGAAGGGGGCGTGGGAAAATTTTAAAACAAACTTGTGCTGGTTTGATATCACAGGAGTTTGGATAGAAAGTTTGGTTGCTCCAGCTTTTATAGTGTCTGAGATCTAGGCGCTCATTTAAACGAATAAGCAAAGCAGACAGGGTCGCGTGTGAGAGAGAGCGAGAGGGAACGATGACTTTCGAAATGGCTTTCTTCATTGTAGCTATAATAATGATCCGATCTGATCCAGATTCAACACTCTGATAGAAATGCTCATTCTCTATGATTCTGCGTTGTTAGCTTTCGCTTATCTTCAACATTGTGTACACCACAGACTTTCGTTCTTTGTGCGGGCGGAGAGGGGTGGGCCGAAATTTTGAAATACATTTGGAGTAGTGTGATCACACAGGAGACTGGATACAAAACTTGGTTGCTCTAGCTTTAATAGTCTCTGAGATATAGGCGCAAATGAAAACGGACGGACAGACGGACGGACGGACAGACAGACATGGCTATATCGACTCGGCTATTGATGCTGATCAAGAATATATATACTTTATGGGGTCGGAAACGCTTCCTTCTGTGCGTTACACACAACCGTTATCCCCACAAATCGAATATACCCCTATACTCTTCGAGTACCGGGTATAAAAATTTCTTGGCGGTCGCTTTTGGTTTTTGTTTTGAATGTTTAAAATTTAACTTTTTTCAAGCCAAAAATGGCTTGCGCCGGTCATTTTCTGTGTTGTTGCTGTTGATTTTTTGTGTGGTTTTTGCTGGTTTTGTGGTTGTTTTTGTTATTATTGACGCGCCAGTGTAACGGTAAACGGTATGTCATTTTAGTTACTGCGCACGATCGGCAGAGCCGATCTAGAAAATAAAGGGTTCCGTTTAGCGGGCGTCAATGCCTAGATGACATTGTCGTTGACATTCGTCATCGCTCACGGCTGGTACTGCAGGGATACGATCCCATCATATACACACAATGCATACATATGTATGTATGTATGTATGTATGTATGTATGTATGTATGTATGTATGTATGTATGTATGTATGTATGATTCGCAATGAAGCGATGTTGTCTCGTCTCCCTTTTGAGTTCTATTCCGTCTGCTTTTTACGGACAGCTTCTTATGTTATCTATCCTCAGTCACAAGCAAAGCGTGTGACAGTGGGACAGCTTATAAATTTTATATCATTTTTTAATAATACTTAGTTCATAGCCATTTTTATTTATTTCACTATAGCAACCAATAACTAAATAAAACATTCCATATCGTGATTCAATTACAAATTACTAAAATTTTTTTTTGTTTTTGGATGCAACCGCCCACTGTGCACTTCATTGTGTGTTTTTTTTAGGGTTGCCAAAAATCGTGAAATTTAATTGTTTTGTGTATCATTTGTATGTGGCTCAAATTTATGTAAGAAAAACGTCATACGGTGGCAACTCTCCGAATGATGCCAGTGCCGTTGTAACGGATTTCAATTTAAAAGTGAAGTTATCTAAAGATGAGATAACAAATGCATGTGTTGAACTGGTCACAAAAAATGGTCGCCCACTAAAAATGCTGGAAGATTCTGGGTTTAGAAAAATTTTAGATCCATTATGCAAGGCATTTCCAAAGCCTTTAACAATAAATCGGCAAAATATTCAAAGCCTCGTTCAATCGAAAGCAAAAGCTATTCGGGATAACATCAAAGAAATTGTATCCAATCGGTAAGTGAGTTTTAAATTAACCAAAATTTATTTATATGCATGTGAAAAGACAATATAAATACTTAGCGCTCTCTGTCTCCCTCGTATCAGTGAAGATTGAGTGAAACTCCACGCCGATAAAATCGAGCTGAAAATGTTGTAGGGAGTGACACATCTTAGTGTTTATATTAACTTTGGTATGTGTATGTGGTATGTGTACATATGTATATATGTACATATGTTGTATAGCACATGCAACTAAAGTGCTGTTGTTTAATTTTTTAAATTTGCCTACATTTTTTTTAGATTGGTGTCGATTAAAGTCGACTGCGTAAGCCGTTTGGAACGCTCTATTGTCGGCATCAATTGTCAACCATTTTATGGAGGAGAACTTCAAATCTATACGCTAAATTTATAAGTTAAATTTAAATACCTTTGAGATGCAAGGAATGCAGTAAAAAAAAATGATATATTATTATTTGTTTTTATAGTATTAAACATTTTTATTATTATTTTTATTTCTTTAAACATGGTTTGAATTGAGTTAAATTTAAATTCCTCTGAAATGCAACGAATGTAGTCAAATAAAATAATTTAATTGTATAAAACATGGATGCTCTTTATCTTTTCATTTATTTTACTCTACGAACCCGGGTTTGGAACCGAACCCGAGGTTCCAAAATATTTACAACCCGGTTATGGAACCTCTGCAAATTTTCAACATAGGGTTCGGAACCCGAACCGAACCCTGGCCGTTTTTTCAGGGGTTTGCAGCTCTGCTTTAAAGTATGGGTCAGGTCTAAGATATTTTATGACGGTCGCAACGAATGTCTTACAGATGGTGTGACATTAGACCCAATGCAGATCAGACCCAATATAGGTCAACGAATGGAAATTATTAACCATTTATGGTGTGACGCCCAGTGCCATACGCAACGGCGCCGGCGCCACAATATAGTGAACTAAAGACTTAATATTGAAATATTATTATGAAGTATTGAATTATGAAATAAATGACACATTCCGAGAAAAAACCGGCATATTCAAAACACGCGCCAAAACAAGGCCAGTGGGACCATCACCGGGCCGTAAACGGTCACACTGCACACGGGCCAGTGTGACCAGGGCACGAACACCAACGGGCACACCATCAGCTGGGACCCAGGAGGCGTTAGGCATGCCAGGGGCACGCACTAGCCCAAAGCCGCCGACCAACAGCTGACTTTCGGCAATAAAAGAAGCCCCGCCGGCTCAAATCGGGGCAGTCCAACTCGGAACAGGGATTTACTTCCTAATACATTTTACGAACGGTGCTCAAAGGTAAAAGCCCAAACGGAGATGGATACAGTAAGGGAGTATGTGCAAGCGCTAAGGAAGTTAATGAGGTTCGGAACATACACGGAGCTACACAAGCTGGAGATCACGTACCGAAACTGCCGGCTACCTATCAAACTCTATGTGAAAAGAAGCGAGTTCAAGACATTAACAGAATTCATGACCACGGCGGAAGAATTCGAAAGGTTAGAAACAGAAGCGGGACTGTCCAAGGTTAACGGACGGCAATGGAGCCAACTACCACAGTACAGCACGACGGAACAACAGCCACAATGGGGACAAAAATGCCGCCGGTGCGGGGAGAACGGCCACGAGGCAAGGGTTTGCAACATAAAACCAGTCCTATATTGCTGGACCTGTAACAAACAAGGGGTCCGGACTATAGAATGCTGTAGAAAGCCGCAGGGAAACGTTCAGGGCTCGGGAGTCAACCCCCAAGCTTCCGAAGCCCAGATCAACACAAGCGGGAGGCAACAAGTCTAATACACAAGGACAAGGAACTCCTGGGCTGGACAAGGAACTCCTGGGCTGGACAAGGAACTCCTGGGCTGGACAAGGATCGGCAGGAAGATGATTGAGGTGATCAGCGACACAGGGGCCTCAAGATGCATGATCAACGAAGAGACGGCAAGGAGACTGAAGAACGAAGGAACCGAAGAAGACGAAGGGCGAGTAATAAGACTGGCAGATGGGAGCACACGCAAGACAACACGAAGATTCGAAACAACAGTGGAACTAGGAGGACGAACGTCCAAACAAACATTCCTGATAATGACCGGGTTACCAGACAACCCAATTCTTGGAATGGATTTTCTAGAGAGCACGGGCACAACGATAACGTGCGGCCAGGCAACAGTAATGATCGGCAAGGGAGCCGTTACGGTTCAAGCGGAAGAACACGTAAGGAGCACGCAACCGGAGACAGCAGATGAAGACCTGGAGAACTGGATTGCGTCGGAAATACAAAAATTCGAAACTCTGAAGGGAGAGAGCAGCATAACGACACACAGAATATACCTAAAAGATGACAGACCCATCAAACAGAGGTATTATCCCCGCAACCCCGCACAAATGGAGATAATAAATCGGGAGATAGATGAGCTGATAAGACAGGACCTCATAGAGCCTTAACGAAGCCCATACAGCGCACCAGTGCTATTGGTAAAAAAAAAGGAAACGGACAAATGGAGACTCTGTGTGGACTACAGACTACTGAACGAAAAAACAGAAAAAGACGCATACCCAATGCTCCGGATGGACTTCATTCTGAACCAACTCAGGGAGGCAAAGTTTATTAGCACCCTAGACCTGAAGTCAGGGTACTGGCAAATTGCAATGGAAAGACGCAGCCGACCATACACCACTTTCACTGTACCAGGGCGAGGTTTGTTCCAATGGAAAGTAATGCCATTCGGGCTTACGACAGCTCCAGCAACTTTCCAGAGAGCCTTGGGCGCGGCGATCGGACCAGATATGGAACCATTTGCCTTCGCATGTCTAGACGACATAGTCGTGATCGGGCGGACGAAGGAGGAACACCGACAGAAGCTGCAAGAGGTACTGAAGCGGCTGACAAGGGCAAATCTACGGATTAACGAAAAAAAATGCCACTTCTTCCAGAAAAAGACTAAAACTATCTAGGACACATGGTGAGTGCGGACGGAATTCACACGGATCCAGATAAAATTGCGGCGGTACGGGAATTAGCTGCCCCAACGACGCTCAAGCAGGTACACAGTTTCTTGGGACTAGCAAACTGGTACCGAAGGTTCGTACCAGCCTTTACCGAACGAGCACAGGCGCTACAAGACCTACTAAAAAAGGGCCAAAAATTTTGTTGGGGAGAAGCCCATCAGAAAGCTTTTGATGACCTCAAACTGTGCCTAACAGAAGCACCAGTTCTAGCATGCCCGGACTTTAGTAAACAGTTCATTCGGCAAACTGACGCAAGTGACTGTGGGATCGGGGCGGTGTTGACACAGGAGGATGCAGACGGAGAGCACGTGATCGCATATGCGAGCCGGCGGCTTAAAAGCAAAGAAACACGCTACTCCGCTTGGGAGAAGGAATGCTTGGCCATCTACTGGAGCATCCACAAGATGAGAATGTACCTGGAGGGGTACAAGTTCATTGTAGTCACAGACCACCAGGCCTTGAGATGGCTCAATTCCATCGAGAGCCCATCCGGCCGAATAGCACGATGGACGTTGGGACTACAACCATTCACATTTAAAATTCGGTACCGGAAAGGGAATTTGAACGCAGTGGCGGACGGGCTATCCCGCTTACCACGCGAAGACATCCGAATGTCAACCGTCATGGAATATGCTTGGTACCAAGAAAAGTGAAAACAAGTGAAGACAAACCCGAAGGAAATACCCGACTTTGTGATAAAGCATGGCAGACTTTATAGGCACATACCTGACCACACCGGCGAGGACGCTCAAGCATGGAAACTATGTGTACCGAAACACGAACGCATCCGGGTACTGGAAGAGAACCATTCAAACCCAACGGCAGGACACCTAGGAATACGGAAGACGAAACATCGGATACGACAACGATATTTCTGGCCAGGGCTAAGTAAATATGTTACCAAATTTGTACGAGCATGCGATAGTTGCCAGAAATACAAAAGTTCGCAACAAGCGGCAGCAGGGAAAATGTTGACAAAAATAGCGAACGCACCGTGGGAGTCAATATGTGTCGATTTCGTCGGACCAATGCCTAGAACTTCGCATGGAAACACGGTAATGATCGTGTTTATCGATAAGTTTTCCAAATGGGTGCAGGTCACACCGGCTAGACAAGCGACAGCTGATTCCTTCCTAAAGGCGGTCAGGGAGAAAATACTAGCAAGGGGAGGCGCACCAAAACAGCTGATATCGGACAACGGAGTCTAATTCACGAGCCGAAGGACGAAAGAGGTAATGGAAACTTGGGGTATAACACTAAGGTTCACAGCACCATACACACCACAAGAAAACCCAACGGAGCGGGCAAACAGGTCACTGAAAACGATGATCGCACAGTTTGTCGCAGGAAAACACAACAAATGGGACGAACAGCTGCCAGAACTGACACTGGCAATAAACAGCAGCAAATCAGAATCAACTGGATTCAGCCCGGCGTACCTGCTATTTGGCAGGGAATTAAGGCTACCAGTGAACCTATTCGACGAAGTGACCATAGGATCAGGATTCGACGACCTACAACGAGAAAAATTAGAAACACGACAAGATGCAGAAGCAGTGGCCAGACAAAATATGGAAGAACCAGCAGCAAAACAAACAAGACACTACAATTTGAGGAAACGATAATGGTGGCCCAAAGTAGGAGACGTGGTATGGGTGAAAACACACCCACTGTCGAAAAAAATCGACAAAACGACGGCAAAACTGGAACCGAAATAAGACGGCCCCTGTCAGATCCTTGAACTAATTTCCCCGGTGATTGTAACTGTCAAAAACGTCAATACTAACTGTTCATGCCGAAAAGCATGCACCATGCGACCACCCAAACTCCAACCAACAGCAACATCAACTTTGAACCGAAAGCTCAAGGGCAATGTTGCAGAGCGGCAAGGCGGTGTTCTAGATTTAAGCTCTTGTAAATATTTTAGTCTTAGCAATAAACTGAAAACCGAAGCACGCACATTTTTTGTTTGGTCGGCCTATACACCGATCACCACTAAGTATCAGCCCCAAGAGGCCGACTCCCACATATCCACCACAACCGAAAAGTCAGAACTACTGGCAGGAACTCCCACTACAATCATTTGGTCCTTCGAGCCGGATCAACTTGTTTGGATTTTCATCGAAAGAAGAAATCACGGATATCATCCCCCCATCCGCTCGCCCCAGCTTGTTCCTGAGAAACTGCCAGCTAAGTACCTAAAATTCCGAATACAGTAACGAAATCGTTGGGTGAAGGCTCTTAGTGTGAATTGTGTGAGAAATTCTAAAAGAAAAGTGCAAGTGAAAAGAAGAAAGGGCAAAGAGGGAAAGAAGGAACGCCATTTTTCCCATTTGCATATAGTACATAAGAGAACTCTCCAACATTTCTCCTCCAAAAATCGGCAAGTGCAATGAACCTCCAATACACATATGCATGTACATAAATTCTCCAATTTGTTCCCCTCCACGTCTACACTCGAACTTCGAACATAGTGCATGAAAGCGATCGCAACGAACCTCGAACTTCGAACCTAGAGATCGAACCCGATCGCAGCGACCGTACGAAACGGGCTTACCCAGTGGACCAAATGCTCGTAAATGATATCGCAAACGAGAGTTAAGCGGAACTCAACCGTGTAAAACTATCGTTTTTGTATCCGAAAATGATACGAAAATGAATCACTGGTCGCTCAGTTTGTGGCAGTGAAAATTTCGTTTTCGATAGCTCGAAAACGGATCGTTTGCGGGCCTTTTCTAATATCTTTTGCGAGCCTTTTCTAATATCGTTTGCGAGCCTTTTCTAATATATTTTGCGAGCCTTTTCTAATATCTTTTGCGAGCCTTTTCTAATATCTTTTACGAGCCTTTTCTAATATCATTAACGAGCCGAAAAATGTTTTTTGTTTTTGTTGTTTTTATTATTTATATTATGGAAAAACATTAAAAAGTAAAATAAAAAACAAATGAAAATTAAATGCTAAGTTTAATTTTTTTTTGGGTTTTTTGGACCCGATCTTGGTCGTACTGGAAGAACTTTTGTGTCACCCTATCGAAATCTGCGTCTTCCAAGGAAAATCGTTCTTTAAATCCCGCTGTAAAAAATAATCGATGTTTAGTATATTACAATATACATATTAATTTTAAAATAATACTTACTACGGATTGCTAGGGTAACCCGCAAGCCCCTAACACATTTTTTGGCATCTGTGCCACGCCAAGAGCACTGTCGCGCCACCTCGTCATTTAGAATGGAGCGCCAAGAGGTCCGAATCCATTTTTCAAAGGATTTCTCTCCACACATAGTTCGCTCTGAGATCTGTAAAGAATATAATATTAAAATATAATATAGAATATATTAGTCAAACTTAACTCACAAGTTTCATACTTACTAAACTTTTGAAGACGCTGTCCTCCTGCAAACTTTGCTCGAACCGGTCCAGATCGTCAATTGTTTTCATCGGTTCCAAGGGCATCACTTCTTTCGGTTTGCGGATCTCTCCACAAACCTTGGCCTTTATGTTGGCGACTTCCGAGCGCAAAGCCACCATTTCTGCAGTGTCCCGGTCCATTTTCTTTAAAATTAAATCTAGCTTATTTTCGATTCTATCTAATTTACATTCTATTTTATCTAGTCTATTATTATTTGAGGTAGCTGTAATTATAAAAATTTGTTTAATATTTATTTGGCCAATATAGAGAAATTTTCTTACATGACTCCTGGTTGTCTGGAATCTGCAAATTTGTTTCGGCAATATTGCCAGAATCCATGTTAAACAGCTGTGTGTAAAGAACTTATTGTCTCTAAGGAGCCAAAGGCAAGGGACTGTTCGCTTAAATGTGTTAGACAATGAAAATTAAATGTAAGCATTGAAAAAATATATAATGAGGGAAGTTGTTTAACAAAATCATTAAGTAAACTAGAGGCAAGATCATTTTTAGTGATGCAATATTCTTTATGAAGAAGAAGTCGGACTCCTAGGTTGAGTAATAAAAAGTGATGGTAACGGGCTGTGTCTAGAGAGTTTTTCAAAACAATGGGTCCAGTATACAGCCAAAAATTTTCGCAATTCTGTCGCCTTAAATCTTTCAAGATCATCAAGAGATCTCGGCTTTCTATTAAATTCCCTAGGTATAAACTTCCGAAACGATATCAATTTGGAACTTATTAAGCTAATTGTATGCCGATCCAAAGAAAATTGGTGACCTTTAACCCTTACTAATGCGATGAGTAATGTTTTCATAATGCCAAGGCAAACTACATGCATATAATAATAGGGAAACTGTTTGACCATATCTATTGGCAAGTTTTCTAAAACTAATTTCTCCTGTAAGTTGTGATGCTCTGGCTGTAAGCGATTTCTAAAACTATCATCTGTTCGGGGGAGGTTCTCTGACATTTTAAAAACTATTCTCCTTTGAAAACTTTCGCCCTTTTGAGTGCATTTGTTGCACGAAAAAAATCCTGAGTGATGTTTAACCCCCAAAATATATGCACGTGCTGGTGCATCACAAACTATGGATCTAATGCTAATATAAAACTTGCTACCTTCAAATATTATGACATCCTCAATCAATTCTAATAACTCGTTTACAAATTCTTCTAAATAAATATTGGGATCAGTGGGCTTGGATTTTCCAACAAATATCCCTGCTACAAGTATTGGCTTTGTGCCATTGACATTAAATAAAATTGGCCAGGCTTGTTTGAGTGAACTCTTAAAAAGTGAAAGTCCGTTTATATTAATATTTAGGCTTAAGTTATCTGATTTTAGTGAAAAATTGCCTAGAAAATCTGTTAGCGCGTCTTTTACGCCGTAGTGCACATAGCTTCCTGGAGCAACATTTCAGCTATAACATTTGAGCAATCAGACAAATCACTAAAAGGCTTTGGAAAACTTAAGTCTGCTACATGTTCTTCAATAATATTAATATTGGCAGTACTGGCAGTATTTATATGCTTCGCTTCGCATATATACCTCCTGCTTTTACGTTTAAATGGCATTTCTAATGTTATTATACTTCCCTTTATTTAAAAAAACGGCTGCGCAAACTCAATTCCAGCGAAAATGGTTTTTTTCGTCCACACAAGAGGCGCGGAGAGTAAGAAGAGGGCTAGAAAAAAAATATGTACTCAGCGTGTGTAAATTGCTATTTTTTTTGGTTTTAATACTAATCCTAAGCTCATATTTTGTGCCCTCCACTAAACTTGGCAATATAATATTATTTACTTACCGATTTTATGTATTAAACGCCACTAAAACCAATTATTTTGCAATATTCACTTAGGCACGTCCGTCCGCTGCGGTTTTCAATCACAAAAGAACGAACAAACGAAAACGGCAGTGCAACACAAAAAAACGTCGGCGTCTCGCCGGGACGCTTGTTGACATGTTCGTTTATGTTCATTTCGAGATCCGCTCTTTCTTGCACATTATGTCCGTTTGCAATACTTTTGCGAGACTTTGGTCGTCGCGTGTTTTTTGTCCGCAAAATGCTCTTTTCTGAGTCCGTCAGCGAACATTTTGCGAGACTCAAACCGAAGCTAGCTATTTTACCCGCTACCAATTTGCTTCTTTTTATTTATTACCCTTTTTGTCCAGTTTTCACTCATTTTTAAGTCCGTTTGCGATACTTTTGCGAGACTTTGCTCTTTTCTAAGTCCGTTTACGAACATTTTATGATAGTTCCGTTTTACTATCGTCTTTTGGTCCACTGGGTACCTACTTACATATGTACACACAAGTAATTATTTAAATTAACACAAGTATGGATTTGTTTGCAATCTTTATTGGTATTAAACTGTTTAAGGTTGAATTAAGTACTAAGAGGTTATAAAGTGAGTAATAAAGACCCGCAAGGCTAGAACGAATGTGTATCTGCCACTCGGCTGACCGCTAAAGACTAAACTTAAGTATCCTAAACTCCTAAAGGCAAGCCCTTCGCTGCCGGCCACGACGCCGGTTGCTATCCAGCCAAAGTGCTGACCCAGCGCCTCTTGGTTGATGTTTGTTGACGGCCGGCATCCGGGCGATCGGTCGCGATCGCGAACCCACGGATGACGAAAACTGCTTATTTGACAATAATGCAGAGTCCGCTCCATCCAGTGGCAGATTCAGTTAACTCTCGTTAACTTACATACATACATCCATACATATTTTCATACGTTGATTTTTTCCTTCGCTTTTCTTTAATCAAAGTACACACAGTTTTTTTTCCTATCCAAAAAATTCACACCGTTCACATCAACGAACAGAGCCTTCCCAAAACAGAAAAAAAAGGAATTAAATTTACGTTCATTATTTGTGTAATCCGTATTACCTGCATACATATCCATATACATACATATACTGTAGTTAATGTTTGCATGCGTCGTTCTCTATTAACACACAAGAGTGATATCCAAAATATAAAAACTGGTAGTTCGCATATACATATGTATGTGAACACATCCAAATTATTTATTTCTTGAAGTCCAAAACGAGCGCGCCCAACCCTGCAGTACTGCGTACTAGTTCGGCGGTGGTGATATCGCCAACCCCTAACAGACCACCGCTGGTTCGCCGACAAACCCTACGCAATGCTTTACTTCATTTCCATTTTTACCCGCAATGTCATAGGACATGGGGACCAGTGACACCACTTCGTTTACCGCGTACTAGTGATTTGGGTGGTCTTCTAGGGTGGTGAAATGGGTACCCGTCTAGTGGGTGGTGAAATGGGTACCCGCCTGGTGGGTGGTGAAAAGAGTACCCATCTGGTGGGTAGTCAAAAGGGTACCCGCCTGGTGGGTGGTGAAAAGAGTACCCATCTGGTGGATGAAGAAAACAATGAAAATTTTTTTTTTTAATTTTCAGTATATAACTTCATAGTTTAATAATAATAATAATAATAATAATAATAATAATAATAATAATAATAATAATTTTAATTTTCATTTGGGGCTGGTTGTGGGCTGTTACTAGGATTTTGGGTATTAATGTTTTTAAAGAATCTTTTCTTTTGCAATTGTATTGCCTTCCTTAGTAGTATTTCGGCTGACCCCGACCTGCCTCTACTGCTATTGCATCTGTAAATACAAAATATAAATATAAGTAACATGCGAATAAGTGAAACCAAAAATACTAAGCTTACCAATTAAAATGGCATAAAAATTAGTTCGGCTTTTCAGCGACATTTTTCCTTGCGTGCCATCCACGTTGAATGCCATTACAACGGCATTGGCCAAAACATTTTTTAGATTTTTTAGGACCCCACTTGGCATGAGAATACTTTTTATTGCATCGATCTGTAAAAGGAACACAATTGGAATAGAAAATAACATTTTAATTTCAATAATATTTACGTATGTCTTTGTTAGTGCTGTTTATTTAATTTTTGTAATTCCTGGACTGTCTGCACTGGGAAATTTTTTTAGAACTGTGTGTCCCTGTCCCTGCTGCCTTATTAAACTCCTGAGAGTCCCAGCCTGCTCAGCGACAGCTTCCACAAGGACAGGCATTTGCCCCTGTGATGTTGTCTGGTCAGCTGAAATGAAACAAATATACAAAAAAATAACAAATATATTTCAATTTAAATAATTGTGTACATAAATCATACCCCTTTATTCGCGCAATTCATTAACGATTGCTGCCACAGACCCTTCCAGGCGCTCCACTGCAGCAGCCACAGAGCCTTTCATGCGCTCCACTGCAGCAGCCACTGAGCCTTCCATGCGCTCCACTGCAGCAGCAACCAAATTCGAACAATTGCAGTTCGTTGTGTTCTCTGAAATATAAAATTTGATAATTTCAGTGTACATATTTGAATTTATTTGGAAATATATTTTAAGACTTACCGCTTGTGGTAAAAGCACCACGTTTAATTTTTCGCTGTGGACCTTGAGACATATTTTTTTTTTCTGTGAAATGAAAGCTAATGAAATTTGAAAATTAAAAATTTTAAATTGCAATGGATCTCTAAAATTTTTTTTTTTTTTTCTGTTTACAAAACAAGGTAGGAAAATCTTCAAAAGATACCCTCCACTCCGTTGTGTAGAGCATGCCCGATTCACGCTTAACACGAGTGCTTAGCGTGCCTACGGACTAAAAACATCCTTTTAAAATTTTAGTGGAGTTTTAGAGTTCATTGTCAATATAGTAACACAAAGGAACTTAATTTTTAACATGATGTAGCAATGGCATTACTAATAGATCGCTAAAATATGGTATCGCGACAGCCTTATATTCTATTTGACTTAACGAAAATATTTCTTCCCTAGGAGAAGGTTCTGTCTCCACTAAATAAATTCCAAAGCTGGATGAAGGAATGCGCTCAGCATAAAAGCTCCTCAAATTACTAAGTCGTCGTCCTATAATAGCTCTCTCAAAATCTTCCGAAATGGATACAACTAGTATAGGTATACCGCCTTCTATATAGCAGTAGTTGTTAGGTAAATTTTTTGTTAATTTGCATCCCTTTAAAATTATTACATTGTTGGCGATTTTAGATTCTGAATCATGTGGGTATGTCGTTAAACTTTCTTCGTCTATTTTCCTATATATTTGCTCCAATATTTTTGTTGGTTTTCTGACATAACGCTTTAAAAGCTGTAAATAGTTTTCAAAAGCGTATGAGGAGCCCTCCACTGGATCGCACACTTGTTGTATTGTCTCTTTGACATGCAACAAGTTGTGAATATTGTATGAAACACTATTATCGCCAAAAATTATAGGAAAGTTTTCTACAAAATTATCTAACATTCGCTGGGAGGTGTCTATATTTGATCCTCGTAGCTTTGGGAAGCACAACAATCTATAGCCGCAATGTAATAAAAGAAACACGTAATATTGATCGTCTGATAATTCGTTCTTAAAAACGAAAATACCAGTGTACAGTAAAAATTGTCTGAATTCTGTAGCTTTCCACTTCAGTAATTTATTTAAGCCTCTAGGCTTCCTTACAAATTCTCTAGGTATATTTCTACGCAAAGAAATAAGTTTTTTAGAAATATTGACTATTTTGGGTTTAACTATTTTTGTACAAATTTTATTAGTCATAATTCTAACTAGAAATTTGCGCATGACGCCTAGATCGATTAGGTGCATGCAGTCTAAAGGAATCTGCGTAACCATGTTTATGTTTAATGTTTCAAATGCTGTCTTCTTTGTCAAGTACCTTTGGGAATGATGTTCGGGGTAGGTTCTGTTTGCGAAATCACTGTCTGTGATTAAAGCCCCGCAATCGGTTTTAAATGTTAAAACACCATTTAATTTACGAGCTACTTGTGTAAACTTTGAGCATCCATGTGAAGATGTATGCCCAGGAGTACCGCTAATGAAAGCCCTAGCAGGGGCATCACAAACAATAGCCCTGATACTAATTTTAATAATTTTATTGCCTACCTCAACACCGTTTTGAAATAAATCCTCTAGCTCAGATGTGAATTTTCTCAAAAATTCCTCACAACAGGTGGGCTTTGATTACCCCAGAAAAATGCCAATGGGCACAATGGGTGCATTTCTTACATTTACTAATCTTATGAGGATGGGCCAAAGTTGTGCATTGGAGCTTTTATAAAGCGGAAGACCATCAATATTAACATCGAAACACAAACTTTCCTGTAAATTCAATGAATATTGAAGTTTATTCAATTGAGTTTTCAAGCCAATATGTAAATAAAGGCCACCGTCAATTTGAATTATGTCCGGTTTTTTTTGCGAAGTGTACTTGTAAAACGGCGCAACGTCCAAATTATTTCTTTTTAAAACCCGAACTAATTCTACAGCGCAGTCTCGCCTTGGCCTATGTTTCAAGAACCATTCTTTTAAGTCTTCACTTAAGCTCACTTTATTTTTACTTTCTGTATTAATTATTTCTATGTCATTTTCTGTATTTATAATTTCAATGTAATTTTCTAAGATTTCCTCTACATTTTCTATGTTGATGTCCTCAATTTTTTCTTTTTCACTGGACGACACTGTTTCTGCGCTAGCCCGATTTAGTTTTTTTTACATATTTCTCCTTCATTTCCTTCTTTAGTCTTTGTACATGCCGATTGCTATACATTTGAAACTTATGTTGTAAATTGCTTTGTCTTACCTTTATTTGTAATCTTTTTTTATTATTATAAGATTTATTTATTTCTTATAATTTTCACTTTTACTTGAAAATTTTAGTTCTCACTTGCACTTGCACTTGCACTTGTAATTTGCTCGCTTCGTCACTAACTGCAGCCAAAAGTAAAGCCACAGAATATTCCAGCAATGGAATGTCTGAAACCATAAAAGAAAACAGAAAACAGAGCAGCGCAGCATCATTTTAGGCTACCTGCTCTCTTCGTTTTTTTTTCGTTTCTGTTGTCTACTGGTGAAACGCTGCAGCCCACCGAACTAGCGCGATGGGTGGTACGCGGTGGGTTGTAGAGTGTACAGAGATAGATTTTTCTCTATTCTTCGAGTGGTTCCGCGTTCGCCCACCAAAGGGTTACTTCGGAAGGTACCCATGTACGAACCACCCAAGTGGGTAGTTCGGCATGGGCGATCGCCACCGCCAGTACTGCAGGGAACGCATTCGGCAGCACATACCTACATACATATACATATACGTCCATACTTGCATACATATGCACATATATGACAGTACGAACATATGAGTGAAGCTATTGTTGCGTGTTCCTCTTTGTGCATTGGCGTGTGATACCCAGCATAAAGCGGGTATATGCTATCTGACAAGGTTCGGAACGTCGAATATATTTTGCAACATTTATATATATGTATATTATTTTTTGAAGTAGTGAATTGAACATTACTGAGCATTCCATTCCAGCATTCCTCCGACAAATAAAATAAAAAGTTATATAACAAAAAATTCCAATACGATATTAATAATTAATATTAATATTAATTAATTATTAATTAATATTTACATATTTGTTTTATTGCTTTGCTAAATTCTCTAAGATAGCCATTCGATCTGTACGTGTTCAATTCCGTCATTCCACTATTGTTTTGAACTCAAGATTTATTTCGGGTGGACAAAGCAAACCTTATAGATTGTTGCTGGCCCCATTAGAATTCTCCACTATAATTCCATCGTTCCTCTACTTCATTCACCGCGTGTACCCAGACAATTATGTCAAGTGATCGCGAGGCGGAGCATCTTCTCACAGTTCCAGGCTCATTACCTCTATCGCCCTCCGTAGAAGAAGCCCCTTCGGTTTCGGAACACGGGTATTCCAAAGGACGAAAAAGTTCTGTTTCACGTACCACTCGTACCGTCACACAGAAGATCTCCGAGTCGAAACAAATGGCTTTGGATGATTTTATAGCTGCATCAGACCGTCTCAGTAAATTCGAGGCAAAAATCAGCGCTCCATCCTCCGTAGAGGTCTCGCTATTCACTCTCAAGATTCGCCTGGAAGAGGTAAAGACCTTATGGGACAAAGTACGAGTGGAATGTGAGAACTGCACCAAGGCTCTCAATCTGGCAGAACCTGATGGTGAGACGATCCACTCCATGAGCGCAAAATACGATCACTGTTATGCAGTGTATGAAAGATGCGCGTCCGCTCTGCAGGAGCGAATCGAGAACGGGACGAACCCAGCTCCGGTATCAGTACCGAATTTCCAGCAACGAGGTTGCAGGCTCCCACCCCTTGAAACAGAGGTGTTCTCCGGAGATTATCTGAAATGGCCCACTTTCCGGGACCTATTCACTGCAATCTACGTGAACAATCCAAATTTATCGCAGGTGGAAAAACTTTATCACCTGAGCCACAAGACTCGCGGGGAAGCGAAAGCTATCGTGGAGAAGGCTCCGCTCACAAATGAGGGTTTTGAATCCGCATGGACCGCCCTCAAAGAGCGTTTTGAGAACAAGCGAACGCTGGTCAATAGCCAGCTGAAAATACTTTTCAGTTTCCCCCTTATCCAAAAAGAGTCCGGAGCTGCTCTAAAAGATCTCCAGAGTGCGGTCCAAGGATGCCTAACGGCCCTTGAACACTCCAACGTCCCCATTGATAGCCGCTTCGCGGACGGCGTGCTGGTGTTCATAGTGTCCTCCAAGTTGCCTCAGACAACCTTATCGCTGTGGGAACAATCTCTGCCCAGCAAAAGCGAAATTCCGACGTGGGCAGCCATGAATAAATTCCTTAGTGAGCGACATCTATCCCTTGAAGCGATTGAGAATGCAGGCACCTCCATGTATTTGCTTTCTAGATCTGAAAGGAAAGAAACCTCTTCCAAGAAGGTTAATTCCTTTGAGGCAAAGGTCAGCGTCAAAACGCGAACATGCAACCATTGCTCAAAGGAACCTCATTCTGTGCGTCAATGTCCTCGCTTTCTAAAAATGTCTGCTTATGATAGGTCCAACTACATAAAACAGCAAAGGCTATGCATGAACTGTTTTGCTAGGGGGCATCAAATTAAAGACTGCACGAGTCAGCATAACTGCTTCACGTGCAAGGGGCGCCACCAAACACTTCTGCACCATGGTCACCCCCCTCCAGAGCCCTCTACATCAGTTCCCTCGAATCCAAATCCAAGTCCAATAATACAGTCCACTTCATCCTCTAATGTCCAAAACTATTTCACAGCAAGCACACAGGGTGTTCTGCTAGGCACGGCTGTTATAAAGATATGGCATTTGGGCACTAGCTATAAAGCACGCGCCTTGATCGATTCTGGGTCAGAAGCAACGTTTATCTCAGAACGCTTGTTCAGAATCATCAAGCTTCCTTTCAAGCCAGTTCAAAAGCAAGCATCGGGCTTGAACCAAGCAATAGCTGCGAGGCCTCAAAAGATATGCCACTTCCAAATAGGCTCCCCAACAAAGCCGAGAATACACATAGAAACCTCGGCCTTTGTTCTTCCAAATGTGGCAGGCACCTTACCCTCGTATCCAATTTCTCAAGATTTTCTAAAGGACCTGCCAAATATTCCTCTGGCTGACCCTTCTTTTCATAAGAGCTCGCAGATAGATGTACTTTTAGGTGCAGATATCCTTCCGTCCATTTTACTAGGTGGCTCCCTTCCCAATATTTGTGGATCACTACTTGGCCAAGAGACCATCTTTGGATGGATTCTCACTGGACCTGTAGCCGATTCGACTCGCACCTCAATTTCTTCCTTTGCGACAAGGATAAACGTGAGCTCTGAGCAGCGTTTAGAAAAACTTCTAACAAAGTTTTGGGAGGTGGAGGATCTTCCAGCCAAGCTGGTAGAAGATTCTTCTGAGTCTGTCTGCGAAGACAATTTCATTCGAACCACCCGTAGAGATCCAAAGGGCAGATATTTGGTATCTTTGCCTTTTCGGAATCCTGAAGGCATCAACTTAGGTCATTCAAGATCAATCGCACTAACTCAATTCCTCAAAAACGAAGGTCGTTTAAAACGGAACATTCCTTTGAAAGAGCAGTATGATCGCGTCCTCCAGGAGTACTTGGACTTAGGTCATATGCGACAAGTAGCTATAAGTAACGATTCCGATAATTTCTATCTGCCCCATCATGCTGTTCAAAAACCGGACAGCACCACTACAAAGCTACGGGTAGTCTTTAATGCCTCCTGTCCGTCCTCAAATGGCAAGAGTCTGAACGACATTCTCTATCCAGGACCGGTTCTCCAATCAGACCTGACGGTTCAGATTCTCAAATGGCGGTTCTTCCAATATGTCTTTAATGCGGACACCACAAAAATGTATCGGCAGATTACCCTCGATCCTTCACACACAAGATTCCAAAGGATCCTTTTCAGAAACGTAAATGGTGAGCTCTGTGATTATGAGCTTACCACCGTTACGTTCGGGGTAAATTGTGCTCCATTCTTGGCCATTCGGGTGCTAAAAGAACTTGCGAAAGATGTCCTAAAGCGATTCCCACTGGCAAGTGACATCATATCCAATTCAATGTATGTTGACGATGTACTTGCTGGCGCTCACACAATACAAGGTGCACTCACAGCGATATAGGAACTTCGTGCTGCTCTAGAGGGTGCGGGGTTTCCTTTGAGGAAATGGGCTTCCAACGCGAAGCAAGTCCTCGTGGATATTCCTAAGGAGCATTTATTGTGTGCCGATTTTCTTGAAATGGAGGACGCTAGCTCAGCAAAAACTCTGGGTATCCGATGGCAAGCGGATAGTGATAAATTCCTTTTCAAACCATCCGAGGTAGCCTTAAGTTCCTCTTACACAAAAAGGGAAGTCCTATCCCAAATATCAAAACTATTCGATCCAGCAGGATGGCTCGCTCCATTCATAGTCCGAGCTAAGATCTTTATGCAAGAAATCTGGCTTCAAGAGCTAAAGTGGGATGACTCTTTGCCAACAGACCTCCTGAAGAGATGGCAGGAATTTCTCCTTAGCTATCCTGCTCTCCAAGAAATTCGTATACCAAGATGTGTGCAGTATCACCCCAGAGTAAATTTGCAGTTCCACGGCTTTTGTGACGCATCCCAACGCGCTTTCGGCGCAGCCATTTACGTCCGTGTAGAGAGTGGACAACAGGTCTCTGTTCATCTACTCTCGGCAAAGACCAGAGTTGCTCCGGTGAAGACCGTGTCCTTACCACGTTTGGAATTGTGCGGGGCGGTTCTCCTCGCTGAACTGTCCTCGTCTCTCCTTCCCCAACTGTCCCTTGATAGCTACGAATGCTTTTATTGGACAGACTCCACC
Source organism: Drosophila affinis (assembly GCA_037356375.1). NCBI lineage: Eukaryota > Metazoa > Arthropoda > Insecta > Diptera > Drosophilidae > Drosophila > Drosophila affinis. Next base: position 482,663 of record JAZHFB010000007.1, on the reverse strand, counting down.
ATAGTGTTAGCGTGGCTAAACAAGCCACCATGCAGATGGACGACATTTGTAGCTAACCGAGTGACTAAGATCACACAGTCCGTCAGCAAGGGAACATGGTCTCACGTCAGATCGGAGCACAACCCTGCTGATCTGGCTAGCAGAGGTGTTTCAGCCCATGAATTGGCTAGCAGCAATCTGTGGTGGCAAGGGCCAGACTGGCTAACACTGGCAAAAGACCAATGGCCAATCCCATCAGAATCTTCGCACGAGACGGAGTTGGAGCAACGCACGGTGAAGTGCAACGTATCTAAGTCTTCACCGGAGTCCAGTATCGTAGACCGCTTCTCAGAATTCGGGAAGGCTATTAGAGTTTTAGCCTATGTTTTTCGTTTTCTCAAGAGGTGTCAGAAATCTGACACTCAATTTCCAGTCGAGCTCAGTAGCCGTGAACTATCCGAGACGCAAGAGCGTATGATCATCCATACTCAACGCGCAGAGTACGCAAAAGAGTTTCAGCGCTTGCTAAATACGCAGCAACTTTCACCGTCGAGCTGCATCAATAACTTAAATCCATTTCTGGACCAAAAAGGGGTCATCCGAGCATGCGGTCGTGTGAGGACATCCGAGTCCCTAAGTTATGATGAAAAGCACCCGATCATTCTACCTTACGCAAGCGGGTTCACACGTCTACTTGTACGGTTCACGCATCGGATCTCAATGCATGGTGGAAACCAACTTGTGATTCGGCTCATCCGATCCAAATACTGGATCCCGAAACTTCGGACCCTAGTCAAAACAACTATCAATTCTTGTCGAGTGTGTGTGGTCCATCGACGGAAGTTGCAAGCCCAGCTTATGGGAGACTTGCCCAGGGAGAGGACCACGTTCTCTCGTCCATTCACTCGAACGGGGGTCGATTTCGCTGGACCATTCGACATCAAGACCTACACAGGTCGAGCTTGCCGCATCACAAAGGGGTATGTTTGTTTCTTCGTGTGTTTCAGCACGAGGGCGATCCATCTGGAAGCAACCTCAGACCTCACGACCGAAAAGTTCCTTGCAGCTTTCAATCGTTTCGTGGCGAGGCGGGGGTGCCCTCAGCAAATGGTTTCTGACAATGGAAAGACGTTTGTAGGAGCCGAAAAAGCCCTGTCCCATGATTTCCTGGTCGCTACGAGAAACAGCATTTTCGCCGCATATCCTCAACAACATCTAAAGTGGCGTTTCAATCCTCCAAGCGCACCTCACATGGGTGGCTTGTGGGAAGCGGGAGTGAAAAGTTTCAAGACGCTTTTCTACAAGTCCACGTCGACATGCAAATACACATTTGAAGAATTGTCGACCCTCCTCTCCAAAATAGAAGCGTGCTTGAACTCGCGGCCAATTTCGCCTATGTCAGAAGATCCCACTGACCTGCTAGCCCTCAGTCCAGGTCACTTCCTGGTTGGCGGCCCGCTGATTTCCATTGAGGAGCCCGAAATCAGAGAGGACGCAGGGTCAATCATCAACAGATGGCAGCGTCTTAAGGCTCAAAACCAGCAGTTCTGTTTGCGTTGGAAAGAAGAATACCTTAAGGAGTTACACAAAAGGAACAAGTGGCAACTCCCAACGCTAAACCTTCAAGCAGGCGATATGGTTGTCGTCAAGGAAGACAACCTACCACTAAATGAATGGCGCCTAGGAAGAATTGAGCACACTTATCCAGGTGTCGATGGCATGGTCCGCGTAGTTGACATTTTGACGGTCCGTGGCACCATTAAGCGGCCAGTCGCAAAGCTCATTCTCCTTCCTATAGAAAACACTGTCCACGTCCAAGTGTCCAACTAACACATATGTTTTTTGTCGTTCGGTGCATATAACCCAATCACTAATATCTCACGTTCTTTTTCCTTCCAAGCATGACACCTCGCCAACGTCCAGTGGAGCGCAGCCGTCCGCGGGGAACCAACAGCTTCCGCTGTCGGGTCTGCCGCGGAGTCCACGCATTGCGAAAATGCCAGCGCTTTCTGCAGCTCAAGGTGGAGAAACGACTACGGGCAGTCCTCATCAATAAGTACTGCCACAACTGCCTGGCTCACCAACACTCCGGGCGCTCGTGCCGAAGCGGCGACACGTGTCGAGTGTGCGGGCAGAACCACCATAGCCTCCTCCACATGGGAGGAAAGCACCGATCCTCACGTCCGAAGCCCCGCTCTCTACCATCGAGGGCATCCTCGCCATCAGCGAGATCGACCTCCCGATCCGCTGCTCCTCCGACGACGCTGGCATCGCTCCTGCAGTCCAGGAGCACCAGCATTCTGCCAACGGCATGGGTCGTAATCGACGCAGGCCACAAGTCCTTCGAGGTGGGTGCACTCATCGATCCGTGCAGCCCAACCAGTCGCATCAACGCATCTTTGGCAACGGCCTTCGGGCTTTCCGTCATTCGCGTTGGTGCGGAAGGTGCCTGTACCGCCGTCATTCAATCGAGGAACAGGAGCGATGTCAGGCTGGAGGTTCTGCTGAGCGTGCAGCCTCAACTCCTGATAAGGACCCCCGAACGGCTCTTGGGCGACCATATAAAGGAGCACTTCGCCAATATGGCCTTGGCGGAGGAGAATTTCCATCGGCCGAGCACCGTGTCATTGGTGCTGGGGGCAGATTTGTATCATAAAATCATTCTGCCAGGAGTGATCCCAAGCACCGAAGGCTTCCCGATGGCTCAGAACACGGTGTTCAGGTGGACCCTCTCCGGCACATGAATGCAACCCACATTCTCTCCCCCCGTTCCTGGGCGCACAACCCTTTTTGTTGCAATTATATTGCAAGGGGAGGAGGATGTTCATGCCGAAAAGCATGCACCATGCGACCACCCAAACTCCAACCAACAGCAACATCAACTTTGAATCGAAAGCTCAAGGGCAATGTTTCAGAGCGGCGAAGCGGTGTTCTGGATTTAAGCTCTTGTAAATATTTTAGTCTTAGCAATAAACTGAAAACCGGCCTTTTTGTTTGGTCGGCCTATACACCGATCACCACCAAGTATCAGCCCCAAGAGGCCGACCCCCACATATCCACCACAACCGAAAAGTCAGAACTACTGGCAGGAACTCCCACTACAATCACTAACAAAAAATTAAGGGTGCACATCTCTCAACTGAAAACAACAACGACAGAAACAACAGATGCAATAACAGAACCATCTCTCTATCGTTTCAGAGACATGGATACAAAGTTCGAAGCGACGGCAAAACGATTCAAACAGCACCTGCTGGCGGAAAAGAACAAAGGGAGGAGGGCGCAGACACTGGCATACCCACCGCCGTTAGGGTCACGGATGAAAGTGTCGGGCACAAAGGTGACAACGCCTAGGAGAACCCATAAGGGGCAGAGGGAAAGCGAACCAGGCACGGCACAAACGGCAGCGCACCGATAGCCGCGTAACCCAAAACCAGAGCACTACGGGCACCCCAGTAAGAGGAGGATAAGTCGAGTGATGCCAACGCTTTCGCAGCCGACTCCGCCATCGAAGCTCACATGGGCCCAGCAGGTAGAGGAGGAAGACAGAGACATCCTGGACCTTGGACTAGCATCGCCACAGGAAGAACAACGCGAACCAGACAAATGGGAGAACGAACCTGGTACCTGCACAGGAAGATGGAGGACAACCGCCTAGGAGAGGAGGGGGGAGTGTGACGCCCAGCGCCATACGCAACGGCGCCGGCGCCACAATATAGTGAACTAAAGACTGAATACACTAGTCGACACGACTTTTCCGCTGTCTCCAAAAATGACTTTTTCTGATAGATTTGGATGTTTAAAAATTTTGAAGAATGTTTTTTTTTTTTTCATGGAGTAGTTTTTTTTTTTACGAATTTTTTAAAAATCTGGTATTTTTTGTCATAGGTAGTGCTTCTATTTTTCACATAACTCACATTTCATACAACTGGTTGTACTGAACTTTGCAGTTAAAAAACGCTGATAAATGCAGCTATAAATCCGACTCAGACACTTTGTAGCAGAAACTTAACGTCTGGCAGATATTAAGCTTCCAAATTGAAATTTCATCATTTTTTTCGGTATTTTTTACCCGAAATTTTGACTTTGAAACTTCAGGAAAAATCGAAAGAAAAATAAATGAATGTCTTGATTTTTGGTTTTAGATAGACACATTAATTACGCGTCGTTTAAGGTATCGTTTATAAAAATATAAAATCAAACGGCTAAGTTATAACCGTTTGACCAAAACGACCCAAATCTCATTTTATCTGAAAAAATACCGAAAAATACTTGAATTTATTTAAGTGTTATGATACTTAAATATTTTTATTTTTATTGCTTGTTACTATTTTTAAAATGGTTTGTCTGTCTTCTTTTGTCATTTAAGTCAGATTCTTTTATGAGAGTCCACACATAGTCGCCCAACATATTCTCATTCCAAACACCTAGATACCGTCGTTCCATAGCTTTTAATTGTTGGTGAAATCTCTCTCCGTGTTCATCACTAACATCCCCAAGGTTTGGCGGAAAAAGTCTAAGTGGGAGTGCAGGAAATGGTTTTTGAGTGAAATGTTGGCTCCAATTTGTTCATAATTCTTAAGTAGGTCTTGAACGATATTAACGTAATCATCTTTCTGTTACCAAGAAAATTTGTTGCAACCAGTCGGAACGAGTTCCAGGCTGCTTTTTCATTCGTAGATAAAATATTTTCAAATCCACCATCTTTTAGTAGTTTTCGAATTTGGGGGCCAGCACATGAAGTTGACCGGCTTGAGTTGTCCATTTCAATTAGAAACAAGTGGTATTTTTCGAAAACACACGATCGTATTCTGCTGGAAGTCAGAACTACACTGAGGCAGGGATACTATAGGTACAGAGTTTTTATACCCGGTACTCAAAGAGTATAGGGGTATATTAGATTTGTGGGGATAACGGTTGTGTGTAACGCACAGAAGGAAGCGTTTCCGACCCCATAAAGTATATATATTCTTGATCAGCATCAATAGCCGAGTCGATATAGCCATGTCTGTCTGTCCGTCCGTCTGTCCGTCCGTCCGTCTTCATTTGCGCCTATATCTCAGAGACCAAGTTTTGTATCCAGTCTCCTGTGTTATCACACTACTCAAAAAGTATTTCAAAATTTCGCCCCGCCCCCTTCCGCCCCCACAAAGGACGAAAGTCTGTGGCATACACAATTTTTAAGATAAATGAAAACCAAAAACGCAGAATTATGGGAAATTACCATATCTACCAGATTGCCGACTATGGATCAGGTCGGATCAATACTATGGCCAGAAGAAACAAATTAAGTTTCAGTGGCTACGCAACGCCTGCCAAGCGCTGACTCATTCCCTCTCTCTCTCTTGCAAACACTTGTACGTCTCAAATATGTAGTTATACATGTCATGTAGAAATTTAGAAGCAGAAGTAAAAATTATATGCAAACAAAATCGGAAACATGTATAATATCCCAAAAATTTACTTAATTTTTTGAAATATTATTTTTTGCCCATTTTTTTCTTTTTCCGTCCCTTTTGCGAACATATAAAAAATTGCAAAAATCGCAAGCTCATATATGTATGTATATACTGACTGAGTACCGGGTATAAGGTAGAGCCGCGGTTTTTATTTAATTAGTTATCCATATCTAATCCCACGATTTGCAAAGAAGGGGGCGGTCCATCCGGGCAGAGATTCACGTTGCCCGGATAAGGCATCATTAGAACAGGGGGCTGCCAAGTCCCTGAGCCCTCCGTTAACGACTGGGCTAGTTTTTATACCGGGCCCCCAGCCAGGCTGATTCTCGGCACGGGTCGAATAACACACTTAGTCCGGCCCGGTGTGAGATGAGTGTAGGGGTTGGGATGTGGGTAGGTAATGTGTAGGGATGGGGTGTGTGTGAGCTACTTAAATGAGGCGGCACCACAAGCGTATCGTCAGTGTTGCTACTTCGCGAACACCCGCTGGCTGTCCGGGACTGCTTATTTCGGTGCCTTCCCTAGGGATGACCGTTTATTCGCAGCTGGCCTACCTCAAGAGGTGGGTCATTCGCTATCCGCAACCTGCGACCCGTCCGGTGGCCTCAGCTAGGCCCCCTCAGAGCCATCTCACATGCTCGTCAGAACAGACAAACTCAACTAAAGAATCACGAATATCTTTGAGTGTAAACGCCATTGTATTTGACGCCTCTAGCTGGTTACCCTGAATTTCTAAACTAAGATCGGATGTATCCTCATACATAGACTCTTCATTAACATCAGACGCAAAATATGAAATTAATCTCTCTTGTAACTCGGCTTTTTTTCCCTTAGTTTTCAACTGAAATTCCTTAAGCTTCTCTTTTAGCTCAACTACGGTGAGTTGTGTGATCTCGTTTTGTAACATTAGAATCGTAATTAATTTGATATGCACTTAAATTAATGTTTAAGATTAATAGTTACTAATAATATGTTTGATAATAATAATAATAATAATATGTTTGACTCTGCATAAAATCTACTTCTAAAAAATTTACTTTAAATATTTTTATCTCACTCTTTAAATCTCTTTTACTTTATCTCTGTTAATTTTACTCTGTTTTCTCTCTCTCAATAAGTTAATACTTGCTCAGCCGTCTTCGTTACGATAAATCGTCTTCACGTAGTCACTCTTTGCGTCGTTTTTCTGCTGTGCACCCATACACACTTCTGTTGGATAATGCCGTCGCCTGTGTATGCGGATGCCCCTCTCCACATTCCGTTATTCTTCTGTTCTTGTTTTCTGCTCTCAATCGTCTCGTCTGCTGGCCGATGACGTCGTCGTTGTATGCGAAGGCTGCTCCCTGGATTCTGCTCTACTCTGTCTCTCTGGTCTGGATACTATCGTCGCTTTACGCACCCATACACACGTTTGATGGATAATGCCGTCGTCTGTGTATGTGGAAGCCGCTCTCTGGTTTTTGCTCTGCTTTTGATCGTCTCGTCTGCTGGCCGATGACGTCGTCGTTGTATGCGAAGGCTGCTCTCTGGATTCTGCTCTACTCTGTCTCTCTGGTCTGGATACTATCGTCGCTTTACGCACCCATACACACGTTTGATGGGTAATGCCGTCGTTTGTGTATGTGGAAGCCGCTCTCTGGTTTTTGCTCTGCTTTTGTTCGTCTCGTCTGCTGGCCGATGACGTCGTCGTTGTATGCGAAGGCTGCTCTCTGGATTCTGCTCTACTCTGTCTGTCTGGTCTGGATACTATCGTCGCTTTACGCACCAATACACACGTTTGATGGATAATGCCGTCGTCTGTGTATGTGGAAGCCGCTCTCTGGTTTTTTCTCTGTTGTAATTACTCCTTACATCCCTGTATCTCTCTCTTACAGTTCTTATCGGAGTTTCCACACTCTTTTATCACTCTCTGTATGCCACTTCTATATGTTTCACTGCATCTCTCACAGTTTCGCATCATAGGTTTTACTCGCCTTATGCTCACTCTCTATGCTTCTCTTTTCATTTTCGTTGTCCTCTGTGGTTTTCTTTTTTCAATGCTCAGACATGCACGAACATAATGGATAATGCCGTAACTGTTCTTCTGCTTGCCCTTGCTGTCATTCTCTGTCTCAGACGATCTCATGCACTACTGTGACGTGGTCATTTGTGTGTGTGTGTGTCTCTTAATGTGCTGTCTCGTTCTCTCCTTTGCAGAAACTTCTGGACGCTCACAAGTCTGCATCTCTTGGGAATTTTGTGTTTTATAACAATAATGCAAATATGATTGTTTTACACTATGGCTTTATCCCGGACGAGCCCCCATTAATGTAGGGGAGAATTATATTGATTTTGGATATAAGCCTCCCGATTTATTCGAATTAGACGTATTATATTTCAATCGTTTATTTACGCTTCAGGTCTTTTCTTTTATTTTAATTATTCGGAGTACACACACCTCCGTTCACTCTCGCAGCTCGAATTCAGCTCGATTATTCTCTACTCTTCTACTAATCGATGTATCTATTCGATAACTCTTATTAGTGGTACTCTCACTTATTCCCTTCCTACATCAATGATATGCATCATGGCTGGGTTTTTCGGATAATACCGTTGTTTTATTGGGCGACTATCCCTCATAACAATGGTGTGTTCTGTTAGAGCCGTCGTTCTCTGGAGATTCTCGAATTTGGGTAGCTCTTCGTCTAGGAACGCACGGATGTGGTGTGCAATGTCTGGGGGCCAGGGCTGTATGTCTACTGTCTGGTCTCCTCTCATGGAATCATCCATTTCGGGGCAGGTGGTTTGGTCGGGGCCTTCTGGGCGGATGGTCATGTTGAATGGGCTAGAGGGGTCTGTGCTAGCGGGGCATTCGGTGATATTGGCGATAACCGGCGTAGTGTTGGCTGTGATGGCTAGGCTCGGCGCTTGTCGAAACTCCGAGTCCGTGGGCGTCACTAGCCTAACGGCGTCCATGTCCCCGGGTCCGACGGTGTTTGCGGAGTTGGAGGTCCCTGTTGGCGTAGTGGCCCTCGTGAGCGCCGTTGAAGTTAGCGTACTCGTCCACTCTGTTGATGATCTGAACTGCGTGGACTCTGTTGTCGTCCACGAACTCGTGGTCCTAGAGGAGGTCTTCGTAATCGTGTTCTCTGTGGGCGTTCTGGTGGTCGTAATCTCGGTGGATATTCGCGTACTCGTGTTTCCTGAAGGCGTCCGTATGCTCGTAGTCTCGGTTAGCCTTCTCGTGGCTGTATTACCCGTCGCTTGGCTTTGGGTTATGTTTGTTGGTGCTATGTCCGTGGCCAAGGTTGCTGTTGCTGGCCTGGGATCCGTATTGTCTGTTGATTCTTGTGGATTCTTGTTCTTGGTTGGGGGTGTCGTAGCCGTGGTCTCGGTTGCTGGTCTCTTGTTCCTGTTCTTGGTTGGGGATGTCGAAGCCGTGGTCGTTGTTGCGTGTTTTAAGCTTTCATTTTCGGGTGCGGGAGTTTGTGTGTGGCTGATGATGTCCCTTGGTTCGTCGACGTTGATGCAGCGACTTTTAAGATGTAGACGCGTAGTGCCACATTGAATCGTGGTTTCTATGGCGCACAAAAAGTCCATCCCCAGGATCACGCTTTCGACCATGTTCGGTAGTATCAAAAGGGGTATTTGTACCTGGCGTGTATGCAGTTGGGTGGGCGTAAGTAAGATTTGAGTAATCTCCCTTACTGACCCGTCCGCTAGGCGTATCCGCGTCGCTGCTGCCTGTATATTCGTGTCGGTGGCCAATCGTCTTGCCAGGTCTTGACTGACGAAACTTCGGGTCGCTCCCGTGTCGATGGTGGCTTCCGTGGTTTGTCCACCGATGGTCACCATCGCCACTATCCGGCCGTCGTGCACGCGCAAGGGTTTCTTCGATCGTGGGTTATGGGTGGCGTCGTTCTCGGCTGCTCCCATCTCAGTCGAGGACGCGGCTAGTTTCCCGAGGTTTCTCGCCGGCAGCATTGGATGGTCCTGACGCCGCGTTTGCCACATTCCCAACGGAATAAGAGGGGACGGTTCTGGCAATTCGCGTATAAATGGTCCGCTCCGCCGCATCGTCGGCATGCTGTGCGCGCGTTGGCTATGGGCAGTGCGTCGTGTTGGATCGTCCTGTTGGCTACTTCTCCAGCGGGTGTATTAGTCTGGGCCGGGCAGGGTTTGGTCATGGGATCCCCATGTTGGGCGTTTGGCGAAACGGGTTCCGATTCTGGTGAGACTCCGGCCGCTTGTATTCGGGGGTTAACTCATGGCGATCGTGTCGGGGTGTCCTTCGCGGTGAATCGACGGCGTATGCGTGCCAACCACCTGATTCTTGTTGTCTCTGAACGCTCTCGAACTCTACGGCCGGTTGCGTGATCTGGGCCAGACTTTGGAGTTCGTGTCTCCTCACGCACAGTTGGTATCCAGGTAAAGCGTTGTCGTAGATGCGTTTTAGTTCTTGGGTCGCGTCGTACCCCGCGTGGTGCATAAGTAGACGGATGTCAATGTCAAAGTCCTTGAATAACTCGCCAGTCGATTGCTTACGGGCCCGTATCTTATCTTCCAATTGCTCAAAATATCCTGGTGGAAGGAAGAAGGTAAGGAATTCCCGACGAAAATCGGCCATGGGGACGTGCTGGAGTCGACTGGTTCGGAACCAACGGCTAGCTCGGTCGGTGAGAAGTTGGACCATGACTCGCGGGAGATGATTCACGTCGACGCCGTAAGACAGGGCACGTTCTTCGAGTAATTCTACGAATGCCAATGGGTCATCGTGGCCGTTGAACTGAATACCCCTGTTATAGATACTCATTATTTAAACCTAACTGCCTGTTTTTGAATGCGTTGGTTCTGCGGCCCTGAGTCCAGATCAGCCCTGACGTAACACGTGAAAACGATATTTTTAGTTGATATATTATATGCAAATAAGATAGTTATAAGCGATATTTTGTATTTCGATAATAATGCTGGCATTAGTGAGCGAAGATCTAGAAAAGACGGACGAGCAGAAAACTAATTTTTGAACGAAATTTAACTTACTAAGAGATTTATTTTAAATAAACGAACAAACTATTGGAACGGATAACGAGTTTGTTTGAGTAATCACAACAGTTTCAAAAATTATAAGAAAACTGCTCGATGGCCAAGTACATGAGTTGAGACGGTGCAGGCGAATGTGAGTGTGTGTTCACGGCGTCAGCATACATAGGCGTACAAAATGGAGACAAGAAGCAAGACGAAACTTCTGGAAAAAATGGAAAACAAGACATCAACACCAGAGCCTTCCGAATCGACTGAAGATACAATGGATGACGAAACTTGAAACGAAACCATGGTGGAGAAAAAAGACAGCCAAGTAGATATGCAGAGTGTGATGGAAAACATTATGCAACAACTACAACAACAGCAACAACAAATAGCCAGCATCAGAGAGGAATTGGCGAAAACGACCAGCTAATGTTTGTGCCGGCGACACACAGGGTGTTGCTGATGGTTTTGGCGCTGCATCGTCTTGTAGCGCAGCGAATGTTCCTGATCATCACGGCTATGGCTCCAGCAACAAATGGAATGTTGCTGATGGACATAGCGCTGCATCGGCTTGTGGCGCTGCGACTTTTCGTGCCGTTCAAGGAAGCAGTTATGGCTCCGGCAACGTACAGGGTGTCGGTGATGGATTTGGAGTTGCATCGTCTGGTGGTGCGGCGAATGTTCGTACCAGTAACACACAGGGTGTTGCTGATGGTTTTGGCGCTGCATCGTCTTGTAGCGCAGCGAATGTTCCTGATCATCACGGCTATGGCTCCAGCAACAAATGGAATGTTGTTTGTCGTTCGTATGCAGCGGTGGCGATACGTAATTAGCATAACGCAACGTAACCCCGCTCACGCCTTGACCTGATCCAGCAGGTTAGGGGAGCCAGTGTTACGTTACGTTATGGGGACTTTATTTGTACATATACTATAATTAGCATTTAAGATACAATTTGTTAGGGCTGTAGTTAAATTTAACATAGTCTGTAAGATGCTGTCCACAGCTGCTATTAACAGCCACAGACAACAAATACAAACACAAATACTTTGAACAGCACGAAATCTCCACTGCCGGCAGTTCTGCCGGCGCAATCATCAGTAGGGGAAATCTCTCCACTCTAGCAGCAGTCCGCTAGCCAGGGGGGGGAGATGGAATGGGCAGAGCCAAAGCATACGCTCTGAAGCTTAATAATACTTAATAGATAAGGGGAACATTTTATTTGCCTTCATTGGCAGGGGATTGTGTGTGTATATGCAATTTTTTGTTCGTTTTATTTTATCTTCATTTTCATTTTTGTCACTCTTCTGTCAGCTGGTTCGGGGCAGCCAGAGCCATTGATTCTCCGCTTCTCTCGTCTCATTCGTCTGCTTCTCTGGTGGAAATGGCAGAAATCCACCGCCAGCCATTTGTTGTTGTCTTCTCTCTCACTCGCAGTGAGTTCACTGGCGGGGAGTTCGTCATCTGCAAGAAAAGGAGACAAATTGCGCAGCAGAAATGCTAGCTCTCATAAATTTTTTCAGCAGCGCCACGATCGGACGCGTTTTTGGCAATAAGTAGCTAGAGTCTTCTACTCGTTTTATTAATACGCAATAACCATGTCATTGGTTGATCGGCTTGTGTATAGGATTTAGTTTGCAGTTTTGGATTAATAATCCAACTACAACTAATCGCGCATATAAAAAAAACAAAACATTAGTTAGCTTCGTTAATCCGTAACGGCTATTTTGGTGTCCGCTTTGTCCGTACCATTCGTCGAGCTTGTGTATACTTGTCTGTTTCAGTTTTGTGTGTGTGTGTGTGTTTGCTTGTACACAGCGACAGCCATGGTTGCTGCCCTCTTAGGGGCCGTGCAGAGAAGTGCTAGCGAACAGTCTTCACTGCTGCTGCGCATTTTTTTTGTTGTTTTCGGTGCTTGTTGTTGCCGTTGCTGATACTGATGGCGGTGGTGGTTGATATTGATCGCCATTTGTGCTTGTACTTGTATGTGTGTGTGTTCGTGTTCTTTCAGCGGCTTGGCTGTCCTCATTCTGTCGCAATTGTGGATCATGTGTCAGGTTAGTTGAAACATCATTTACTGCTTCATTAACAGCTAGGCCTAATCTTTCTAATCTCTGTCTTCTGCAGCTAACCGTCAAATCGATTGTGGCTACAGGAGCAGGCTCCAGTAGCCTTCTCATTGGGAGTATAACCTCAGTATAGTAGTTATACTCTGTTGGCGGCGACACTGGGCGGTTCATCCTCATCAGCATCTTCCGCATTTGATCAAGGTTCCGATCGTGGCTTATTTGCTCATTTTCCGTAAACGGCCGCTGATTCGGAATCACCTCAACGCGATCCCATTCGTGCTTCGCAAGTTCCTTTGGTAAGTGCTTACCAAGAAACTCGGAATACCAAGGTCTTGTAATTCTGTGCGGCACATAAGGGTCATTGACCACTTTGGCTGCCTCAATGTTTGGGTGCGATCTCATGCGTTCCGCGTATCTGCTGCATGTTTTCTCATATACAATATCAACAGTGTCCACTTTCAAGTCCCTGTGGATGGTGTCATTCCTCACGTACCAAGGAGCATTACATATTAGGCGGAGAGTCTTATTCTGCTCAACCTGAATCCAGCCAAATTCCGCGCTGCTGGCTAGGGGACCCCATACAGCCAACGTGTATTGCCAGATGGGCGCAATCATTTGCTTATACAGCATGACCTTAGTGCCGAGATTCAGCTTACTGTTAGCGTTTAGGAGCCAGTGTAGTTTTCTGACCCTCGCCCTGATCTTTGTAATCACATTGGTGATGTGCAGATGGAACTGAAGCTTGGCGTCCAGCTTGACCCCCAAATACGGGTGTACAGCGATGCTACTGATCCGCTGATCAGCAATGTGCGGCTGCAAATCACCAGATGGCTGCTGTATCGAGCGCAAAGTGTGCACTATGTGCACCGTTTTTGTGGCATTGATGGTAATGCCCCATTGTTTTGCCCAGTCAGAAATGCTCACTAGGAAGCGGTTGAGCTTTCTTGTAGCCATAACCTGGTTACAACCAGTAGCCAAGATTGCTGTGTCGTCAGCATATGTAGCCAGGAGCATACCACTGTCGTGTGGAAGCGGCATGTCATACGTGTACAGGTTGTATAGCACTGGTCCAAGTACGCTGCCCTGTGGAACACCTGCTGCAATCATCTTGACTCCAGACTTAACTCCGCCTGTACATTCGACATGGAAGGAACGATTGTCCAAATAGTTAGACAAGACTCTATAGATCGCTGACGGTAGCAACTGCTTCATCTTGTACTTCAGGCCCGCGTGCCAGACTCGATCAAAGGCTTCCTGAATATCCATGTAAATGGCAGAGCAGTACAGGTTGTTCTCGTAGGTCGACAAGATGAACTTCGTGACCCTCCCCAATTGGTGTTCAGCCGCGTGAACATGCCTGAAGCCAAACTGATGGTTTGGAATGGACTCGACAAATCCATCAGCTTCCATCATCCTCGTCAATATGAGTCGCTCAAATACCTTAGACAAGCCCGAAAGCAGGCTAATGGGCCGATAAGATGACAGCTTATCGGTAGCTTTTCCTGGCTTGGGGATCATACTCACGGCAGCATGCTTCCATCTCTTGGGGAAACAACCGTACCTAAGCGAGCTATTGCATATAAACGCAAAGTACAATAGCGCAGACTTAGGCAGGGCCCTTATAGTCAAGTTGTCTATCCCGTCCATACCAGGAGCCTTTTTACGAGGTGTGTTCAAAAAGTATCGCGAATTTTTTGTTTTTTCAAAAATTATTTATTTATTCATGAATATCTATTTTGTCCCCTTCAAAGTAATCCCCATGAGATATTATACACTTGTGCTAACGGTTTTTCCAATTTTCGAAGCACTTCAAAAAATAATTTTGTTTTGTCTTGTTCAGCTCCTCCTTCGATGCTGTCTTTATCTCGTCAAGCGTAGCGTAACGTCGTCCTTTCATGGGCCTCTTCAGTTTAGGGAACAAGAAAAAGTCACAGGGAGCCAGATCTGGGGAATACGGTGTATTGTTTTTGGCTAAAAAGTCGCGCACAAGCAACGATGTGTGAGCAGGGGCGTTATCGTGGTGCAAAAGCAAATTTTTGTTTTTCCACAAATCCGTGCGTTTCTGGCGGATTGCTTCGCGCAAATTGCGCATAACTTGCAGGTAATATTCCTTATTGACCGTTCTACCCTGTGGCAAGAACTCATGATGTACCACGCCCCTGCAATCGAAGAAAACTGTCACCCAAACTTTCACATTCGACCGAACTTGGCGCGCTTTTTTCGGTCTTGGTTCGTGCGGCAGTTTCCATTGAGATGATTGAGCTTTGGTTTCCACGTCATAACCATAAACCCACGATTCGTCACCAGTTATGACCCTCTGGAGCAAATTTGGGTCGTCGCGGACAGAGTTTAACATCTCATTAGCAATGTTCATGCGATGCTGTTTTTGGTCGCAATTGAGCAATTTTGGTACGAATTTCGCGGCGACCCGTCTCATACCCAAATCATTGATAAAAATCGAATGGCACGAGCCAATCTATATGTTTAGGTCCTTAGCAACTTCTCTAACGGTGATTCGACGATTGGCCAATACCATTTTCTCCACTTCATTAATTTTTTCGTCTGTTGTTGAAGTGCTCGGGCGTCCGGTACGCTCTTCGTCGTTCACATCTTCTCGGCCTTCTGAGAAAATTTTGTACCACCGATAAACGTTGCTTCGGTCCAAGGTAGCTTCTCCGTACGCCACAGTCAACATTCGGAATGCATCCGCGCACTTAATTTCGTTTTTCACACAAAATTTTATACAGGTTCTTTGATCCATTTTTTTGAATAGGTAAAAATCGAAGACGATCCAAAACATGTGCAAGCAAATCAGCTGTCAACAATTAAGTGAACATTCAAAATGGCCGAGCTTGTCGGCATAAGTGAGAGACATGAGTACCAAAATAACGCCACAAAAAAATCGAAATTCGAATATACGTAATCCGCGAAAATTCAAAATTCGCGATACTTTTTGAACACACCTAGTCTCAAGCACCTTGATTTGCGCCTCTATCTCCGGAAGAGTGATCGCCCTGAAGTCCAAGTTGGGCCCCGGGGATCCAATCTCCTCAACGGACTCCTCGACAATACTCCTGTCAGCTGTCGCGCTGGTTAAAATAGGCCTGAACCTCTGCTCAAGGTGTAGAGCGAAAGATTCAGCCTTCTCATCAGAACTCTTGCACCAGGGATCCGAATTGTCATCACAATCTGAACAGAACTTCCTCACCGGCAAGTTGGCTACTGGTTGCCGCTTCAAGCCATTGGTGAGCCTCCAAAGCTTCTGCATACTGTATCTATCAGTGGGGTCGATTGAGCCAATAATGGCGTCCGCGCGTCTGACTTTGTCCGCTTCCAACTCCTTATGGATTCTGTTCGCGAGCATATTGTGCAACTGTCGCACTGCCGGGTCACAATTCCGTCTGAGCATGTTCCTCAGGCGCCTCTTGGTGGCAATCATAAGCCGAATACGATTGCTAACCTGGTACTCAGCCTGTACTCGAGGTCGGACGGGCCTCCTCAGACGGCTTGTGGCATGTTCGGCTGCCGCTACCACATTCCTCTCCAGTATGTTGACAGCATCATCAACATCCTCTGCAGACCTGAGCTCAGTATTCAAATGGATGTGCGAGTCAAGCCATGACTGGAACCTCGGCACGCTAGCCCCTGGGGGCAAGAGGCGTCTCCTAACAACCGACTCCGCGGGAGAGATGCTCAGCTCAATCACCATTGGAAGATGATCAGACGAGAGGTCATTCAGATCCGAAATACGCAACAACTAGTCCCTCACGCCCTTGTAGACCGCTGTTGTAATATTTACTTCGTTGTTTTGTTAGTACTCTACTTTACAATGATTCAACACAGTTTCAGTTTTATATTTTATGATTGCAATTATATTTTATGATTTTATATTGTTCAATCTGCACACAACCAGCCACTTCACGAGATCAAAGAGAAAGAGGAAGAGTGTAAGCAAGTGTGCCCGTGCACTAGGGGATGCCGGTGTGCCCATATATGAGGGATTATGGATTTTTACTAATGTTATTTTTGTGTTAACATAACATGATTAACGTTATGTTATCCAACACGCCCCCTCAAAAATTACATTATAGTATATTAAAAGAAAATTTAATATTTGATCTCATGTGACTGGTGTGTATTCTGGGGAGTATTACAATATGATCCAGCATTTGCTGCTAGGATTGGGGAAACCCAGATAAAACCCAATCAGATCATTTAAACTAAATATACATGATTTCAATATCATCAGGCTAACAATATTATATAATAGTTTCGTAATAATCTAAATCTTATTGAAATTAATAATTTATTTATTTTTCATTTTACCTAATACATTTATATGACCTTTTTTTGTTTTAGTTTCTTCTTCGTTTCATAGTATTTAAAAAAATTAATTAAGGAACTTCAGTTAGTAAATCCGTGTGATAGTTTATAAAATAGTTGCAAGGTATCTTCATCTTTGTTGTTGACTTCAGTCTTCCTGGTGTAATCCCATCTTGCTTCTCAATTCGATGAATCTCCCAGCAGGTAATGGTTTTGTAAATATATCAGCCAGCTGTTGTTCTGTAGGAATATACTCAATGGATATAACGTTATTCTCTATCTGCTCTCTAGCAAAATGATATTTAATATCGATATGTTTTGACCTCTTATGGCATGAGGGATTGCTGGCTATACTAATACAACCCTGGTTATCTTCAAATAATTTTATTTGCTTATCAAGTTTGATGTTAACACTTTCTAGAAGAGACTTCAGCCATAATGCTTCTCTTACAGCTTCAAATAAAGCCATATATTCTGCTTCAGTGGATGAAGCTGCGACTGAATTCTGCCTCTTTGTATTCCAACAAATAGCGTTTGAATTAAACATTTTAAAAATATAACCTGTTGTACTTTTTCTATCATTCTCATTTCCCCCCCAATCCGAGTCAACATAGCCAACAAAGATATGTTCATAATCTAAATTTTTCTTAAAATTTAGTTTCATATTAATATTACCTTTAAGATACCTCAGAATCCTTTTTAAACCTTGCCATAATTCAATATTGTTTTTATTTGTATATCTACTTAAGATGTTTACAGCTGAAGCTATATCAGGACGTGTACAAAGCATTATGTACATTAAACTACCGATTAAATTGCGACAGGGGGCATCATATATGTCGTCTGAATTCAACATTTCATAATTTAATTTGCTAGGAAGTGGAGTACTTACAGGTTTACATTCCTCCATTTTAAATTTACTTAAAATCTTTTCTATGTAAGCAGATTGACTCAAAGATATCTGTTCTCTACCTATTTCTATTTTCATTCCAATAAAATACCGTATTTCACCCAAGTCAGTCATTCTAAACTTTTTCATAAGGTATTGTTTAAATCTGTTTAGGATATCTGTGTCTGATACCGCTATAACTAAATCATCCACATATAACAATACATATAAATTTCTTTTTATATCGCCATTATCTTTAAAATATATACATCTATCAACAGGTGAATTCTTAAATCCACACTCTTTCAATGCTTGTTCAAATACTTCAAACCAGCATCTAGCTGCCTGTTTCAGCCCGTAAATCGCCTTATTTAATTTACAAACATTATCACTTTTGCAAACAACTCCTTGAGGAACTTTCATATATATTTCCTCTTTCAGCGTACCATTAAGAAACGCAGTTTTAACATCCATGTGATGTACTTTGAAGTTATACTGGTTTGAAATAGATAATATAAACCGGAAACTAGAAATTCTTGCAACTGGCGCAAACGTTTCATCATAATCTATTTGGTACTTTTGTGTAAAACCCCGTGCAACTAATCTTGCCTTATATCTCACTAGATTTCCCATCTCATTCTGTTTTAGAGTAAATACCCATTTGCTATCTACAATATTTTGGTGTTGAGGTCTTGTAACAATAGTCCATGTCTTATTTAATTCATGGGCAGACAATTCTACTTGAATAGCTTCTTCCCATAAGGACTTATCCTTTCTACTTTGTATTTCGTCAAATGAATTGGGGACTTCATTAAAAATACTATGAGCCTTCAAAATATAATTATTTAGATTTGTTTCATCTTCGTTGTAGGATATATGTGGTTTATTTTTCAATCTATCGCTTCTTCTAGCGATTTCATTTGACATACTACTAGGCTGTTGAACTTCCTTACTCTCATTCAGGAATTCAGGTCTACAACATTCCGTACTCTCATTCTGGAAATTTTCATTCTCATAATCCTTACTCTCATTCGGGATCTTTGGTTCACTACTTTCCATACTCTCATTCTGGAAGTTATTTTTATCATTCTCCTTACTTTCATTCAGGATCTTTGATTGACTACTTTCCGTACTCTCATTCTGGAAATTATTTTTATCATCCTCCTTACTTTCATTCAGGAATTCAATATTCTTATTATTATCCTTACTATCATTCGGGATTTCATTTTTACCAGCTCTAGAGTTAATCATATTTGTTTCATCTACAACCACGTCTCTAGCAACAATGAATTTCTCATTTTCAATATCCCATAGTTTAAAGCCATTTGGTTCATATCCGACAAAGATACTTTTAAATGATTTTTCATCAAATTTTCGTTTTCTATTTTTATTGTGAACATACACAGTTGAACCAAATATTTTTAAATATTTTAAAACTGGCTTTCTATTATGCCACATTTCGTATGGCGTGGTTGCTCGATCTCCAAGTGCCTTACTTGGAATCCTATTAATTATATATGTTGCCGTTAACACAGCTTCACCCCAAAAGGACTTTTCTAGTTTTGCACCACTGACCATGGCACGAGCCTTTTCAGTAATTGTTCTGATCATTCTTTCTGAAACTCCATTTAACTGTGGAGTATATGGTACGGTCAGATGGTAACTTATTCCTTTCTGAACACAGAACTCACGCATGTCACTAGATAAATACTCCCTACCATTGTCAATGTATAGATTCACTACCTTTAGATTAAAGTGTGCTTCACTTTTGGCCACAAAATCTTTAAACATATTAAACACATCCGATTTGTGTTTGATAAGATAAGTAACACAATAATGTGTATACTGATCCACAAAAATTACATAATAGTTTTTATCATCAATTGTTGTAGGTGTTATCGGACCACAGACATCGGAATGAATAACAAAAAGGGCTCTATTTATGTGTTCTTTATTTTTATATTTATCAAATCGTAATCTGGCTTGTTTCCCATTTAAACAAGCTTCGCATATGTCGTCTGTAGGGTAAACTGTATCAAGTAGCCTATTATCATTAAATAAATTCTTTCTTTTTATTTCTATCATTTTTCCTTTACTAATATGGCCTAGCCTCTCATGCCATAATTTATATAAATTATTATTTGCATTGATTTTATACGCCTTAAATTCAATAATCGGCATGCTGTACGCACCTGAGGTTTCGGCAATAATGACATCACCTTTCTTCAATTGAACTCCATTTCTGTCGAATACAACTGTAACTCCAGAATCTTGCATCTTCTTAACAGAAATAAGGTTTTCTGTAACTTCTCCACTATATACGACGTCCTCGAGCGTTATCTGATAATTATTTTCCAGACGTACGACTCCACGCTTAGCATGTATTCTCCTTGCTTAGCGACAGCAATTTTTATTGGAGTCTTCAATTCTATGGAGTCAGCAAACAGCGTCTCATCATTTATCAGGTGGTCAGTAGAACCCGAATCCAAAATAAAATTCACATTTTTGTTTTCTTGTTTACTTTTGTCAATTAAACTCTTGAGCATAAACGCGAAACCTGGCTTGGCTGTTGCAGTGTGAGCTTCTTTATTATTTTCTTTATTATTTACATTATTTATTTGTCTTTTATAACCATAGCAATCCTTTTTTATATGCCCTAGTTTTCCGCAATAATGACATTTTATATTATTTTGTTTGGTTTTATTATTATATGGTTTTCGGTTATTATTATTATAATTTGGCTTTTTAAATTTATATTTATTATTATTTATAAATTCGTTTTTATAATTTTTATTAAAAACCTCAGCATGCATCACCTTTTTACTTGTGTCATTACATGCGTTCTTTATTTTTACCTCATGATCTAGTAAACGGTTCTTAACAAAGGCTAAAGTTATATTTTCTTCTGACAAAGTCTCTATAGCTGTAATTACTCCATCATAAGATACTGGCAAAGTCAATAGCAAGTGAGAAATCTTATCCATTTCATCAATTTTAGCTCCGGATGCCAAAAGTTCACCTACTAGTTCATCAAAAATAACAAAGTGGTTCACTAGCGTCATCTCGCTCTTTAATTTGAACAACAACAATCGCTTGCGCACACCTAACTGCGACGCCAGACTTTTCCGCTCATATACAGAATCCAACTTCACAAGAATTTGGCGTGCCGTGCTGCTGCCCGTTGCGAAACCCAAGAAAGAGTCACTTAGATTATCAATCAATGCACTTTTAGCACACCTCTCTGCCTTTACCCAGCTTTCGTCACATTCCTTAGGTGTCTCATTATCAATAACTTTTAACACATCTAGTTCAGCAAGAAGTGCTCTCAATCTAAATTTCCAAATCGCGTATTTCTCTCCATCAAAAGGTTTTATATTGCGCTTCGCCTTGTCCATTTTGTATATGTATGTGTATGTGTATACACAAGACACGCTTCGACAATGGTAAATTATTATAAATTTATTTTCTTAAATAGAATGTAGCCTGGGCCCATAACCTGTTGTAATATTTACTTCGTTGTTTTGTTAGTACTCTACTTTACAATGATTCAACACAGTTTCAGTTTTATATTTTATGATTGCAATTATATTTTATGATTTTATATTGTTCAATCTGCACACAACCAGCCACTTCACGAGATCAAAGAGAAAGAGGAAGAGTGTAAGCAAGTGTGCCCGTGCACTAGGGGATGCCGGTGTGCCCATATATGAGGGATTATGGATTTTTACTAATGTTATTTTTGTGTTAACATAACATGATTAACGTTATGTTATCCAACAACCGCGAAGTCAATAGCCGATGGTGTGTGTTGACTGTTGTAGGGATAATGAGTGGGAGATCCAGTAGCCAGGATGTTGCAGCTGCTCCTCTGTACGGCCCTGAGCAGCGTTCCTCCTCTCTTACACGCCCTTGCGTTTCCCCACCATGAATTCTTGGCATTCCAGTCGCCAGCAGCGACGAACCTCGGTCCCAGCTGACCGAATAATGCCAAGAATTCATCCTCAGACCACTCCTGCAATGGGGGACAGTAGATGGATGACACCAATAGTCGGCCGCCATCAGGCAGGGTCAGAGCAGCAGAAACACATTGAATGTGGTTCGTTGTTATAGCTGGCAGGGCAATGTGGCAGATACCAGCTCTAATCAGGAGCAGAGAACCCCCACGACCAGTCCCAGACGGATGGTAGGCAGTGTATGTACAGTATCCATTGACTCTGAAGGTCTCTGAGTTTTTAAAATGATGCTCAGAGACCATCAGAACGGCAACTTCGTGTCTGCGTGTAAATGCCGCAAGCTCGGCTGTCCTCCCTCGGAGTCCCGAGGCGTTCCAGAAAACAATCTTAAGATTGCCGTGTTGGCGGGTAGAGTGGCTAGTAATTGAACTACACATTTCTGGCATACGTATTGGCCTGAATGGTAGCGTAAAGGCAGTCCGTAAGCTTTGTCATTTGTTGTACTAACGTGTCCATTTTACTTTCAAGTCTCTGAGCAGTCTCAGCAGCAGCAGCCGCATGCTGGATTCGCTCCTGTGTCAGCAGCGTAATGAGATTATCCAATTTCTGGCTAAGCTCATCGCTAGGAGGACGGACACTCTGCATGTTCCCAGTGGGCAGGAAATCGATTGCGGCAGCTGTGGGTGGCGTCGACTGCCATACTTGCCTCCCTGTGAGAGGCTGCGAATGACTTGCTGGCGGCCCTGCACGGAGGGCCTCAGCATAACTGCTCATCTGAGCTGGAGGAGCAGGAGCTCTTGCGCCTGAGCGCGCTCGCCGGCGGCCCGGCTGCTGCAGTGCTGGAAAACCTTTCTGGTTTATGACGGGTGGCTGGCGGGGATGCCGTAAACCCTGAGCGGCGGGTAAGGTAGGCATCGAGAGTTTACTCAACATCCTGTTGGTCTGTTCTATACCATTATTCCTCCTGTTGCAGTACTCTTTATACTTTATGCAGCCACGGTAGCTGGAAACATAATCACCTTTGCAGTTGGCGCATTTCGGCTTATCCTCTCGGCTCTTGGGGCAGTCCTTGGGGTCATGCTTCTCCCCACACTTCAAACAGATGACTGCACGGCTGCAGTAGTTCCTGGTGTGCCAAAACATCTGGCACTTGTGACACTGGGGAACGTCTGGCGCGCGTATGGGCTTCTCGACCTTGATCCTCTGGCTGCATATTGCCGTTAGCTCATAGATGTCGTTGTTATTAGGCTGAGGCTCAAGCTCAACCTCGAATAGATCCAATGGCTCTTTAGTGAACCGTTTGTGTATATTGGCAATGTGCCTGACCTTGCAGCCAAGTTTACCCAGCTGTTCACTCACCCAGTCTGTGGGTGTGGAACGGTGCAGGTGACGTATAACTATACGCATACCCTTTTCGCTTCGTAGCCGAAATGTATGGTACTCAACACCATCGCCCTCAGCTAAGAGCCGAATTAACTTTCTATAGCCATCTATCGTATGACACATGACTTTTATAGTCCCATTTGTAGCCGACTTGGTGTCGTATGTGCCTGCGCCAATGGCATCGTCAAAGCAACGGAGCAGGGGAACGATATCAGAGATGTTAGGAATGAAAATAGGGGCTGGCCGCACAATTCTGGCGTCAGCAGAAGCAGCAGCATTAGGTGAATGCGCCGCAGTAGAGGCAGGCTGAGGGGCAGTGGTAGAGACTGAGGGCCTGTTTGTGGGAACAGATTCCTCGGCCACTATCTCCCCCTCACTACAGTCAGCGTCCACGTCCATGACATCAACTGCTGCATCATCGACATCCGAGAGTATTTCGAAATAATTCGCACTACTCCTCCGGCCAGTATCAGGCTTGTCCCTAGACATTACTGCCCGCTTAACCTTCTTGGCGGACGCCTTCACTATCTGCGAACCCAAGGTGGTCGTCCGCTTCTTATTCCGGGCCTCAGACTCAGCCCTCAGCTTAGCAATGAGCCTCCCCTCCATTGCCGATTTCTCCTGCTGCTCCTTGAGGAGCTCATGCAGAGTAGCCTGCCTCAGCACAGGTGCTGCAAGGGCAGTAGAACTAGCGGACACAATAGTCGCAGAGATGCCAGGGGCATAGGTAGCAGTTTTATCAGAGGCACGAGCAGCTCCAGCAGATACTGAAGGACGTTCGGCAGAGTGGGCAGCCACAAGAGCAGCTGGAGTGCGTATAGCTGCAGCGGCAGTCACACGTGTAGGGGCACTGGCCTTGCCAGCAGCATGACTGCCAGCACGGGCAGCTGCAGCAGAGGCTCTGGTTAGCATAGGAGTAGACGGGGCCTGCATCAATTTGGCAGCAGCGGCAGCTGAGGTTGATGGCATATCGTTAAACAGGTCAGCCAATGAGGCCGAGCGACAGGAAAGGGGGGGCATATCGCTCATAGAGACTCCCAACGCTAGTTGCGGGGGGGAATCCTGATCCTCCTCGTTGTCCAAGCTGGGTGCGCTTGAGGTCGAGGACAGGGTGGTCTTCTTGGACTTAGGGCACGGTTTACGTACCATTGTTAGTTGCAGCGGGCCTTTACTGGCGCTCCTCAATCCAAGTGTGGAAAAAGATGGTGAAGGGGGGGGTCAGCAGCGGCTGCAGCCTACCCCACGTTTTTTCACTGCACTTTGGTTATGTAGTAGGAGTTCACAATTAAAGTTTTTATGTACACGGCACAACACTTCGCGTTGGCCGGAAAATATTAACAAAATATTGCACAGCGTATATAACTGCTCGTGCAATATTATAAGCAAATTTTTAACAATTATTTTATTTGTTTTTTGTTTTTGTCGTTTGTCGTTCGTATGCAGCGCTGGCGATACGTAATTGACGGTGGCTATGGCTCCAGCAACAAATGGAATGTTGCTGATGGACATGGCGCTACATCGGCTTGTGGCGCTGCGACTTTTCGTGCTGTTCAAGGAAGCAATTATGGCTCCGGCAACGTACAGGGTGTCGGTGATGGATTTGGAGTTGCATCGTCTGGTGGTGCGGCGAATGTTCGTACCAGTAACACACAGGGTGTTGCTGATGGTTTTGGCGCTGCATCGTCTTGTAGCGCAGCGAATGTTCCTGATCATCACGGCTATGGCTCTAGCAACAAATGGAATGTTGCTGATGGACTTGGCGCTACATCGGCTTGTGGCGCTGCGACTTTTCGTGCTGTTCAAGGAAGCAATTATGGCTCCGGCAACGCACAGGGTGTCGGTGATGGATTTGGAGTTCCATCGTCTGGTGGTGCGGCGAATGTTCGTACCAGTAACACACAGGGTGTTGCTGATGGTTTTGGCGCTGCATCGTCTTGTAGCGCAGCGAATGTTCCTGATCATCACGGCTATGGCTCCAGCAACAAATGGAATGTTGCTGATGGACATGGCGCTGCATCGGCTTGTGGCGCTGCGACTTTTCGTGCCGTTCAAGGAAGCAGTTATGGCTCCGGCAACGTACAGGGTGTCGGTGATGGATTTGGAGTTGCATCGTCTGGTGGTGCGGCGAATGTTCGTACCAGTAACACACAGGGTGTTGCTGATGGTTTTGGCGCTGCATCGTCTTGTAGCGCAGCGAATGTTCCTGATCATCACGGCTATGGCTCCAGCAACAAATGGAATGTTGCTGATGGACATGGCGCTGCATCGGCTTGTGGCGCTGCGACTTTTCGTGCCGTCGTTCAAGGCAGTATCTATGGCTCCGGCAACACACAGGGTATAGCTGGTGGATTCAACGCTATATTGTCTGGAAACAGAGCGTACTTTGGTGATGCTCAAGGTGGTACGTTACAGGGTGAGTCTGTTTTGGGGTCTTCGGGTTTGCGGGACTACAACGCATTTGATACAGGTGGTAGGCAAGCTCGGTTTAGAGGAGATAAGATAATCGATCTGCCTGAAAAATCTACTAGTTTTTAGATTTCAAACAAATTTTCAAACTAAATAAAGACGCGGTTTTTTGTAAGTTAATAGTTTATTCAACAAACGACTGCAGTGGCTTTGGGCGTACATCGACAAGTGACGTGCCGTCCCATTCCACTCTTTTCGCGACCCACCGTTGGCCGCCCGCAACCCAATTCGCCGTCGGCAATCGTGCAGATCGGCTTGCGGGTCACCCGAAGATGGAGCGACTCTTTGGGCGCCCGCTCCTCTCTTAACCTACTCCAACATTCCGGCCCCGCTGAAGAGCTCCGGTCTTCAGCACGTTGGAAGTGGTGCCAGCTTGTGGACTGGCCGTTTAATAACGCCGGCTGGCGTTCGTACTTCGGCCACCCGCACCTTGCCGTCCTCTCCAGGTATTGCGCGCGTTACGCGCCCCGTTGTCCATCGTTGCGGGGGGGTGTTGTCGTCGTGCACCAGCACGACCGTCCCTTCGGCCAGATTGGCCTCGCCTCTGCTCCACTGGGCTCGCTGCTGCAGGCTGAGGAGGTAGTCGCTGGACCACTTGCGCCAGAAGCGCAGTTTGAGCTCCAACAACAGTCGCCACCGCTTCAAGTATCCGGGTGCGGGCTTGTTGTTGGGCTCTCCGGGCGTGGATCCGTGCGGCAGGCCCAGCAGAGGTTGGCCGATGAGCAAGTGCCCTGGTGTTATGGCCTCCCCGTCGTTCGGATCGCTGGTGTCCGCCACGAGGGGCCTGGAGTTGAGCAGCGCTTCGACCTCCACCAGGTGTGTGCTCAGTTCGTCTGGCGTGAGGTTGGCGTCGCCTGCCCCTCGCACCAGCCTGTGTTTGGCTGCCTTGACTGCTGCTTCCCACAGTCCGCCGAAGTGTGGTGCCCTCGGAGGGATAAAGCACCAGGTCACCGCTCTCTCCGCTGCGTAGTCCTGGAGTTCCTCCTTGCTCCGTAGAAACGCCGCGTGGAGCTCCCTCAGCACATTGCTCGCTCCCAAGAAATTCGTCGCGTTGTCGCTGACCATCTTCTCCGGCAGCCCTCGTCTCCCAACGAACCTTTTAAATACATTTAGAAAAGCGTCAGTTGAAAGGTCTGATACAAGTTCCAGATGGACTGCTTTTGAGGCGAAACAAACAAAAACGGCAACGTACATTTTAACGGGTGGTCTACCTCTAATTCTATAGCTCACGTAGAATGGCCCACAGAAATCTACGCCAGATACTCTGAACGGCCGACCCTCACGAAGGCGGTCAGCTGGCAAATTTCCCATTATTTGCCCCAACAACTTTGGCTTGTAGCGAAAACAGTGTACGCATCTTCTAACATGCGCTGTACAGACGCTTCGGGCATTGATCACCCAAACCTGCTGCCTCAGCAATCCCACAAGAACCTTTGCACCAGCATGGTAGTGCCTAAGGTGCAAATGCCTGACCAAAAGGCTGACCAATTCAGATCCCTTTGGTAGCAACAGAGGGAATTTGGCGTCGTATGCGATAGGGCCGTGTAGCAAGCGCCCTCCTACTCGAATTAACTTAAATTTGATGCCATTTTCATCAAACTCGTGGACAAATGGATTTAATGACTGCAGCATCGGAGCTAATGCCGCCGATTTTTCCAATAACCTATACTCAGCGCTATATGCTGTGCTTTGTACGACTGCGATCAGCTTTAAAAACGCAATGTTCCTTTCTGCCGCAGATACAAGATGCGAATCACCTCTAAGCTGCTTGAAACAGAATCGAAGCACGTAGGCCATTATGCGGACCAACTTAGAAAACCTCGATTGCCGGTTGATTAATTGCACAATGCAATTAGATTCAGCATCAGGTACCCCAAGCGCACATACCACTGCACTTTTCTTATCTTCAGAAGTTTTCACTTCTGACGCTATCTCGAACTGATGAAGTTGAGGCCATCGATCCTTTTCTGCCATTAAAAAGCTTGGCCCATTGAACCACAAGGAGCTCACAATGTCGTCAACATCTGTTCCCCTTGAAACCAAGTCTGCTGGATTAGCATCCGTTGGAACGTGACGCCATACGACTCCAGTTGACAATTCTTGGCATTCTGCGACCCGATTCGCGACGAATGTACCCAACGTACCCGAATCACGCTGCAACCAATATAGCGTGACCTGCGAATCTGACCAGAAATTTACGCTTTCTATCGTGAATTTGGTCATTGTGGTCGACACTTGTTGCCAGAGTTTGGCCAGTAATAGTGCTGCACAAAGCTCTAACCGGGGTATTGTTTTTACGCTCAGCGGAGCTACCCTCGACTTTGCCGTGAGCAATGACACGCGAACGTCTTCGTCGTTGCACGTTCGTACGTATATACAGCAACCGTAGGCGTGACTGGATGCGTCAGCAAAGCCGTGAATTTGCACCCCTTTGTACAGCGTCAAACATACGTAGCGAGGGATTGAAATTTTGTGCAAATCCCGCAAGGTAGTGGTGAACTTATTCCACGCAGTGTGTAGGCTCATAGGAATAGCCTCATCCCAATCTACCTTTAGCCTCCATAAGTCCTGCAATAGCATTTTTGCCTTAGTGACAATTGGACACAACAAACCAAGAGGGTCAAACAAACGAGAGGCTATCGACAATATATTGCGTTTTGTTGGTTTCAGGGAGGCAAAACTATCCACGTCCAGATGGTACTTAAATACATCATCTTGAGGTGCCCAGCGCATTCCAAGCGTTTTGACTGAGCTTTGCTCATCAATCTTAATGCTGATTTCCTCATTCTTTCCAGATTGAGTCGGGCAATTGGAAGCCCACTTGGCCAATGGAAATCCTCCTGAATTCAAAATATCCCGAACCTGGCTGCAAATTGTGTCCAGTTCTTTTAAACTGTCTGCACCTGCCAGCATATCGTCGACATAAAAACAATTGCGAATCACTTCCGCACCAATGGGATGTGATTGTGCGAAACTATTTGCCAATTCGAACAAACAACGTACAGCCAAAAAGGGTGCTGACGCTGTACCGTATGTAACAGTATTCAACCTGTATGCCTGTATGTTTTGTGAAGGGTTTTCTCTCCACAAGACAAGTTGGAAGTCTCTGTCTTCCTCAGAAACATTTATCTGCCTGTACATTTTCGAAATGTCAGCAGTTACGGCGTATTTGTTCAACCGAAAGTTGACCAATGTTGAATACAACTCCCTCTGAATAGTTGGCCCCACCATTGGTGTTTCGTTCAGCGAAACTGCTGTTGATGTTTTGCTGGAAGCATCGAACACAACACGAAGTTTGGTTGAGGTACTCTCAGGTCTGAGAACGCATTGATGAGGAATATAATAATGCTGTTCTAGAGGAGCAGACTTCAGAATGGACATATGTCCCAAATCCAAATACTCTTTCATGAAGTCATGGTACATAGTTTTGAGAGTGTCATCCTTTGACAGTTTGCGCTCAAGTTGCAAAAAACGCCTTTCAGCAGTTTGAAAGGACAGGCCAAGAACTTTAGGGTCGGTCTTAAATGGAAGTTTGACTTGAAAGCGACCGGAAGACAATCGTTGTACCGTTTTTGCGAAGTACAACCCACAGGCCTGTTGTTCAGCCGTTTGGCGGACAGCCTTCGACTCAATTGGACATTGATCCAATTCCCAAAAACGGTTTACTAATGAGTCGAGAGAACAACTATACACTTGAGCTACCGAACTCTCATTACACTGTTGCCGAGGCGCCTGTCCAGTACATTTGCCTGCAACAATCCAACCGAGCAATGTTTTTTGCATAATGGGCAGCTCGGAATGTAATTTAATTTGCCCAACGCACAATAGCCCATAAAACATTTCAGCTCCCAAGAGAACATCCACCTTAGCCGGCCTATGGAATTCGGGATCTGCCAATTGAATATTTTTTGGGATTTTCCAGCTCGATGTGGAAAGTGATTGCCCAGGCTGAGATGTGGAAATTGACTTTAGTACCCAACACTCAGCGGAAAATGTGTGGGAATTCAAACGAGAATGTATCGATGCACAAACCTTAGTTTTACTATCGGTGGTTGCACCACCCACCATAGCGATAGCAAGGGAAGCTGGCTCACGTTTAAGCCGAAGCCTTTGTGCTAGGCTCTCAGACATCAAATTTATTTGAGAGCCACTATCGAGCAAAGCTCTTGCTGGATGCAACTGTCCGAATCTATCTTTGATGTTTACGATCGCAGTAGCCAGAACGACTTGATCCGCATTGAGCACGTGACCTACGTATGCCTCCGACGTTGAGGCTTGAAGTGCCGCTGCTTCACCTTGCACTGATGCAGTGTACCGATGAAGAAGCGAATGGTGAGGCTTTGAGCACACTCGACACTTCGCCGCCTTGCAACTCGATACTGTATGTCCCGTGGTCAAACAATTGAGACACAGTTTTTGGGTTTTAGCATACTCAAAACGTTGCATGACGGAAATGGCACTAAACGACGGACAAGAATATATACTGTGGTCTGCAGACCTGCAATAGGTGCATGCAGACGACGACTTTTGACCTGCATTAGCACAGGCAAAGGACGATTTCCGTTGAGGCTTCCTCACCTCGTTACGCACCCTTGACTTGTCACGAGTTGACTCTTCTGCTGCCAGGTACTGATACCTTCTATTCAGCTGTTTGGCACAGTCTTCCCAAGAAGGCAGCTTATCGTAGTCAAGCTGCTCCTCAAAACGAGATTTGGTCACATGGTCGACCTTTGCCATGACCATGTGAATGATAATTGCATTCGCAATATCTTTGTCGTCACCTACAGACGACAGCGATGAATATATCGCAGACACCGTGTCTATCATCGATCTTAAACTCGATGCAGATGGCTTGGTCATGGTTGGCAAATCGAATAATTGAGCAACCGTATCAAAGAATATCAGACATTTATTGTCGTACACTGACTTCAGACTGGCAAGGGCCTTAGGATAATTACAGTCTGTCATTTGAAATGGCTTAACTACACCTAATGCTTCATCTGACAAACATGAAACGAGATGATTAAACTTTTCTACGTTTGTCAAAGAAGCATCGTCGTCAATGAGGCTTTGGAACAGGCACATGAAGTTTTTATATTCCGAATGTTTGCCACTAAACTTTGGCAAACGCATTTTCGGCAGCTGCGATCGCTGGCTCGAATTTAGTGAGCAGTCATGCTGCATGTGTGTGTCGAAACGTGGATTTACTGAGCAGTCATGCTGCATGTGTGTGTCGGATCTTGGTTTGATTGCATTCATAAACAATGCTTTCGTGACGACACAAAGATCCTCCAACGGTCCTCTACTTTCATTGGTTGGACTCAAAATGTCCAGCTCTGCCTGTAGGTTCATAGCCTTATCGATATAACCCTCTAAAAGCTCTAGGCGACAAGCTAATTCGGTTTTGTCCGATGAAATTTGCTTCAATCTAAAGGCTGTTTGCACGCGCGCAATGTCAGCACTGACTTTGTCAAACCTTTGCTGACACAATGCCAACTTCGTATTGGTTTTAGGAACTGTTGGCCGTTCAGCTGTTGGCCGTTCAGCTGTTGGCCGTTCTACAGTTGGCCTATCGGACTCAGACATAGTTGAAATGAGAAACAGGAACTATCTTCAATACCGTACCCAAAGTTCGCCAAACTTTTCAAGCTACCCTCGCACAAGCACTGCAGCTATGTACCGAGAAACGCCAAGCTTGCTTACCCAAACACACACACGCCCTGGCGCAATATGTGAACAAACAAACGAAAGTGGTCCAAGCGACCGAAAGTAAGCAAGCCCTACGCTCGCTGCTGCCACTTTGTGGGCAACAGAGATAGAATGCGGGGTGCGGGGGATCAAAGAGTAGGTGAGAGAATCTGGCGCGAGCGAACGCACAAGACGAAAGTAATGCAGGCGCTCGACCCAAGCCTGACCTGTATGGTATGCCAAAACGGGGGAGAAGAGATCAAGCGGTAAATTTGGCGCGAGCGCACGCACACACAAACTAATATATATGTATAACCGATGCAAGCACAGAGCGAGCAAGGTTAACGAACGCACGAAATATCAGCCGCTGATGCCCAAGAACCTTTACCAAGCGTTGCGTGTATGTGCAATTGCAAGCCGATGTCTGTACGTATATACGTATGTATATATGTACGCGTATTGTACGTAGCGGTTAAGTCGAAAGCGGACAACCGAAAGACACTGCGACGTTTTGCGACTGCACAAACACACGACCAATATTATGAGAATGCAATAGATAGACCACCGTTTATGTGTACATATATAATATATGGTTTATATGTTTATATAAAGGTTTAAATGTTAAATATGTACATATGTTGCCGTTTTGGTTATGCACATTAAGTGATGGTCAGCATGCGTATACGTATGTATGTATGGCGTAGGTATGTTCGGACAATTCTACCGAACTTATGTATTTTGTACACACGTATAACTGCGACACTTTCACTTTATGTACATTGATTTGGCCAACTAAGGTATAAAATAAGGAAGGTGCCAGAAATTGAGCTGTGTTCTCTGTGTATGACTGTTAGCACATACACACGCACATATGTGGATCACTTTAGTTGATCGTTTTGGTCGGACGAGCGAGCAATTTACAGCGACACAACGAAACTCAACCGGTGATGCTCAATTTTTGGCACAGAATACCTGTAGACTTTCTAGCGAATCTATAGAAAGTAATCTTCCGGTTTTGGCGTCCATCAGCACGTCGAGTTCGGCAGCGTCCAAAATGGCGAGGGTCCAAAAGGGCACGTCTGTGGCAAGGTCCGAATCAGCAACTTCTTTTTAATTTTTCCACACGCGAAGCCTAAGCCACTACTGAGCGAAACAAGTTTAAAACACAAAAAACCGAAGTCCCTGCTCGGGCGCCAATGAAAAATCTACTAGTTTTTAGATTTCAAACAAATTTTCAAACTAAATAAAGACGCGGTTTTTTGTAAGTTAATAGTTTATTCAACAAACGACTGCAGTGGCTTTGGGCGTACATCGACAAGTGACGTGCCGTCCCATTCCACTCTTTTCGCGACCCACCGTCGGCCGCCCGCAACCCAATTCGCCGTCGGCAATCGTGCAGATCGGCTTGCGGGTCACCCGAAGATGGAGCGACTCTTTGGGCGCCCGCTCCTCTCTTAACCTACTCCAACACTGCCCACGTTTGACGGTAAACCAGAAGACTGGCCCCTATTTATCAGCATGTATTCTGAGACTTCAGCTGCATTTGGGTATTCCAATCTGGAGAATTTATTAAGGCTTCAAAAGGGTTTAAAGGGACAAGCTAGGGAAGAGGTCTCTGGAATGTTGATCAACCCCGCCAATGTCGAATACATAATGAAACGTTTACAATTTAGATACGGACAATCAGGACTTCTTATTAGGAGCCAACTGGATAAAGTGGCCGAGATTCAGGTTATAACAGAAAGGAACTTGGAGAAAATTGTACCATTCGCGTCGAAGGTTGCTAATTTGATCATATTTCTCAGATCCGCGAATGCATTACAGCATTTACAGAATCCGGTACTGTTAAGCGATCTCGTAAGCAAACTTCCTATGAGGACCCGCATTGATTGGACAACATATGCGTCAAACATACACCCATTTCCCGATTTAAGCCATTTTGGAGTCTGGATAGAAGAAGCAGCGAAAAATATTACACAGGCTCTTCTCGCTGCCGCACCGAGTCAACAAAATATAAAAAATTATGGCAATGAGAAGATGCTAATGCAAACAATAACTGATGAACGCGAAGAAAAATCTAAAATCGAATGCTATGAATGTAAAGGCGATCACTTGTTCGAAAAATGCGATATATTTTCGAAGGCCAGTGTTAATGAGAGATGGTCTTTAGTAAAAAGGTTAAGGTTGTGTTTCGGATGTCTGCGCCCTGGTCATGGTCTAAATAAGTGCGGAGGCAAACGAGAATGTAAAATAGGTGACTGCAAATCGTATCATAGTCGCATGTTGCACCAAGATAGAAAACCTAGTTCTGTTAATTCTATTACAGTCGATGGCCCAGATACGATAACCATGTATTCGAAAGATAGTGAATCCACTAACATGGCAAATATAAATACAGTGACCGACAACACGTCAAGATTGCTTTTTAAAATTCTGCCAATTGAAGTACTTGGCCCGAACGGATTAATAGTCCAAGTATTTGCATTTCTCGATGAAGGATCATCAGCGACACTAATTGATGAGAAGTTAGCAAAGAGCTTGGGTGTAGATGAGAATAAAGAAAAGTTATCATTAAATTGGATTAGTAATCATTCAAAACAAATCTCTTCGATGAAATGTGAGCTTAAGGTACGGAATGTGGATAATAAAAAATATTGGATGAAACTAATTGGCAACACAGTGCATAGCTTGGAGTTACCATTACAGTCATTGAACGCTGAAATAATAAGGGCTAATTGTAAGCAATTAAAAAATCTTCCGATCAGGGACTATAGCAGTGTTAAGCCGTCGATTCTTATTGGAATAGATAATTGCCATTTATCGAAAATTATTAAAAGTGTATTCCTAGATAGTAACCTCGTTGCAGCTAAATCCCCACTGGGTTGGCTGGTTTACGGATCGACCCACACATTCCAGAAAAAGGCACCCCCTATGATCTCCATAACGCACATAAACTTAGAGCCTACAAACCAAGATGATGAAATGAATAAACTTATTGAGGAGTACTTCACAATAGAAAACGTTGGCGTTAAGATCGCCGAGAAACCGTTAGAATCAAAAGATATAATCAGAGCCCGTAAAATACTAGCTGAAGAAACTAAGAAGGTCGACGGTGCTTATGAAACAACACTTCTGTGGTCGAATGATGAAGTAAAATTACCTGACAGCTATCAAAATGCCCTAAAAAGACTCCGAGCATTAGAAAATAAGATACGTAGCACCGGTCTTCAGGACGAATACGCAAACGCTATAGAAAGTTTCGTCGAAAAGGGATATGCTGTAAAATTGTCGCGGTCAGAATCGGTTAACACTACTTCGCGAACCTGGTATTTGCCGCATTTTGGTGTTTATAATATAAATAAGCCAAAAAAGATGAGACACGTTTTCGAAGCCGCCGCAATGTTGGATCAAAGACAATATAAACACTAAGATGTGCGGCGCCATACAAAATTTTGAGCGCAATTTCTGGCTGGCTGGAACTTTCAACAGTTCCGGCGTGAATTAGAGAGAGACAGATAGACATTCACACGTTCTGTACGTGAGGCTGAGCTTTAACTGTATGTGTGTATACATCTTGTTTGCATTGGTGTTGACGACGCCGCTGTCGAAGAAAATACCCATTACTTTAGAATTGAATGGAGATTATGATTTTGCGATGACGCATGCCCAAAATATAAAAAATTGTATATTTTGTATATCCTTTATATGCTAATTTTGTTTAATGTACTATAAACGAATATAATGAACGAATGTAAATATATACAAACGCAAAATGTATGTCAGACATGACATCAAATTATATTAATTGTCTATAGGGTATAAGTTCGTCGCGTCAATAAGCAATAACAGATTTATGCATGTAAATATGTATTTGTATATTAACTATTTTATTTATTAGATATACGTAATAATATATTATATATTTTACCCATTTTTAGTGTTTGATTTGATAAAATTTGATAATAAATAAAATATTAGCTCCATGATTTTGTGCTGTTCGAATTTTATTCTTTGCGCGCTTTATTCTTTCTTTCCCATTTTGCGGGAAAAAGCGCGCCAAATTTTCCGTTTTCCCTTTTGTTCCCTCTTTTGTTTTCTTTTCTTGCGTTTGCTGAAAGCCTACAATTGAATTGAGCTGCCGAGTGTTAGATTTTGTAACTTTTTTAATATTTAAACGTTTTCCCATTGACTAAAAGTTGATCAGTTGCATCAGTGACATATAAAACAATAAGAGCGTGTTTTAATTGTGCTTTTTAGTGCTAAAATAGTAAAGTTTTCTGCCAAAAATACATTTGGTTGTGTTTCCTGATTAATTTGTAATTTGTGCGCGCCAATTTTACGTGTTGCTGCTGCTTATTGATTGGTTTGAACATTGGTTTTATTATTTTATTATTATTTCCTTGAACTTTTCCCAATTTTATTATTTTCAATTAAATTACTATTGATTTTTGAGTTTTTCCTTTGGGGGAAACCCCTCTATCCTATATATCCATTACAAACATTTTTCAGAGCCTCTTTGAAGGCTTTTTTGACTATGGCAGAGAAAAATAGGGAACAGTTGGGTGGACAACGGTGCAGCCTTTCCCACTGCCAAAAATCTAGGCGCGATTTTCCAGGAATTAAATTGTTTAGGTTTCCAGAAAAAGATCCACTTTACTTAATGAAATGGGCTGAAAAATGTCAGTTTACCGAGGATTTTGTGGCGAGATCTTCATCTCTGTTTTTATGCCAAGATCATTTTTCGCCAGATAATATTGGAAAAAAATTCCTGAAGATTGGAACAATCCCAGATAGAAACCTAATCAAAGATAACAGTTGCAATAATGATGAAATTGATTTCAATGCATTGAGATCGCCTCCACGGAAAAGAACCCGCTCACAGTCCCCTGCTGGATTTTGTCTTCAGTGCCATAAAAGCACAAAAACACTTAAATACTACCAAAAACAATATTTCACATATAAAAAAATGTCTGATGAAAGAAAAATGCGAATTAAGATGCTCCAAAAAGAAAATACTAATTTGAAGCGAAAGATCATTCGATTGGAAGCGAAAACCAGTAAAAACTTAGTCTCTGCAGTTGATAAAATGGATCTAACTGGAAATGAAAAAATATTGGTAAAAATACTCCTTAAAGAAAAGAAGGGAAATCAGATAAGATGGAATGATTCCGAGAAATTGTTCGCTCAGAGCATTTTTTACAGGTCTACGTCAACATATAAGTTTTTAAGAGACTCATTGAAACTAAATCTTCCTAGTCCATCATCTTTACATAAGTGGAACAGCATAAAAAAATTACAGCCTGGAGACAACGAATGTTTGTACTCAGCACTTAAAGATGCGATCAAGGGAATGGCTGAATGTGAAAAAGAGTGCATGCTAACTTGTGATGAAGTTGCAATAAAAAAAAATTTGACATACAATCCCGCTGTTGATGTAATAGATGGCTTAGAACATTTACTCGAACGTTCTAATAAACTAGGAAGTCACATTTGCGTATTTGTTATACGGGGTGTTTTCAAAAAATGGAAATTTATTGTATTGAAAAAAAAGATATACAGACACAAGAATATTCTGTATCATTTTCAGAAATTTTACAAGGCAATGAGACGTACTTTGACCAAAATATGGATAATTTTGTGTGCAATGATGTACCAATTGAGTTAACATCGAGTAGATATTTTGTTGGATATATTGCAAAAGGATCCAATTGTGATAAATGCAGATCGTGCCTCATAAAAGAAAGCGAGCATTTAACAGCTCCCTCAGAGCTTTTTATACATGAAAAAAACTACTCGAGCGACACGGACTTCGGAAAGTTAAGTGCACCATCGGATACATTTTTTAATGTGTGCAAAATTCATATTAAGGTTTTCGAAAATATTTTTAAACATAATAAAAAGCAACTGAGTATTAGGAAATTTATTGTGAAGCAATGCATTAAATGCACTACAGAAAGTAGTGATTACTCATTATGGTTTGATTTAAATAATGAGTGTTACGCCCATAAAATAGATATGTTAAACAAACTTATTAAGGTTTTACTTTTTAAGCACTGCAAATGGACTGTGATAGCTGATAGAAAAAAGAAACAAGCAAAACTTAGTATTCTATCCCATAAGTGACGACTGCAATTAAATATATGTACATATGTTGATAAAATAAAAACAATAAATAAAAGAAATAGAAAAAGAGAACGAAAAGCAATAGTTAGAAAACTGAAGCTTAGTTGGGGAACATGGAAATGTTTTAATGTACAAAATTAAAGCATTTCAAGTCGACTCGAAGGTCATATGAATACATGACCCCATTACATTTGTAATGGCCTCCTCGTGGTGTTCCCTGGGTACCAATTAGATACATCCATATGTATATAAAAACGGTTGCAAATTCGAGCGGCGATATTTACTTACATATGTACATATATTTACTATTAAGACCCCTTCTTGCGAAAGGATCATGGAGCGACAAAAAGTTATAAAAGCACTTTAATATTTTACTGTATAATTTTAGAACAATTATGCATAAAAATTTCGCAAAAACGAAAATACATACAGATACAGTATAATTTATTAATTATATAACATTTTTAATAAACATATATATAAGTCAATTAAGCTATTTATGTAAATAAATATATTATTATTATTTTTATTATTTAAATTAATAATGCAATTTTATTTAAATTAATAATGCAATTTTATTACACAAATGTCGATCGCAAAAGAATTTTTGTCCCCCCACCCCAACTCCCAGCAAATACATTTGTGTCTCAAGAAATCTTCTCAAAAGTATTTTCCTCGCAATTTCGGCAGCTCAGCACGCGCACACACACACATACGTACTTACGTTCCGTGTGTACTTATACAAGCAAGCTCATTCTATTTTTAGATTTGCGAGCGCACTGGAGTTCGTGCGAGCGAGATAGCACTCTTTGAAAAAACAACCCTCCCTACACCAAATAATTTTATGAGCGCGGCACATCTTAGTGTTTATATTGTCTTTGGTTGGATGGAATTTCGCTGAATTCTAAATTACTTAAAGGTCCAGACGAAAACCCACCGCTAATTCAGATTTTGTTTCAGTTTCGACAGGGTGAGGTTGCAGTATGCGCGGACATCAAGGAAATGTTTTTGCAGGTGCAGATAAGGGAACGTGATCAGGATTCGTTACGATTTCTATGGAGGCGAGACGATTCAAACGCAGAAGTAGATGTGTACAAGATGCAAGTAATGATCTTCGGAGCTACATGTTCCCCATGTTGTGCTCAATACGTTAAAAATCTAAATGCGCTGAATGCTACAAGGAAAAAAGAGGATGTGATAAAGGCAATAACGACAAAGCACTATGTGGATGATTATGTGGCAAGTTTTACCACTGAAGACGAGGCTTATGAAGTAAGCAAGGAAGTAAAGATAGTGCATAAGATTGCCAACTTTGACTTGAGAGGTTTCATTTCTAATTCAGCAGAAGTCCAACTCAAACTAAACAATGGAGAACGCAGTAAGAATACTGGCGAACCTCTCAAAATGAATAACATGGCAGTCGACAAGATTTTGGGGATGTACTGGGAGAATCACGAAGATGTTTTCATATTTGACCTGAAAATGAATCGAGTGGATCCTGATGTAGTAAAGGGGGAAAAGCGCCCCACAAAACGACAGCTATTAAGCTTGATCATGTCTGTCTATGACCCGCTCGGAATGCTGTCTGATCTTATGATATACGGAAAAAATTTGGTACAGGATGTATGGCGCTCTGGCGTAAATTGGAACGACTTAATCCCTACAAATATATTCGAACGCTTTATACTGTGGATACGGCAACTAAATAAGGGAAAAAACTTTAAAATATCGCGCTGTTATTCTTCAAAATTTTTGTCTCCAAATGCGAACTTAGAACTTCACGTTTTTGTTGATGCTAGCGAACAGGCATTCGCCGCAGTGGCCTACTGGCGCATTAGTTTTGAAAATGATGTCGAAGTAACCTTTGTAGCTGGCAAGGCTAGATGCGCTCCATTGAAACTACTATCGGTGCCAAGATTGGAGCTACAAGCCGCTGTGCTCGGCGTTCGACTAAGAAACTCGATACTGAAGAGCCATGAAGTGACTGTATCCAGAACCATTCTATGGTCCGATTCACGTACCGTTATTGCGTGGATTCGCTCTGACCATAGACAATACAAACAGTTTGTAGCACGTCGGATAAGTGAGACCCTGGAAACGACAAATGAAAACGACTGGCGCTGTGTGCCGACGCACTTAAACTCAGCGGACAAGGCTACGAAAACGTACAAAAACATTGAATACAAACCACAAACAGTCTGGACAAAGGGGCCTACATTTTTAAAAGAAGTAGAGAAGTTATGGCCATGTCAGAAAATATTAAAACCACCAAGTGATGATAGCAACGAGAAAAGAAAGGTATATACGACAACAGTACAGGAACAATTTATAGATGTTGAACGATTTTCGAATTATGTACGCCTTGTTAGAACAATAGGCTGGATAAAAAGATTTATAAATAACTTGTTATTAAAAGATTTAAAAGTAACTGGTGAATTATCCTTCAATGAGATGCGGAAGGCCGAGTTGACAATATGCAGATTGGTACAATTGGAGGTCTTCCAGGAAGAAATCGATATTTTAGAAAAAAGCCAACCGCTTCCGAAGAGTAGCCCTATATATTCATTGTCCCCTGAAATAAGTAAAGAAGGAGTTTTGGTTGTGCACGGCAGGCTTGACTACGCCATAATATTGCCTCAAACGGCACGTCAGCCAATCATTCTCCCAAGAGGGCAACCATTAACCAATCTGATAGTACATCATTTCCACAAAATATATCATCATCAAAATGACGACCTCATAGTGAACGAAATACGCCGAAAATTCTGGATAACCGGCCTGCGACATGCCGTCAAACGAGTTAAGTCCTCATGTCAATATTGCAAGAATCAAAATGTGAGACCAATCCCGACGCTAATGGGACAGTTGCCCACAGATCGAGTTACACCTTATAATCGACCATTCACCTTTACAGGATTGGACTATTTTGGGCCCGTAATTGTCACGATTGGGAGACGCCATGAGAAACGGTGGGTGGCATTGTTTACCTGTTTGACAATCAGAGCCATTCATCTGGAGCTTGCAGAGGATCTGTCAACCGATGCGTGCATAATGGTTATAAAAAATTTTGTTAACCGAAGAGGCATACCGTATTCTATAAGATCTGACATGGGCACAAAGTTTGTTGGCGTGGAAAATCAACTAAGAAGAGTAAGGGATCTACTGGATACGGAACAAATCAAGGCCAAGCTAGCAATTGAAGGGATTCAATGGAAGTTTAATTGCCCAGCCAATCCAAGCTCAGGTGGATGCTGGGAGCATATGGTACAATCGGTGAAACGAGTTCTGGCAGTAACATTAAAAGAACAGGCTCCCAGAGTCGAAACATTGAGAAGCCTAATTATAGAAGCAGAAAACATTATAAACAGTAGACCTTTAACCCACGTTCCTGTCACTATGGAAGAGCCAGAACCACTTACACCCAATCATTTCTTATTGGGCACCATTAACTCAACACAACGTTCTAATGATGGTGGAAACTTTTGTCATCATAAGCAATACCGGATATCACAACAATTAAAGGACATTTTTTGGCGCCGCTGGATTAGGGAATACTTGCCAGTACTAACTAGGCGAACGAAATGGTTTGCACCTGTAAAGCCAATCAAAGCTGGAGACGTGGTATTGATCTGCGATGAGAACGTGCCAAGAGGTAACTGGAAAAGGGGAATAGTTGTGCGACCCATAAAAGCAAAGGATGGACAAGTCAGAGTTGCAGAGATCGAAACGTCAAAAGGCATTTTGAAACGACCTTTATCAAAGTTAGCTATTCTCGATGTATTGGGTAAAACTCCGTAGTCGTTTTACGGTGGGTGGAATGTTATAGATACTCATTATTTAAACCTAACTGCCTGTTTTTGAATGCGTTGGTTCTGCGGCCCTGAGTCCAGATCAGCCCTGACGTAACACGTGAAAACGATATTTTTAGTTGATATATTATATGCAAATAAGATAGTTATAAGCGATATTTTGTATTTCGATAATAATGCTGGCATTAGTGAGCGAAAATCTAGAAAAGACGGACGAGCAGAAAACTAATTTTTGAACGAAATTTAAATTACTAAGAGATTTATTTTAAATAAACAAACAAACTATTGGAACGGATAACGAGTTTGTTTGAGTAATCACAACAATACCAGTGTACAGTAAAAATTGTCTGAATTCTGTAGCTTTCCACTTCAGTAATTCATTTAAGCCTCTAGGCTTCCTTACAAATTCTCTAGGTATATTTCTACGCAAGGAAATAAGTTTTTTAGAAATATTGACTATGTTGGGCTTAGCTATTTTTGTACAAATTTTATTAGTCATAATTCTAACTAGAAATTTGCGCATGACGCCTAGATCGATTAGGTGCATGCAGTCTAAAGGATGTAACGGTTACCGTTGAGCCATACAGATCGCAAGTAGGTTATTGCTATAGTGCTAATTTATATCGCATGCAATAACCTTGGGCTAAGTAAATATATATATAGGTCATTAGAAGCATAGTTTGCGGTGTCTGCCAGTAAGCTCTGGATCCAGAACAGCTGAGCGAAGCTTTGGTTAGTGCTATGCAGCGCATCGCAGAGGAGCTTTTGCATCGGAGTTTTAGATCGGCTTTAGATCCTATTTAAACAGTGCAAAAGCTTCAGTCGATCTCTTTTGCCTATTAAAAACCCTGGATCTGGTCAAGTGAAGTCTCTTTAAAAATTTTTTGGTAAAACTGCCACGTGCTCGGAAAACGGGTTGAAAAAAAAAACGGGACAAGTCCGGTTATCCAGTGCGGCGACAAATAAATTGTATACCCCAATCGTACCGTACCGTATCGTATCAAAAAAAAAGTGCCATCAAACTGCCCTGCCCTACAGAAGACCGAATCCCTGCCTGTGAAAACCCAGGAAAAACGGTATGTTACGTGCCCTGTAGGGAAAAATTAGCGTTGTCTTAGCCCTCTTGGTGCTTCTGTTTCGCCCATAGGGCCCTGGCCGTGATCGGCAGCGCACCAAGCGTCCAAATTGTGCCCCCACACCAAGCCCCATCACTGGTCGGCTATAATCCGTCAGCCGAACCTTGGTGCGGGGCCGAGCTTCTTCTTGGTACTTGGGAAAACTACTGGAAAAGTCCGCGTGCCCCAGCTATCCAACCTTGCTTCGTCCATAACCTTGGCACATGCGCCACGCCTGTCCGTTGCTGTACCCTGCCAAGCGGCTGAGAGCCGTGCACACCCTGGTGCGCCGACACCAACCGGCTGCAACGGCTGAGAGCCGCCGCCTATAAAAGCCGCCTGGATTAAAACAACAACAAAATACAAAAATCGTTAAAAATTAGAGTAGTTCAAATTGCCAAACTTTAAGTTAAATTTTCTTTATCTGTTCCTTCTGAACCCTTCTAGTTTATTTTTTTTTTTAATTCCGATCATAGTCGCACCTCCATAGAGCCGCTGCCAATTCATTTTTTTGCTAAAACTTTATTTAAAAATTTTATTGGTGTGGAAAGGAAACGAAAGGAAACCCAGAGCAAGTAGAAAAAATAAAAAGAAAAAATAAAAGATCAAGAAAAAATCCCTTCCCCCCCCCCTGTTTTTTCCACAGCTTCCACAGCGAAAGGCGCCTTTCAGCGAGGGAACACTGTGAGACCACGTAAGTGACCGAATTTTTATTAATTTCTCCTTTGTGCCTATTTTCGCATAACTTCACGCTTGCTCCCACGATCAGCGGTCACCGCTAAACCGGTGCTTGGCTGCTTATGCTTATCAGCATTCGCAGCTGTTCATTGGTTTAGTCGGTAGTAGGTGCATTGAGCTGATCGCATTCTTGCCTTTGGGTTCCTTCTAATGCCATGAACTTACACTAACCAGAAAAAAATGATGAACGGGTATTGCGGATTGCAATTGTTAAACTGATTTTAAATTGAATTGAATACATTTGAATACATATATATAATTTTTCTTATTGACACACATACCTATGTCTATATCGCTTTAAATTTTTGTATTATCTTTTTCATCTATATATATATACTTTATGCTAATCATCTTTAGAGTTATAATTATGTTTTTCATTTTATCTTAATTAGTACCCAACATTTTTTTTAGTTCTTTTGTTTACCACCCTTAGTTTGCATAACGATATAGAAGAATGTCTAGTTCTAAGGAATGTATAAATATATGAAGTATTGAAGCATGAATATGGAGTTCTAGTTTGGTGACATGGTGACATAAAGGAGGGTAGGGTGGGAGTACAAGGGATTTCCAACACACATCGATTACTGGAAATCATGGTAGGGTGGGTGCAGAATCGCGTGGGTCGACTCCCATCTTAAGACCTCACGCCTGCAATCTTTTGGAAGCAGCCGGCAAGAGTCCGTGGTATAGTTGTGTACCCAATTTATTCGATTGTGCCTTTTGCACATAGGTTTTTTTTGTTTTCGGAGTTAGCTCCTGTAAAGTTTA
The DNA here is from genome assembly GCA_037356375.1 of Drosophila affinis. Classification (NCBI taxonomy): domain Eukaryota; kingdom Metazoa; phylum Arthropoda; class Insecta; order Diptera; family Drosophilidae; genus Drosophila; species Drosophila affinis. The sequence goes on along the minus strand of JAZHFB010000007.1, from coordinate 438,894 downwards.
AGGGGATTCTAATAAAATTATATGTAGTACGGAGACGAGACGCGGTCCAACGAACCCCCCTCAAGTTAGCGAATGAGCACGGAACCATAGGATCCCCACTGACCGTGGCCTCGATATACCATCTCTCCACTCCTGCGACTACTTTTAGTAGCTGCACTCCTCATATTAAGTTCGAATATTACAAGGAATCTGCGTAACCATGTTTATGTTTAATGTTTCAAATGCTGTCTTCTTTGTCAAGTACCTTTGGGAATGATGTTCGGGGTAGGTTCTGTTTGCGAAATCACTGTCTGTGATTAAAGCCCCGCAATCAGTTTTAAATGTTAAAACACCATTTAATTTACGAGCTACTTGTGTACACTTTGAGCATCCATGTGAAGATGTATGCCCAGGAGTACCGCTAATGAAAGCCCTAGCAGGGGCATCACAAACAATAGCCCTGATACTAATTTTAATAATTTTATTGCCTACCTCAACACCGTTTTTAAATAAATCCTCTAGCTCGGATGTACATTTTCTCAAAAATTCCTCACAACAGGTGGGCTTTGATTTCCCCAGAAAAATGCCAATGGGCACAATGGGTGCATTTCTTACATTTACTAATCTAATGAGGATGGGCCAAAGTTGTGCATTGGAACTTTTATAAAGCGGAAGACCATCAATATTAACATCGAAACACAAACTTTCCTGTAAATTCAATGAATATTGAAGTTTATTCATTTGAGTTTTCAAGCCAATATGTAAATAAAGGCCTGTATTTATAATTTCAATGTCATTTTCTAAGATTTCCTCTACATTTTCTATGTTGATGTCCTCAACTTTTTCTTTTTCACTGGACGACACTGTTTCTGCGCTAGCCCGATTTAGTTTTTTTACATATTTTTCCTTCATTTCCTTCTTTAGTCTTTGTACATGCCGATTGCTATACATTTTAAACTTATGTTGTAAATTGCTTTGTCTTACCGATCTTACAGAATCTTTTTTTGTTATTATAAGGTTTATTTATTCCTTATAATTTTCACTTTTATATGTCAATTTTAGTTCCCACTTGCACTTGCACTTGTAATTTGCGCGCTTCGTCACTAACTGCAGCCAAAAGTAAAGCAATAGAATATTCCAGCAATGGAATGTCTGAAAGCATAAAAGAAAACAGAAAACAGAGCAGCGCAGCATCATTTTAGGCTACCTGCTCTCTTCGTTTTTTTTTCGTTTCTGTTGTCTACTGGTGAAACGCTGCAGCCCACCGAACTAGTACGATGGGTGGTACGCGGTGGGTTGTAGAGTGTACAGAGATACATTTTTTTCTATTCTTTGAGTGGTTCGGCGTTCGCCCACCAAAGGGTTACTTCGGAAGGTATCCATGTACGAACCACCCAAGTGGGTAGTTCGGCATGGGCGATCGCCACCGCCAGTACTGCAGGGATTGGTTATGTTGGTGCTATTGTTGCAGGTAACTACGCAGTTGCAGTTCCGTTTTCTGCATATGTGTAAATGTTGACATTTTGTTGGTGAGAGGGATGCTCCTGAGTAGATGCACCAATTTTCTTTGTCTGTGAAGAGTGGTTGTAGGTTGAAATTTGTATTTTTGAATTTGTTTAGGTTTAGGATTAAAAAGAAATCATCTGCGTAGGCGCTGAAGCTAATTTCCTTGTGAAGTGCGATGATATTGGTCAATTTATTGAATGCTATAAGAAATAGGACTACAGATATAGGAGAACCCTGCGGTATTCCGTTTTCAAGAGAATGTATAGCCGATGTGTTTTTTCCTGTTTTCACTGTAATTTTTCTGTTTTTCATAAAGTTTTGGATGTATTTAATTATTTTTTTTCCGCATTTCCATTCCAAAAGTTGATCTATTATTGAGTGTGTACCTGCTCGATCAAATGCTCTTACAAAGTCAAGAGAGATGAGTGAGATATGTTTTTTTGAGTTGAGTGACTTCGTGATAAGATGGTCTACGTAAAGTAGACTATCTGAAGTCGATTTTCCTTTCTTGAATCCAAATTGGTTTGGGTGTAGAAGTCTATTATGGGTTAGAAACCACCAAAATCTTTTAGCAAAGATTTTATCCAGCACAGTTTATGCATCAGTTTAGCGAGATGGGTCTGTAGGAAGAGATATCCGTTTTATCCTTTTTATACCCGGTACTCGAAGAGTATAGGGGTATATTAGATTTGTGGGGATAACGGTTGTGTGTAACGCCCAGAAGGAGGCGTTTCCGACCCCATAAAGTATATATATTCTTGATCAGCATCAATAGCCGAGTCGATATAGCCATGTCTGTCTGTCCGTCCGTCCGTCCGTCTGTCCGTCCGTCCGTCCGTCCGTCTTCATTTGCGCCTATATCTCAGAGACTATTAAAGCTAGAGCAACCAAGTTTTCTATCCAGTCTCCTGTGTGATCACACTACTCCAAATGTATTTCAAAATTTCGCCCCGCCCCCTTCCGCCCCCACAAAGAACGAAAGTCTGTGGTATACACAATTTTGAAGATATGAGAAAACTAAAAATCATAGAGAATGGTCATTTCTATCAGTGTGTTGAATCTGGATCAGATCGGATTATTATTATAGCTACAATGAAGAAAACCATTTCGAAAGTCATCATTCCCTCTCGCTCTCTCTCACACGCGACCCCATCTGCTTTGCCCATTCGTATTTTGTGACGCCTGCCAAGCAGCGGACACATTGGTGTAGTCTACCCGACCGATCCAGTACAGTTCGTCCTAGGTCGAGCGACACTTCGAAAGTAGGATGGTAGGCATCTTCAGGTATAGAGAGCGGGGGGACTCGAGTTAACAACGCTAAGGTCGGATCACAGATCAAGAAATCGACCCAAGGAATTTTTAAAATGGTTAACTTGAGACAGAGACAGGTCAATCAAGCCGTCAACAAAATCATGACGTGCCATGGGTACCAGGCTATTAGACTCATTTGCCGAAGACCAAACAATTCCTGGCAAGTTGAAGTCACCAAGAACTATCATGTGATCTTTGTCAGATAACGAGGAAGAAATAGCGGTTAAGGCGGACAAATGCTGCTCGTAAATTGCGATATCCGAAGAAGGTGGAATACACGAACAAGTTATGAAAACTGAGAAAGCGGGAAGAATCAGTTTTACACACAGAAATTCCAGTTCCTGCTGGATCTGGACTGTGAAAAGTTCCGACGTGAAGTTTGAGTCCACAGCAATCAGAACCCCTCCTGCACGTCGAGACGAACGATCATTTCTATAAGTTGTGTACCGACCTGCCAAAACTTCGGAACTTAGAATGTCCGGCTTTAACCAGGTTTCGGTAAACACAATAACGTGGGATGCAAATGCGACACTATCCAGGAAAAGAATGCTGAGCTTACTACGCAAGCCTGGAACATTCTGATAGGTCACTTATGGAATCCACAGTGGACTTGCCCTTCTGAAAACCGAACTGGTTGGCGGAAAGTCCTCCGGACTCCTCCACTGCTCTCTCTAGCCGGGAACAGATGATCTGCTCAAATGTCTTCCCCATCGCGTCGATCAGACATATCGGTCTGTATGCGGAAGGGTCATCGGGTGGTTTCCCTGGTTTTGGGATGAGCACGAGTTGCTGAATCTTCCAATGTGATGGGAATACCCCTCTTCGCGTAGGCACTGCGTGTACGCATTGGCAAACTCATGAGGTTTAATCGCCCGGTTAGGGATTCCATCGGGGCCAGCAGCGCTGCTTGCCTTCATCTTGCGGGCCGCGCGTAGGAGCTCTTCATTTGTGATGGGGTCCACGTCATATGTGGGTCGGGGTGCTTCACTGCCTAGAGTGGTGTCGCTTGCCCTGGATGGAAACAGTGCCTCGACAATCGTCCGTAGCTGATCCGGCTCCGTGGGTACTCCTGCGTTGTTTCTATGAAGCCTCTTCATGACAATCTTATACGCCTTCCCACATGGGTCATGTTCCGCTGTCACAAAGCTGCAGGAAGCACTCCCGTTTGCTCGTCTTGATCGCCACCTTCAGGTGTTTCCTTGCCGTGCGGTAGGCCATGTGTAGCCTCGGCCAGTCGATGTCGTCCCGTCTTCGGGCACGTTGGAATGGTTGCTAGGCAGGTGCGTCTTGCCTCCGCGATCTCGTCGACCACCAGTAGGTCGGTGACTGTGTGTCCCTGTAGTGCTTCCGCCGGTCCATACTAGAGGTGCATGCCCATTGCAGCTGGGAGGAGAGCTGAGTGGCCATCTCCTGGGCTGAGCCTCCGACTGCGACGTTCCTTATTGCCTCCATTTTGGGTTTGTAGGCAGGTGTCCGTGCTGTAAAGGTACAGGGTCTATCGTTGCGTCCGCCCACTGAGAACAGCAACGCCTCGTGATCGCTGGCGGTGTAGTGATTGCCCAAACTACACCTGGCAAGGGGGGCGATGGAGCTCGATGCAAATGTGGGGTCTATGACCGATCCTGCTCCTCCCCGGTTGAAGGTGTTCGCTGACCCCTGGCTTAGCAACACTACGTCGAGCGTAGTGAAGGCCTACAGAAGAGCCTGTCCCTTTGCAATGGCGTCAGAGCTACTGGTTTTGGAGGAGTCGCTCCCCCACTCCCGAGCCCATGCGTTGAAGTCACCTGCTATTATAGCCGGCTTGTGCTCTCTGGCATCGTCGACTAGCTTGTCCATAGTAGCTGCAAAGCTTTGGCGAATCAGGATTGGTGGTAGGTAGCAGCTGTAGAACCAGAGGGTCGCCCACTTAGCCCGCACAAAGTGCCTATATGTTGCACCTGGCCGTATACACGGTACGCCGCAGGACCAAATTGCGGCTTTCCCCGATGAGCTATGGACCCAGCATCCTTCTGTTTGTGCTCTATGGCGCTCGCATATGGTGGCGACATCGGAACGCAGATCGCGCACCGACTGGGCAAGTAGGTCGCTAGAAGCCTTGCAATGGTTTAGATTTATTTGGTTTAATCTAAGCATGTTGGTTGGCTTTCAAAACCTCCTTGCATGCCATCGGTCACCTTGAGCTCCCAGATATGTTGTTGTGCGGCTTACCAATGCCGACGCAGTAAAAACACTCAGCCTCCTTCCTGCAGTACCGAATTTTGTGGTCCCCTGCCCCACAACGGAAGCACCAACCGCTTCTTATCCACCGAGCTTTTGCAGTTCGCTGCAATGTGCCCAAACTCTTAACACTTGAAGCACTTGGTTGGGAGAGGGCACTCCCGAATGCGGCAGACCGACCAGGCAACCTTATCCTTCCCCACGGAAAGTATCTTTGTCGACAGGGTAGCCGGAAAGCTGATTATGGCCCGCTGTGTGCCTCCGAAGGATGGGCGCAGACTCTTGATGGCGTCCGCATCGAGTGTGATCCCGGTTTGATCATTAATGGCCTTCTTCAGGTCCTCCGCGGTAGCCATCTCGTCCAGATCGACTACCCCTATCCTCGTCTGCTGTGTGAGTGCTTGCGCCTGCACTTTGCCACTTAGGACAGTGCCGATGATATCACAGAGCCGCTGCGTTTTCTCCATCCTAGAATTGTCGAGCTCCAGCAGAAGAGAGCCTTTGGCTGTGCATTTCACCCTGCGCACGCACTCTCCCACTCTTTTCATCTCCTCGTTTTTACTGCGAGTGACTAAATTTAGCATCTCCGCATACGTCATCGACTCCTTGGCCTCGACGATGATGATATCAGGTCGTGGCCTCGTCTGACGGACATGCGACCTGCCCTTGACCTGGGTCCAATCGTCAGCTGCGGGAGTTGCTGTCTCGGTCCGTCGAGCAGTCTGCTGGTGAGGCTTCTTGTAAAAGGGCCCTCCGACGGCTTCCTACGCTTAGACGCGTTTTTTGGTAAGCGATCCAGCTGCTTCTTTTCTCCGTTATCTGCGGGGCATAGTGCTGCTTGCTCTTCATTCTCCACTCTCTCCTTCATCCGATCGTTGGCGTCAAAGCTGAAAACTGCAGCTTTTTGAAGCCTCACCACTTTCTGGGCCAGGTTCTTCGTGTCCATGTTAATGTATCTTGCGTCCTTCAACATTTTCGATAATTCTGTCGACGTTTCAACAAGCGACTTAAGGATCGCGCGAAGATCTCCTCCTCCCTCCAATCCCGGTGCACTCTCCTTTGTAGTGGCACCGCTGAAATCAAATGGATTGACTGGTCTTTCTGCTGGGGCTGATACGGCTTCCGTTGGTTTTGACACCGTCAGTAATGGCTGCGACGTCCCATAGGGGGGCTCAGTCAGCGTGGGACCATCTCCAAGACCCTGTTGAGCCCGTTTCACTATGGCCAGCTCCTGAGACCAAGATTCTCTGGGCGTATGCCACTGCGGTGGGGAGCGCTGTTGGCCCGATCTCCGCTCAAAGGCCCGCTTTTCATCCTCCATGCCTTCCGCTCCAAGATTCGACAAATCAATGTTTTCTTTTTATTATACCCGGTACTCGAAGAGTATAGGGGTATATTAGATTTGTGGGGATAACGGTTGTGTGTAACGCCCAGAAGGAAGCGTTTCCGACCCCATAAAGTATATATATTCTTGATCAGCATCAATAGCCGAGTCGATATAGCCATGTCTGTCTGTCCGTCCGTCCGTCTGTCCGTCTGTCCGTCTTCATTTGCGCCTATATCTTAAAGACTATTGAAGCTAGAGTAACCAAGTTTTGTATTCAGTCTCCTATGTTATCACACTACTCAAAGTGTATTTCAAAATTTCGCCCCGACCCTTCCGCCCCCACAAAGGACGAAAGTCTGTGGCATAAACAATTTTGAAGATACAAGAAAACTAAAAACGCAGAATCATAGAGAAAGACCATTTCTATTAGAGTGTTGAATCTGGATCAGATCGGATCATTATTATAGCTACAATGAAGAAAACTATTTCGAAAGTCATCGTTCCCTCTCGCTCTGTCTCACACGCGACCCTGTCTGCTTTAATTATTCGTCCAAATGAGCTCCTAGATCTCAGAGACTATGAGAGCTAGAGCAACCAAACTTTCTATCCAAATTTCTGTGATATCAAACCTGCATAAGTGTATTTCAAAATTTTGCCACGCCCCTTTCCGCCCCCACAAAGGACGAAAATCTGTGGAATCCACAATTTTTAAGATAAATGAAAACCAAAAACGCAGAATCATGACAAATTACCATATCTACCAGATTACCGAATCTGGATCAGATCCGATCAATATTATGGCCAGAAGAAACAAATTAAATTTCAGTGGCTACGCAACGCCTGCCAAGCGCTGACTCATGCCCTCTCTCTCTCTGTCGTAAACACTTGTACGTCTCAAATATGTAGTTATACATGTCATGTAGAAATGTAGGCGCAGATATACAAAGCATATGTAAACAAAAATGGAAACATGTATAAAAATTCCAAAAAATTCAATTTTTTTAATTTCATAAATCGTAGGCTCATAAATGTATGTATGTATATACTGACTGAGTACCGGGTATAAGGTAGAGCCGCGGCCTTTGCCGCGGCTCACAACGTTCCCTCTCGTTATTATTTTGTCTGTGTTTTGTTATATCGTTAATTGTTTATCGTGTTTGTCTTGTGTTCTGTCAATTTTGGTCATATGTCACTTTGTTGTTATTTCTACAGCCAAATTTTAAAAAAATTTAATTTCAAATTTACTTTAGTCTCATACCAGTGAGTACATAAGCTCGCTATTGGAGAACGTTTGCGACGAGTTTACCATTGATCGGTCAAAGTGTTCCACACTGACCACAGATAATGCCAACAACATGAAAGCCGCATCAAGATATTTTCTTGGTAATGGGAAACATGTTCCTTGTTTTGCTCATACCATCCACTTAGTGGTAGACGACTCTGTGAAGGAGATCGCATCATTTTGTAATATTTTGGATAAAGTTAAAAAAATTGTTATGCATTTTAAGCACAGCTGTGCATTAATGGACCAGCTACGAAAAGCCCAGGCCGATGAGGGAATATCGGAAGGTTGCATTAAGACTCTGCAGCAAAATGTTGACACGCGATGGAACTCATGTCTAGACATGTTGACATCCTTTTTAGGTCTTGCTAATAAAGTGGCCATAATTCTAATAAAAAGATCGGAACACGTAAAAGGATTGCCAGAAATGCTATCAACTGATGAATTAAACACTTGCAGGGATTTTTGTAGCCTTCTGAATCCATTTAAAGATGCAACCGAAAAAATAAGCGGTGAAAATTATGTAACCGTCAGCATGGTGATCCCTTTGATTTCACTATTGTTAAAAAAAATACAGATTGCAAAAGTACAATCTGATGAGGGCATCCTTGCCAAAGAGTCTCTTTACAAGCAACTCGAGAAACGGTGCAAGCCTCTCGAATTAAATAAAGTTCTAGTAAAATCTTCATTCCTTGATCCAAGGTTTAAGAAAATGTATGTCTCGCCAATCGGGGTACAAGAGGCGATCAAAGATATATTACATTAATTGATTACATTTAATCAAGAAAAATGGGTATGTTAAAAATTGAAAGATTGTATTTATATATTAACTTAAATAACTAACCGTAATTAGTTAACTCACAGTAATATTTAAATTCTGCCCAAAAATAAAACGAATTAATTTTTTTAATTTTTTACAGATTTCTGATGACGAAAGTTCAGACGATCCAGGTGATGGGTTTGAAAACGCCCACAACAGGTCTATTTTAAAAGGCTTATCTGCAAGCGAATCGGAAAATAAAGAGCTAAATATGTATCTCAGCTTGCCCCAAACTTCTTGGGAAAGTAATCCCATATATTTTTGGTCTTCGCACAAGGTGGCTATGCCAGGACTCTCGAAACTCGCCTTGCGATATCTGACGACCCCTGGAAGCTCAGTGCTTTCGGAGCGACTTGCTTCTGCCATCAAATGCGTTTTTTGTGACTCACGAAGCCGCATGACGGACATACATATAACTCAACGCGTTTTTTTAAAGTCGTTGACTTCAAAATACTGGAATTAATTGATAATTAATGAAGAATTCTTTATTAAAATCCTTCAAAACAATGTTTATGAAGGTTCTTTTTTAATATTATTTAATCTTTAAATTAGAATTTGGAAAATAAATTGTTATGTTTCTTGTTAATAAAGATTATACCTTCTTTTTTGGGACGGATTATAATTTTATTGAGGAAAAAAAGGAAAAAGTAAAAATATCAAAAAATATTGATATATCGATATTTTTAAGCGATATTTCAAATATCATATTGATATTTTTTCAAAACAAAATATATTATCGATACGATATTTTAAAAATATTCGGCAACCCTAATTTGCACTGCGATGGATTTTTGGGACGGCACTGTACTTGTTTTCGCCGTCGTCTTGATCACGATTCGGGAGGGGAAAAGTGTGTGTGTGTGTGAGTTTGTATGTATGATTTTCGGTCGGTGACGTGGGCGTATATGTAGGTAAGCGTGTGTCTAGCTAAGGCTCTGACTGTACTACAGGCACGTGGTTTTGTGGCGGTGGATTTGCGGTCTGTGACGATTACCTTCTCTTGAATCTCCCTAAGGTCCCTGCTCGGGCGCCACTTGTATGGAACCTATTTCAGGCTGGGGTAAGCTCAGCCTGTCCAGGGTCGTCTACAAGAAAATTTGTAGTTGTTGGGAGACCTTAGGCAGGAGAAAGTACCAAGGTCACGTCCGGGAGAGTCAAGCGTGTGGCGTGTTTGCAGGGTGACGAGATTTCGCCGTAACCTCTGCGGTGAACAGGGCGATTCTACCGGGGTGCGCGTAATCGCTACGGCTCTTACGACTCTAAAGCCTCTAGCGTTACTAGACGGCGTATGGACTCTGGCCGTCGTTTACACGCTGTCGGGGCTTGTTGAACCCTGCGTTGAAGGGGCAGCTCATGGGACGAGGAATTCTAACAAGGGGGGGTGTTACGGAACCGTGCGTGATCGCGACGATTCGTACCACGACTGGGTTTCTAGCGGGGATCGTCCGTGCTAGGTCGCGCCGACCGTTAACTACAGGCGGACGCTAAGGAAACATGCTTGATAGCGACGACTCGTAAAACTACGGGGTTTCTAGGGGGGATTGGCTGTGCGTAGTCGCGACAGTCCCTAGCTACTGCAGTATGCTGCTGAGACGTGCGTAATCGCGACAACTCGTAAGGCTACTGGGGTTCTAGGAGGGTTTGACTGTGCGTAATCGCGACAGTCACTAGCTATTGGAGGATGCTACTGAGACGTGCGTAATCGCGACGACTCGGAAGGCTACTGGGGTTCTCTAGGAGGATTGGGATAACGTGTAATGTGTATATGCGGATGAATGAATAAAAGACAAAAGTAGTTGTATTTTTGTTCAGAATTTTTATTACACCAATGGACCTAGCTGGTGGCCCTAGCTGCAGCACGTGTAAAGCTCCACTTACTTGTATGTATGAGAGTTCTCGCTATGGTGGTTACGGGAGAACGTGGCCGTGTAGCCATGTGTCGTTGGCCGCGCGATGAGTTTGTTTTATTCTTGCCCACTACCGAATCGCGAAGACCGGGATGGGTGAGGGCTCGTGTACGAAATAGGTGTAACGAATAGGTGTACGAAATAGGTGTAGGCGAGCTCGTGCTGGTTTATGGTTCCGCGTGAGGTTTTCTTGTTTTGCGACTGCCTTCGTTCGGGGTCTGGCTTCGAGTGTCTCTCGATTCTTTTCCTCGGTGCCTCTTCACTCCCGCGATCGATCTCCCTTTTTCTTTTCGCAATCGATAGTCTCGGTGTGACCACCCCCGCTTTTACCTATCGACTCATTTCTGCGTTTCTCATTTTTCTGTGTTTTTATGGCCTTCATTGGAGGGTGTATTTAGAATGTAACTTATTACTAACTTAAATCTACATGAATAATAATAATAATGCCTTCAGTGGCGAATCGTGTAATGGTGATAATGATAAAACTAAACAAAAGAAAAGGAATAATCAAAGCACAGGGATCGATGTACGCCTCCAGCGGCAGGGCAAATGTGGCCGCGTTTATTTATGCGATGCAGATAACGGGTAGGCCCTGTAGTCGGCAGCTTGTAAAGCACCTTGGGTCTTTACAAGCTTGACGTGTCGTGGGCACAACTTATAAAAAGTAGACTGGACTCTTTCTATGTCTGGAAAATCTTTTTTATACAGCTCGAAAGCTTCCGCGACTGTCATGATCATAAAACGCTTTGCAATGCATTTTCCTTGTATAATTAATGTGTCCTTTTTCTAGGCCGGTTGTACACTAACGTTTTCGCTTGCATAAAAATTTACAACTGATTTAATTAAATTTTCGTGCAGTGTACGGCCTATATTTGTTTTGGTTTGATTGTCTTGTCCGGGCTGATTATATTTTTTATATAAAACTTTTATCACTTTTAATTTTCTATTGAGATCTTTGGGCAACACAGCCTCCACTTTTTTTACAGCTTTAGCCAATGTGTGCTTGCATGTGTATGGCTCGATTTCTTTTCTTTTTTCAGCGGCAATTTCTGCCTGTTTCTTTCTCCATTCACTTTTCCTTATGCGTTCTTTCAGTCTTTACTCTATTAGCTCATTTCTATCAGCCAACGCTTTCGAATTTTGTCTAGCAGTGCACATTCGTTCCCTGTTTTTGACTCTGTAATTTTGTAGTGCTGTTTTATTTTCTTTCTGGTTTTCTCTCCATCGTTTGCAGTTCTCGCTGTTTTTCTTTCCCCTGGCTTCACTCATCTAGATTTAAATAAATTATAAATAATAATTTGCAAAAAAAAATTTTTCGTATTTCACACTTACGACGTCGCACGGGACTAACTTTGTATGGGTATAAAAATCACAATTATAATTTTATCCAAAACTTTTTTACGTTACTTTATTATTATTGAAATGTCTATTTGAACACTAAATTGCATGTGATTTCTGCATGTACTTTTGTCGCACTGAGAACAATTATGGTTTCTGACTGTCGCACGGGACAATGAAATTTTGCGATAAGACAATACCAAAATTAACTGTTGTTTGCGATCGCATAGTCTCTTATGCATTTTTATTTGCTTATTCGTACCCTATTGAAGACTTAACAGGGCCACACTCAATCCATAAGGTCTCTCTATGAGAATCATGCAATGAAATTAACAAAACGAAGACAGATATTCTTGCGCGACTTTGCGTAAGAACATATCGAGTTCGGGTATGTATAGGTGTGAAAACTCTTTTGATAAGATCAATTTCATCAATTCTCTATACAAATAGGATATACTTCAGTGCCTGCAACGACTTCTAACTTTTGGGTCTCGGTGGACCTCGTCAGAGAAATGCCCATATGCATATATTAAATGTTATCTGTTTCCATTTTTATACCCGGTACTCGAAGAGTAAGGGGTATATTAGATTTGTGCGGATAACGGTTGTGTGTAACGCCCAGAAGGAGGCGTTTCCGACCCCATAAAGTATATATATTCTTGATCAGCATCAATAGCCGAGTCGATATAGCCATGTCTGTCTGTCCGTCCGTCCGTCCGTCTGTCTGTCCGTCCGTCCGTCCGTCCGTCCGTCCGTCCGTCCGTCTTCATTTGCGCCTATATCTCAGAGACTATTAAAGCTAGAGCAACCAAGTTTTGTATCCAGTCTCCTGTATGATCACACTACTCCAAATGTATTTACAAATTTCGCCCCGCCCCCTTCCGCCCCCACAAAGGACGAAAGTCTGTGGCGTACTTAATTTTGAAGATACAAGAATACTAAAAACGCAGAATTATATAGAATGACCATTTCTATCAGAATGTTGAATCTTGATGAGATCGGATCATTATTATAGCTACAATGAAGAAAACCATTCCGAAAGTCATCATTCCCTCTCGCTCTCTCTCACACGCGGCCCCATCTGCTTTGTCGATTCGTATTTTTTGACGCCTAGTTCTCAGAGACTATAAGAGCTAGAGCAACCAAATTTTCTATCCAAGCTCCTGTGATACCAAACCAGCACGAGTTTGTTTTAAAATTTTGCCACGCCCCTTTCCGCCCCCACAAAAGACGAAAATCTGTGGAATCCACAATTTTTAAGATAAATGAAAACCAAAAACGCAGAATCATGGAAAATTACCATATCTGCCAGATTGCCGAATATGGATCAGATCGGATCAATATTATGGCCAGAAGAAACAAATTACATTTCAGTGGCTGCGCAACGCCTGCCAAGCGCTGACTCATTCCTTCTCTCTCTCTGTCCTGAACACTTGTACGTCTCAAATATGTGGTTATACATGTAGAAATGTAGAAGCAGTATACAAATCATATGCAAACAAAATTGGAAACATGTATAAATATTCCTAAAATGGTTTGACTTCAATTTTTGAAATATTATTTTTTGCCCAAAATTTAATTCGTTCCTTTTGCGAACATATAATAAATTGTACAAATCGTAAGCTCATATATGTACATATGTATGTATGTACTGACTGAGTACCGGGTATAAAGTAGAGCCGCGGCCTTTGCCGCGGCTCACAACGTTCCCCCTCGTTGTTTACCTATAATTTTTACGCTTGAAAGGCGTTGCGTAGCGACTGCAATTTCATTTTCATTTGTCTATAATATTGATCCGACCTGATTCAGATTCGGCAGATTTTTGCTTTTCTTTTATCTTAAAAATTGTGGATTCCACATATTTTCGTCCTTTGTTGGGGCGGAAAGGGGCGTGTCAAAGTTTTGAAATACACTTGTATTGAATTGATATTACAGAAGCTTGGATAGAACGTTTGGTTGCTTTCGCTCTGTCAGTCTCTGAGATCTAGGCGCTTATTTGTACGAATAGGCAAAACAGACAGGGTCGCGTGTGAGAGAGAGCGAGAGGGAACGATGATTTTCGAAATGGTTTTTATACCCGGTACTCGAAGAGTATAGGGGTATATTAAATTTGTGGGGATAACGGTTGTGTGTAACGCACAGAAGGAAGCGTTTCCGACCCCATAAAGTATATATATTCTTGATCAGCATCAATAGCCGAGTCGATATAGCTATGTCTGTCTGTCCGTCCGTCCGTCCGTCTGTCCGTCCGTCCGTCTTCATTTGCGCCTATATCTCATAGACTATTGAAGCTAGAGTAACCAAGTTTTGTATTCAGTCTTCTGTGTTATCACACTACTCAAAGTATATTTCAAACTTTCGCCCCGCCCCTTCCGCCCCCACAAAAGACGAAAATCTGTGGAATCCACAATCTGGATCAGATCGGATCATTATTATAGCTACAATGAAGAAAACTATTTCGAAAGTCATCGTTCCCTCTCGCTCTGTCTCACACGCGACCCTGTCTGTTTTAATTATTCGTCCAAATGAGCTCCTAGATCTCAGAGACTATGAGAGCTAGAGCAACCAAACTTTCTATCCAAATTTCTGTGATATCAAACCTGCATAAGTGTATTTCAAAATTTTGCCACGCCCCTTTCCGCCCCCACAAAGGACGAAAATCTGTGGAATCCACAATTTTTAAGATAAATGAAAACCAAAAACGCAGAATCATGACAAATTACCATATCTACCAGATTACCGAATCTGGATCAGATCCGATCAATATTATGGCCAGAAGAAACAAATTAAATTTCAGTGGCTACGCAACGCCTGCCAAGCGCTGACTCATGCCCTCTCTCTCTCTGTCGTTAACACTTGTACGTCTCAAATATTCAAGTGGAAACTGTTATTAATGATCTTCGATCTTGTAACCATGGTCGCCACCAGGATCTGTAAAGAAATAAGAAACAATTTAAAAAATGTGGTAAACAGTCCAGCATGGTCGGTCGCTTGGCAGCATGAAGCTGCTGGTGTTCAAAGAAATTACACAAATTAGTTAGTTTAGCTTATTATTATTGCATCCTAGCGCGTAAATCATATTATACTTATAAATTAAAACGCTAGTAACAACATGGGTAACAATAACATTTGACATTTAAATTTCTAACATTAAAAAGTGATTAAATTTACGTACACTCGATCTGGTCTGATGAGCGCGTGAGGTGGCTCAGAGGGAGCCAGAAGACAGCGGCCTTAAGGCCTGGACCGACCAACTTCACAGCAGCACAGACCTGCTAGCTGGAAAGAGCTGCTGTCCCATCCCGAATCTGGGGTGGGTCGCAAGGATCGCAAGGTCGGAAGGATACCCAGGAGACAATGAAAGTGAGTGGAAGCGGCATTGGCTGACCGCTGCTTCGAGCTCCTTGAAGAAGATCCCGGGCCACCTCTAGCCTGCAAAGATATGGGGTGGTCCAGGGTAATATAAAAGTGGTAGCCTGCAAAGACGAGCGCTCGGTAAAGCTCTTCAAAGCCGCGGTGGCGCAGATCGGATCTACGCTGGGGCAAAACTCGTCGCTGTAGACTGAAGGAGGTGCCCAGTAGACCTAGGGCCAGAATTTGGGTGCCGGCTACCTTTAAGGAGCCTGAGCGCAACTGCAATGTTGCAGAGATGTAACCCAGGACTGCCGACCACGGAGTGAAAAGTAATCAAGGTTGAGGCGACACAGGGGTCGAGAAATCAGGCCGTGCTCGTCCTCAATAAGGAATTGCTGGCCCCTATAGAGATAGTCAAAGGAGAGCTGTCGGCTTCAGCTCGGTCACCATAAATATGTACAAGTCGGACGCAGTTTCGGCCTAGTCTCGTCCTGTCAACAACCCAGTCGTTTAGGATGTTGCCTCGGAGATCGAATCACCCGACAGCGAGCTGGAGCCGATTAAAGAAGGCCACTCCTCAATCTGCTGCCCTCATACTCCGCTTGGACGCAAGCGGAGCCGACGTCAGCCTAATCCAGGAGCCTTGGATAGCCTTGAAACTTGAAACATATAACTGTACTGGAAGGGAGAGATCGACTAATGAGAGGTATTCTGCAGTGAAGGGAAACGAAAGGCATTGAATCCGATTGAGATCACATAAGTTCTGATATTTCAGATATATTTTGGTTTTTTTTGGGATTTTTTTTTGTCGTTATCTGTTGGTTTTGGATAGAAAGCGATAGCGTATTGGGAATTTGTTCTAAGGAATAAATTGGCAGCAAATTGCTCAGAAATGGGAGTGGATCATTCTCCAGAAAGAAAAGCTGCTCAGGCAGGAAGTGGTGTTAGGGTGGAGTGCTTGTTGTTCCACGAGGCAATTCAGTTTAGCAATGAGGTCTACCGAACTGGGTGTGGACATGAGTTTCACGTTGTTTGTATAACCAACCATTTCAAGACAAGCGATTCCTGTCCTGAATGTAACAGCAAATGCCGGCCGATTAGTGGCGCGGTCCCTAAGGGAGTAGCGAAAAATACACGCTCTCAGTCTAAGGACAGGGCTAAAGAGGAAGAGGTAGCCAGCACGTCTAAAAACGTAGACCTGGCGGCGATGGAGCGCAGATTGCTCAATACTTTGACTAGAAAAATCTCCGACCTGATCCAAGGGTCGGTATCCGACTCGGTTCAACGACTGGTGGTGACGCCCAGTCCTTCCATCGCTGCGACAGAAGCAAGCCTATCTCCTACCCACACGGGAGGACCACTACGGACTGGAAGGACAGAAGCAAGATCTCGTCTAAGTCCCGGAGAGGCAGGCCCTGAAAGGGGTAATCCGTCGTAACTACAAAGTGGTACGCTGGAGCTATCACTGAGGCCGGACAAGGTAGTGCATATTCTTAACGGATGGAAGATCAAGTTCTCGGGTGTAGGGGTGTCAGTCGACAATTTTATTTATCGAGTGGAGGCCCTGACTCACCAAACTTTAGAAGGGGACTTCTCAGTACTGTGTAGGAACGCGAGCGTGCTATTTGAGGGTAAGGCGAATGAGTTTTATTGGCGGCATCATAAGTCCGTTGGAGTAGTACCCGAGGTTACGAGGTTATGCGAGGCCTTGCGGTTACAATTCCGCACAGAAAAGGATGATGTAGACATCGAGGAGTTGATCAGAAATCGCAAGCAAAAGGCCCATGAGACTTTCGACACGTTTTATGATTCTATAACGAATCTGACGGATCAATTGGAGGTACAGTGGCCTACTCGTAAGCTCGTTAGGGTATTGAAGAACAACTTACTGCCAGAAATACGGCATGAACTGCTTAATGTGGAAGTGGGAACAGTGCAGGAGCTCAGAGAGGTGTGCAGAAGACGCGAAGCGTTTCTAGAAGATGTACAAGGTACGTCGGGATATGCCAAGTCGGTTCCGTATCGCCGAAAGGTACCGGAATTAAAGCTCAACACGGAGACACGGGAAGAACCTGAATCCGAAATAGAGCTAGAGGTAGACGCCTTGTCCTTGATTTGCTGGAATTGCCGAAAGGCAGGTCACCGGTACCAAGATTGTGTGTCAGAAAGCCGAGTCTTTTGTTATGACTGTGGAGCCTCAAACACGTACAAGCCCAGTTGTGAAGCGTGTTCAAAAAACTCGAAAGCCAGCACACCGAGGTCGCCATTCAGACCGAAAACCTCGTGTGTGCTTCGCCATCAAGGCACCAACACCGAATAAGTTCGAATTCGCTGATGTTAAAATCCCAAATAGACAACCCTATCCAGACCAAAGCCCTAGTTTGTGCTTCGCCATCAAGGCACCAACACCGAATAAGTTCGGATTCGCTTGTGAAGGGGCAGAGCCCATCACAAAACACATGCGGTTCACGGGAACCGTATAGAGCATCACCGACGAGAACCAGAATGAGCATCACTAACAGACAAGCGACAACGCAATACCCCGACACCCAAGTAACGGTAAACAGGAGCCGCAGCCGAGAGAGGGAGAGAGAGCAGCAACAGCAGCAGAACGTTCGAGAAATCGACAACGCAATACCCCGACACCCAAGTAACGGTAAACAGGAGCCGCAGCCGAGAGAGGGAGAGAGAGCAGCAACAGCAGCAGAACGTTCGAGAAATCGCACGACGCAATACCCCGACACCCAAATAACGGTAAACAGGAGTCGCAGCCGAGAGTGGCAGAGAGAGCAGAGACAGCAGAGAGCGAGCGTTGATCACCTATGCGACGACAAGCGACAAACGCCGGCAGAGGCTACAGGCAGAGGCTACAGGCAGAGGCTCGAGCCTGGAGGCCTGGAGTGGCCGGCCGAAAAATGGATACGGGAGTGGATTTTGAGCAGCCAAGAAAGGCAGAAGTGCGCGGTCAAAAGTATTAATTAAAAGTGCCAGCAGCCGGGATCAACGGGAGCCAGGATGCCGGGAGGAGACAGCGGGTAAGCTGGCCTCGCGTAAGCGAGCTAGGGAAGGGAAGCTAGGTGCGACAGGGACCCCTAAGAATAAAAATAATAGTTACAGGAATCAGACAAATAAAGTGAAATATTAGCAGAAGATTTTGGAAGTTTATATATATGCATCGATCATTTAATACTATAGCCCGCAAGCCCTCGATTCTTAACCCACCCCTTTTCCCGTATTGGGTGCCGAATTAATATTCCCTTTGCATGGCGGGAACTCAGCCAGTGGAGTTGTACGCGGATGCCACGACTTCCACGGACTGAGATTCCCCTCCCGTAGAACTACCTCCTCGTAGCCTTTCCTCATCCTCGGGGATCACCGCTGGGCAATCGTGTACGCGGACGCCACGCGATTTGCCAAGCCGGTGGTCGCCCCTCCCGTTGAATGCTCCCCCCTCCATCCCCTTTCCCTTCCATCCCGGCACACCAACTCGGCCACACCACACGCAGCACGCCTCCCGCGCCTGTACCCAGGCCGAGGGGTATGCGGCGCCATACTCGCTAGCTACGAGTGGGGGGTACCACCGACCACGTGCCCAGTGTACCCCGGCCCCCCAACAGCCACACCAGCCGCAACACGCGCCCACGCCCAGGCCCGGGGTACCCGGCGCCGCCTTCGCTGGCCACGAGTAGAGGGTACTACCACCTGCAGGCTGCGCGCGTGCCGGATCCCCACCAGCTACGCCATCCCATAGCACACCCCTGGTCGAGGCCCCGACCACGGCAAACGTCGGCACCGCGCGGAGTGCACGCGCCACCCGTCCCTCCCCTACACTTCGTCCGTCCGATCCCTCTCTATGGTCCCCTAATACAAATAATTCTGTATGGGGACCGGGCCTTGGACAGACTGAGAGGCTGTACGCCGGCCTGAGACAGGAACTTCCTTACAGATGGCGCCCGAGCAGGGACCTGAGAGCGGATCGGGGAAGAGGTAGTTCGGAAATAAGTGATGTAACGAGTGGCAGGCATAACTAAGCATCGAACCCCCACCCCCCGAATTTCTAAGCTGAAAAACGCCCTCCGCGCCCTGCGGAACCCCGGGCAAGTCAGAAAGCCGAAAAGTACAGTAACCAGAGCAGCAGAATAGTAGCGGGATCAAGCGGCCACGTAGCCCGGCCACAAGGTTGTGCAATCAAACCAAGCGTGGGCAGACAGCAGCAGCGACAGCAGCATCAGGCATAGGAAAACAGGGGCAGAGCACCAATCTTCACTCTCTGGTTCAAATACAGCCGAGGCTGGTTTTTCCCCCCCCTCCCCCTAGCAAACAACCGCAAGCCCTGATTCAAAAAGCGATCGCCCGGGTACAGTAGGCACGGCCACCGACACGCCAGAGAGAATTAGGAACAACGCCAACGCCACACCACGTGCGAGAGAGACGGCACGTGACGCCGGGAGAAGAGCTTGGCCCCTCCACGTGCCTTGCGCGGCCAGACAGCAGCAGCGGGCGCCGAGGCGCCAAGCGACAACGGCGCATCGATACCATCGGAGAGAGAGGGCGACCACCGCGACACGGCGACAAGGGGAACCACAGCCGCTCGGCCGCGGTACGCGACGATCAGGCACGGGTAGCGTGTCTCGGCGGTCAAGAGAGGGCGCCCAGCATCCCTAACGCGGGCAGCGGCGACACGGCGACACGACGACACAGCGACAAGGTGACAGCAGAGGAGAGAGAGGGCTTCGCTCGGCAGCAGAGCCCTCTGAGAAAAAGCTTGGTAGCAGCAATAAAAGGAGGAGTCCGAGCCCAGGAGGAGGAGTCAAGTCCGAGCCTTCGACCAGGAAGCATCACGCCGCGACCAGTGCCGCGCCCCGTGTCCAGCCACTGCATATCCTTTCGAAGGATCCCTGATCCCAGTGCCGCGCCTCGGACACTAACGCTGAGAAACATATCCTGACCCAGGATCCCTGATCCCAGTGCCGCGCCTTGTACACTAACGCTGAGAAACATATCCTGACCCAGGATCCCTGAATCCAGTGCCGCGCCTCGTACACTAACGCTGAGAAACATATCCTGGCCCAGGATCCCTGAATCCAGTGCCGCGCCTCGTACACTAACGGTGAGAAACATATCCTGACCCAGGAAACCTGAATCCAGTGCCGCGCCCCGTGTCTAACCACTGCACATCCTTTCGAAGGATCCTTGATCCCAGTGCCGCGCCTCGTACACTAACGCTGAGAAACATATCCTGACCCAGGATCCCTGAATCCAGTGCCGCGCCCCGTGTCCAGCCACTGCATATCCTTTCGAAGGATCCCTGAGACTCGAGCAAAGAGGGAGGAAGACATGGATAAGCAGAAACTTCAACTGGCAGTGCCGGAACTAAACATCACTACCCAGGGTTCCGAGGACAACACACCGGCCACAGAAGATAACCCTCCGCGTCAAGGAGTCCAACGACTGGTCATACCGAATCTGCCCAGTGCGAGCCGAGGATCCAGCACCGGACCAAGGCGTCTCCTGCAGAGCAGCAGAGAAGCACGGACACCTTGGCGTCAACGAGCACTCACGCCTCGTTGAACAAGGGATCCTCAACACCGCCACGACACCGCGCAGGAACCTTGGCGTCGACGAGCACACTCGCCTCGTCGACCAAGGCGTCACCTGCAGAGCAGCAGAGAAACACGGACACCTTGGCGTCAACGAGCACTCACGCCTTGTTGACCAAGGGATCCTCAACACCGTCACGACACCGCGCAGGAACCTTGGCGTCGACGAGCACACTCGCCTCGTCGACCAAGGCGTCTCCTGCAGAGCAGCAGAGAAACACGGGAACCTTGGCGTCGACGAGCACACGCGCCTCGTCGACCAAGGCGTCTCCTGCAGAGCAGCAGAGAAACACGGGAACCTTGGCGTCGACGAGCACACGCGCCTCTTCGACCAAGACGTCTCCTGCAGAGCAGCAGAGAAACACGGGAACCTTGGCGTCAACGAGCACACGCGCCTCGTCTCCAAAAGTTTCTCCCCTTAGACACTTCGACAAGAACCACGCCAGACCAAACGACGCCCAGCCGCCAGAGGCACCATGTGGTCAGAGAGGACACCCTAGAACCTCGTCCCCCACAGAGATGCCCCCCGAGGCACGACGCATCACCGCAGCAGGACTCACCTCGACCAGAGCGAGCAACGCCACCGAGCCCACACCAGTCCAGGGAACACACGGGACCATAGCCCACCAGAACGCGTTCGCCGAAGCATGCCGAGAGTATCACGCCAACATCAGGGCCCAGCGTCACCACCACACCGGGACCCCGAACCCGGCATATCGAGGAGCACGAAGGTCGCACCTTTAGGGTCTCGATCAACCGGGGCGGCCAGGTTTTCATTTCTATCCGTCCCCCGAAGTAGGAAGGGAGTGTGAAGGGGCAGAGCCCATCACAAAACACATGCGGTTCACGGGAACCGTATAGAGCATCACCGACGAGAACCAGAATGAGCATCACTAACAGACAAGCGACAACGCAATACCCCGACACCCAAGTAACGGTAAACAGGAGCCGCAGCCGAGAGAGGGAGAGAGAGCAGCAACAGCAGCAGAACGTTCGAGAAATCGACAACGCAATACCCCGACACCCAAGTAACGGTAAACAGGAGCCACAGCCGAGAGAGGGAGAGAGAGCAGCAACAGCAGCAGAACGTTCGAGAAATCGCACGACGCAATACCCCGACACCCAAATAACGGTAAACAGGAGTCGCAGCCGAGAGTGGCAGAGAGAGCAGAGACAGCAGAGAGCGAGCGTTGATCACCTATGCGACGACAAGCGACAAACGCCGGCAGAGGCTACAGGCAGAGGCTACAGGCAGAGGCTCGAGCCTGGAGTGGCCGGCCGAAAAATGGATCGGGGATTCGATTTTGAGCAGCCAAGAAAAAGAGTGGATTTTGAGCAGCCAAGAATGGCAGAAGTGCGCGGTCACAAAAGTATTAATTAAAAGTGCCAGCAGCCAGGATCAACGGGAGCCAGGATGCCGGGAGGAGACTAGGTGCGACAGGGACCCCTAAGAATAAAAATAATAGTTACAGGAATCAGACAAATAAAGTGAAATATTAGCAGAAGATTTTGGAAGTTTATATATATGCATCGATCATTTAATACTATAGCCCGCAAGCCCTCGATTCTTAACCCACCCCTTTTCCCGTATTGGGTGCCGAATTAATATTCCCTTTGCATGGCGGGAACTCAGCCAGTGGAGTTGTACGCGGATGCCACGACTTCCACGGACTGAGATTCCCCTCCCGTAGAACTACCTCCTCGTAGCCTTTCCTCATCCTCGGGGATCACCGCTGGGCAATCGTGTACGCGGACGCCACGCGATTTGCCAAGCCGGTGGTCGCCCCTCCCGTTGAATGCTCCCCCCTCCATCCCCTTTCCCTTCCATCCCGGCACACCAACTCGGCCACACCACACGCAGCACGCCTCCCGCGCCTGTACCCAGGCCGAGGGGTATGCGGCGCCATACTCGCTAGCTACGAGTGGGGGGTACCACCGACCACGTGCCCAGTGTACCCCGGCCCCCCAACAGCCACACCAGCCGCAACACGCGCCCACGCCCAGGCCCGGGGTACCCGGCGCCGCCTTCGCTGGCCACGAGTAGAGGGTACTACCACCTGCAGGCTGCGCGCGTGCCGGATCCCCACCAGCTACGCCATCCCATAGCACACCCCTGGTCGAGGCCCCGACCACGGCAAACGTCGGCACCGCGCGGAGTGCACGCGCCACCCGTCCCTCCCCTACACTTCGTCCGTCCGATCCCTCTCTATGGTCCCCTAATACAAATAATTCTGTATGGGGACCGGGCCTTGGACAGACTGAGAGGCTGTACGCCGGCCTGAGACAGGAACTTCCTTACAGATGGCGCCCGAGCAGGGACCTGAGAGCGGATCGGGGAAGAGGTAGTTCGGAAATAAGTGATGTAACGAGTGGCAGGCATAACTAAGCATCGAACCCCCACCCCCCGAATTTCTAAGCTGAAAAACGCCCTCCGCGCCCTGCGGAACCCCGGGCAAGTCAGAAAGCCGAAAAGTACAGTAACCAGAGCAGCAGAATAGTAGCGGGATCAAGCGGCCACGTAGCCCGGCCACAAGGTTGTGCAATCAAACCAAGCGTGGGCAGACAGCAGCAGCGACAGCAGCATCAGGCATAGGAAAACAGGGGCAGAGCACCAATCTTCACTCTCTGGTTCAAATACAGCCGAGGCTGGTTTTTCCCCCCCCTCCCCCTAGCAAACAACCGCAA
Organism: Drosophila affinis; assembly: GCA_037356375.1. Classification (NCBI taxonomy): domain Eukaryota; kingdom Metazoa; phylum Arthropoda; class Insecta; order Diptera; family Drosophilidae; genus Drosophila; species Drosophila affinis. The sequence continues at coordinate 415,568 of JAZHFB010000007.1, read as the reverse complement.
GCCCTGATTCAAAAAGCGATCGCCCGGGTACAGTAGGCACGGCCACCGACACGCCAGAGAGAATTAGGAACAACGCCAACGCCACACCACGTGCGAGAGAGACGGCACGTGACGCCGGGAGAAGAGCTTGGCCCCTCCACGTGCCTTGCGCGGCCAGACAGCAGCAGCGGGCGCCGAGGCGCCAAGCGACAACGGCGCATCGATACCATCGGAGAGAGAGGGCGACCACCGCGACACGGCGACAAGGGGAACCACAGCCGCTCGGCCGCGGTACGCGACGATCAGGCACGGGTAGCGTGTCTCGGCGGTCAAGAGAGGGCGCCCAGCATCCCTAACGCGGGCAGCGGCGACACGGCGACACGACGACACAGCGACAAGGTGACAGCAGAGGAGAGAGAGGGCTTCGCTCGGCAGCAGAGCCCTCTGAGAAAAAGCTTGGTAGCAGCAATAAAAGGAGGAGTCCGAGCCCAGGAGGAGGAGTCAAGTCCGAGCCTTCGACCAGGAAGCATCACGCCGCGACCAGTGCCGCGCCCCGTGTCCAGCCACTGCATATCCTTTCGAAGGATCCCTGATCCCAGTGCCGCGCCTCGGACACTAACGCTGAGAAACATATCCTGACCCAGGATCCCTGATCCCAGTGCCGCGCCTTGTACACTAACGCTGAGAAACATATCCTGACCCAGGATCCCTGAATCCAGTGCCGCGCCTCGTACACTAACGCTGAGAAACATATCCTGGCCCAGGATCCCTGAATCCAGTGCCGCGCCTCGTACACTAACGGTGAGAAACATATCCTGACCCAGGAAACCTGAATCCAGTGCCGCGCCCCGTGTCTAACCACTGCACATCCTTTCGAAGGATCCTTGATCCCAGTGCCGCGCCTCGTACACTAACGCTGAGAAACATATCCTGACCCAGGATCCCTGAATCCAGTGCCGCGCCCCGTGTCCAGCCACTGCATATCCTTTCGAAGGATCCCTGAGACTCGAGCAAAGAGGGAGGAAGACATGGATAAGCAGAAACTTCAACTGGCAGTGCCGGAACTAAACATCACTACCCAGGGTTCCGAGGACAACACACCGGCCACAGAAGATAACCCTCCGCGTCAAGGAGTCCAACGACTGGTCATACCGAATCTGCCCAGTGCGAGCCGAGGATCCAGCACCGGACCAAGGCGTCTCCTGCAGAGCAGCAGAGAAGCACGGACACCTTGGCGTCAACGAGCACTCACGCCTCGTTGAACAAGGGATCCTCAACACCGCCACGACACCGCGCAGGAACCTTGGCGTCGACGAGCACACTCGCCTCGTCGACCAAGGCGTCACCTGCAGAGCAGCAGAGAAACACGGACACCTTGGCGTCAACGAGCACTCACGCCTTGTTGACCAAGGGATCCTCAACACCGTCACGACACCGCGCAGGAACCTTGGCGTCGACGAGCACACTCGCCTCGTCGACCAAGGCGTCTCCTGCAGAGCAGCAGAGAAACACGGGAACCTTGGCGTCGACGAGCACACGCGCCTCGTCGACCAAGGCGTCTCCTGCAGAGCAGCAGAGAAACACGGGAACCTTGGCGTCGACGAGCACACGCGCCTCTTCGACCAAGACGTCTCCTGCAGAGCAGCAGAGAAACACGGGAACCTTGGCGTCAACGAGCACACGCGCCTCGTCTCCAAAAGTTTCTCCCCTTAGACACTTCGACAAGAACCACGCCAGACCAAACGACGCCCAGCCGCCAGAGGCACCATGTGGTCAGAGAGGACACCCTAGAACCTCGTCCCCCACAGAGATGCCCCCCGAGGCACGACGCATCACCGCAGCAGGACTCACCTCGACCAGAGCGAGCAACGCCACCGAGCCCACACCAGTCCAGGGAACACACGGGACCATAGCCCACCAGAACGCGTTCGCCGAAGCATGCCGAGAGTATCACGCCAACATCAGGGCCCAGCGTCACCACCACACCGGGACCCCGAACCCGGCATATCGAGGAGCACGAAGGTCGCACCTTTAGGGTCTCGATCAACCGGGGCGGCCAGGTTTTCATTTCTATCCGTCCCCCGAAGTAGGAAGGGAGTGTGAAGGGGCAGAGCCCATCACAAAACACATGCGGTTCACGGGAACCGTATAGAGCATCACCGACGAGAACCAGAATGAGCATCACTAACAGACAAGCGACAACGCAATACCCCGACACCCAAGTAACGGTAAACAGGAGCCGCAGCCGAGAGAGGGAGAGAGAGCAGCAACAGCAGCAGAACGTTCGAGAAATCGACAACGCAATACCCCGACACCCAAGTAACGGTAAACAGGAGCCACAGCCGAGAGAGGGAGAGAGAGCAGCAACAGCAGCAGAACGTTCGAGAAATCGCACGACGCAATACCCCGACACCCAAATAACGGTAAACAGGAGTCGCAGCCGAGAGTGGCAGAGAGAGCAGAGACAGCAGAGAGCGAGCGTTGATCACCTATGCGACGACAAGCGACAAACGCCGGCAGAGGCTACAGGCAGAGGCTACAGGCAGAGGCTCGAGCCTGGAGTGGCCGGCCGAAAAATGGATCGGGGATTCGATTTTGAGCAGCCAAGAAAAAGAGTGGATTTTGAGCAGCCAAGAATGGCAGAAGTGCGCGGTCACAAAAGTATTAATTAAAAGTGCCAGCAGCCAGGATCAACGGGAGCCAGGATGCCGGGAGGAGACTAGGTGCGACAGGGACCCCTAAGAATAAAAATAATAGTTACAGGAATCAGACAAATAAAGTGAAATATTAGCAGAAGATTTTGGAAGTTTATATATATGCATCGATCATTTAATACTATAGCCCGCAAGCCCTCGATTCTTAACCCTCCCCTTTTCCCGTATTGGGTGCCGAATTAATATTCCCTTTGCATGGCGGGAACTCAGCCAGTGGAGTTGTACGCGGATGCCACGACTTCCACGGACTGAGATTCCCCTCCCGTAGAACTACCTCCTCGTAGCCTTTCCTCATCCTCGGGAATCATCGCTGGGCAATCGTGTACGCGGACGCCACGCGATTTGCCAAGCCGGTGGTCGCCCCTCCCGTTGAATGCTCCCCCCTCCATCCCCTTTCCCTTCCATCCCGGCACACCAACTCGGCCACACCACACGCAGCACGCCTCCCGCGCCTGTACCCAGGCCGAGGGGTATGCGGCGCCATACTCGCTAGCTACGAGTGGGGGGTACCACCGACCACGTGCCCAGTGTACCCCGGCCCCCCAACAGCCACACCAGCCGCAACACGCGCCCACGCCCAGGCCCGGGGTACCCGGCGCCGCCTTCGCTGGCCACGAGTAGAGGGTACTACCACCTGCAGGCTGCGCGCGTGCCGGATCCCCACCAGCTACGCCATCCCATAGCACACCCCTGGTCGAGGCCCCGACCACGGCAAACGTCGGCACCGCGCGGAGTGCACGCGCCACCCGTCCCTCCCCTACACTTCGTCCGTCCGATCCCTCTCTATGGTCCCCTAATACAAATAATTCTGTATGGGGACCAGGCCTTGGACAGACTGAGAGGCTGTACCCCGGCCTGAGACAGGAACTTCCTTACACGCTGATGTTAACGTCCCTAATAGACAACCCCAATTCAAAAGTGGATTGTCCTCCATTCTCTGACGAACAAATTACCAGACTAGACGATAAAAAAACCGTAGGAGTTTCACCACCACGCGGGAAAAACCGTATGCTTGAATTTTGGAAAAGAGTGAGGAGTTGTAGATCAGGTCTCAAGTATTTGAGTTCACTCTCAGCAGTGACCAAAGACCCTCGTCCGTTTTTGCAGATTCGATTGCTCAGTCGTACGATCTACGGATTGTTAGACTCGGGAGCGTCCATTAGTTGTGCAGGAGGGAACTTGGCGAGTGAGTTAGTGCGCGGAGACGCGGCTTTTAAGCGAATCAAAGAAAACGCTAACACCGCTGATGGGAAAGCACAGACGATAGTGGGCCGAATGAAAACAGAGGTCGAATACGGGAACGAGAAAAGAGTCTTGGAAATATATATAATTCCTTCACTCAAAAATGATCTGTATCTCGGAATCGACTTTTGGAACGCATACGATCTGCTTCCAAGCCGATTGCGGGTCTCTGAAATAGAAAAGGCATTAGCCAAAGAAGGAGTAGAGCAGCATGTGCTGACTCAAACGCAAAGAGATAGGTTGCACAAGGTCATCGATTGCTTCCCTTCGTTCGCACTGGATGGTCTGGGGAGAACTAATCTTGTTACCCACGTCATCGACACTGGTAACGCCAAACCAGTCAAACAGAGGGATTTTCCGGTTTCCCCAGCTGTGGAAAAAGCCATGTATTCCGAGATCGATCGCATGTTGCGATTAGGGGTCATAGAAAAGTCCGAAAGTCCGTGGTCGTCGCCAATCGTAATGGTTACTAAGCCTGGAAAAGTCCGTATCTGTCTGGACTGCCATAAAGTGAATGGATTTACGGAGAAAGATGCTTACCCTCTTCCCCAAATAGGAGGTCTAGGAGTCGTCTGCCCAAAGCAGAATTCATAAGTAGCTTAGATTTAAAGGACGCTTACTGGCAAGTGCCTTTGGAAGAGAAGTCGCGAGAGAAAACGGCGTTCACTGTCCCGGGTCGGCCGCTTTATCAGTATAAGGTGATGCCATTCGGTTTATGTAATGCCACTAGTACGATGTCGCGCTTAATGGATAAAGTAGTCCCAGCGCACCTTAGGAACGAAGTATTTATATACTTAGATGATTTACTGGTGGTTTCGGCGAGTTTCGAGACTCATCTTAAGGTTTTACTAGAAATTGCTAAGCATCTGAAACAGGCAGGTTTGACGATCAATATTGGCAAAAGTCACTTCTGCATGCGACGTGTGCGTTATCTGGGTCACATAGTGGGGGATGGAGGAATCCGGACGGACCCCGAAAAGATCAAAGCGATCAAGGAGTTCCCGGAACCAACAAATTTGAGAGGATTGAAAAGCTTGCCGTGCCGAATTTTGCTTCGCTCTCGTTGACGGACGTCATGTCCACAAAGCGAAAGTTTGCACTGTCTGAAGATGCGAGAAGCGCGTTCAGTAACCTGAAACGTTGTCTCTGTGAAGCGCCAGTATTACGAAGCCCCGATTTTTCGCGACCGTTTTACATCCACTGTGATGCCAGTAAAACTGGGGTGGGTGGAGTTTTAGTGCAACTGTCTGACGAGGAAGACGAATGTCCAATTGCGTTCGTGTCAAAGAAGTTGAATAAGGCTCAACGTAATTACACGGTGACCGAACAAGAGTGTTTAGCGGCTATTGTTTGCTTAAAGAATTTCCGAGCCTATGTCGAAGGACATGATTTTACGATCATAACCGATCACGCTTCGCTGAAATGGCTAATGTCCAATAACGATCTCAGTTCTCGACTGGCTCGATGGGCTCTATCGTTACAGCGATACCGGTTTAAAATTGAACACCGCAAAGGATCACGAAACGTGGTGCCTGATGCCTTGTCGAGAGTGAACGAGGAGACAATAGAAACTGTGGAGCTGCCAGAAGGTCCATTGGTGGATCTTAAATCCGATCAATTCCAATCCAAGGATTACTTAGAGCTCTTCGAGCGCGTAAAAGCAAATCAGGAAAAGTTGCCGGGTTTACGGGCTAAGGAAGGTTACGTGTACCGTCGAGCCGATCATTTGGCTAAAGAACGATTAAACGACGAATTTTCTTGGAAACTATATATTCCTAAAACTATGGTTCCAAACGTGTTGTTGCGTGCTCACGATAATCCGCTTTCTTCCCACGGAGGAATGCACAAGACAATCGAACGGATAAGAAGGCATTATTACTGGCCGGGACTAGTAGCAGATGTAAAAGCTTATATTAACGCTTGTGAAGTATGTAAGGCCACCAAGGCTCCAAATTGTGTGTTGAGGCCAGCCATGGGAAAGGCGCCTGAAACTCTTCGGTTTTTTCAAGGACTTTTCATTGATTTTCTTGGACCTTACCCCCGGTCACGTGGAGGCAACATTGGGATTTTCATCGTTTTAGATCACTTTTCCAAATACATATACTTGAAGGCAGTGAGGAAGATAAATACCGAAGTAGTAGTCAAGTACCTAGAAGAGGAGTTGTTTATGTCCTATGGGGTGCCTGAGACTATCGTGTCCGACAACGGGTCACAATTCCGTTCCGAAACTTTTCGTAACCTGTTAAACAAATTCGAGGTGACTCATACTCTAACAGCAGTCCATTCTCCCCAAGCAAACGCATCAGAGCGTGTGAATCGCTCAGTGATTGCTGGTATCCGGGCTTATTTGCGCCCTGACCAGAAGGATTGGGACGAATGCCTCAGTAAAATAGCGTGCGCGCTTAGATCTTCGATACACTCTAGTATAGGGACGACCCCGTATTATATGGCTTTTGGTCAAAAAATGATCACGGCCGGATCGACGTATGGACTTCTCAGGAAGCTGGGTATATTGGAGGATCGTTCCGTAGTAATCAATCGGGCTGATTCTTTCGATATAGAGCGTAAGGAGGCGTGCCTTCGGGATCAGAAAATGCACGCAGGAAACGAACGACGATACAATTTGAGAGCGAAAGAGGTAACGTTCTCTGAGGGACAGGAAGTTTTCCGGCGTAACTTCAAGCAGAGCTGCTTTCAGACAAGGTACAATTCCAAATTTGGGCCGGCTTTTATAAAGTCGAGAGTGCGGAAGAAAATAGGGAATTCAAATTACGCGCTAGAGGACTTGCAGGGACGTTTCTTAGGTAACTATCACGCGAAGGACATACGTCAATAAAAGTCGCTTCATGCGGGATCAGTCTAGGGAATGGTTGATCCCCTAGCCTGATTTTGTGGGGGGGCCTTGTAACGGGGGCCTGAAGCGACACCAAAAGTGTTGCGAAACTGTACAAATATTTCAAACCTTAACAGGCGAATGCAGAGTCGCAAGGGTTATTTCGCGGGGGTATGTCCATGCAGGGTTGCTGAGACCGAAGTTGACAGGTCAAGGTAGATATTAAAAGGGGTGAAGAAAAGGTGACAGGTGACAGGAGGACTAGAAACTTCCTTTTCCTGCTGAGATCTGGACCACGACGGTTGACTGACCGCAACACGAGTATCACAAGAAAAAAATCTGAAAAATAAAGTACCATCGGCGTTTGGAAAAAAGTGAAACGGATTCCTCCAAGACCGGACAGTTCCCCAGAGAGTATCTCGCCACTGCGATCCGCGCCAAGTCTACCGCCCGGCCAGAGTGTCTCACCGCTGCGATCTACGCCAAGTCCACCGCCCGTCCAGAGCGCCTCGCCACTGCGATCCGCGCCAAGTCTAACGCCCGGCCATAGTGTCTCACCGCTGCGATCCACGCCAAGTCCACCGCCCGGCCAGAGAGTGTCTCACCGCTGCGATCCGCGCCAAGTCTACCGCCCGGCCAGAGCGCCTCGCCGCTGCGATCCACGCCAAGTCCACCGCCCGGCCAGAGAGTGTCTCACCGCTGCGATCCGCGCCAAGTCTACCGCCCGGCCAGAGCGCCTCGCAGCTGCGATCCGCGCCAAGTCCACCGCCCGGCCAGAGCGCCTCGCCACTGCGATCCGCACCAAAGCCACTGCTCGTCCCAAGTGCGCTGCGATCCGTGCCAGACGCTCGTCCCACGTACCTTAAGGTCGCCCACTCAGCCAACCACAGTGTCGGCGCGGCCAACCACTGGCGCTAGTGGAACTAGAAGTAAGAGGCTCTAGTCCAGAAACGCAGCAACGCATCTCGAGAAGCCAGACGCCGAATCAACAAGCGATAGAAAAATCGCTCTCTTCGACATTTAGGATATACAAATTATAAGACTCTGATTATTAAGGTTGAGGAACGCCCTTAGTGTGGAGGATAAGTAAGGAATCTGTGAGGGTCATGGACCCGAAGCGATAAATAGTCAAATATGGTACAAGATAAGCAGGCTTCTCCAAATAATCTCTAAATTACAGCATTCACCGTCGGGAGATCGATATTTCGCCATTGGAACCTGATAAGAGTGAGTCAAGATATAAAGTGAACGTCTTTGTGTGCGTAGTTATGACCTTCGTAGAGTTGAGCCTGACCCGAATAGAGTTCTTGCAGATTCCAATAAGAAATTAAAAAAAAAAAAGATAAGAGACTGAAACTAGAGAGTGTCGAGCCGATCACGGTTATTACGGTTACTATGATGTAAAGAAAGAATTCCCCGATTTATAATGGTTCCTATGATTTAACGAATTACTAGGATTGCTACGGTTACTACGATTATTAGGTTTACTTTGATAAAGAAAGAATTCCCCGGATTATAATGATTCTTAGAATTTAACGAATTACTAGGATTACTACGATTACTACGATTATTAGGCTTAATATGGTTTAAAAGAATTCTGCGATTAAAGAAAAAAAAAATGAATGGATTATTATGATTAACAAAATTTTACTGGATTAATTAGGTTAACTATGATTAAAAGGAATTCTACGATTAAGAATTATCCTGTGTTTTAGAGAATCACTAGGATTACCACGATTATTAGGCTTACTACGTTTAGAAGGTTCCTAAGAAAAAGAAAAGGCTTACCATGATTTAAGAGATTGGCTGAATTACTATAATTACTAGGCTTACAAGGATTAGAAAAAAAAGGCTTATTATGATTACTCGATATTGTTAGCCCCGAACGTTTTCTTTAAATTGATCACCATACTCGAACTATTAAGTTAATATCACATTACCTATTGAATATTCCTAATATTAAATGTCTCATTACCATAAGCCGTGCGGGCTGAGACGAAGACGAAGATGAAGACGAAGCTGAAGACGTTAAAACAGTGCATAACAAATTATATGAATTCGCTCGACCGCACGCATAGAGCGCGCTGAGACGAAGACGAAGATGAAGACGAAACGCAAGCAATCATCTTCAAACGCTGCTGTACTGATTTTGAAGACGAATCGCTTGCTGTTTTACCGTTTTTTCGTTTTTCTGTCGATGCTTTGTCGGCGCCTTCGCATGTTAAAATTTAGTTGTAATTTGTGATTTGACGGACGCAGACGTATGTATGTTTTGTGAAAATGCCTGCAAATAACGAGGAATTAATTGCGGCAGTATTTAAAAAACGCTGTTTATGGGACCAGCAAAACAAACTCTACCACAATAGGCAAATAGTTGACCAAAATTGGAACGAAATTTCAAACGAATTAAATGTTGATGGTAAGTAATTTAATTAATTTTAATCAAAATGAAATAACAATAAAATTGAATATTTAAATACTATTAGCATTTCTATGGCTGCAAACATAAGTACGGAACGTGTCTCTGATTAATCAACCTCTTTTCTTTGAACTTTCCAATATATTTTTTGGTTTGTTGCTTATAAATTTATCTCCCTCTGTCATGTGCGTGTCCAGATCTTCTAAATCTAACATTGTGTTATGCAGTATACAAATTGCTTTAACAATAATTTCTGCGTTAGATGGTGTCGTTTCAATTGGCTTCCATAATATTCTCCATTTGGAGTTAATTATGCCAAATGCACATTCCACACACCTTCGCGCTCTGGACAAACGACTATTAAAATATTCATTTTCCAATGTTAGATTTCTTCTGGCATATGGTCGAAGAACCCAGTCCAAAAGCGGATAAGCTTCATCTGCAAGCAACACGTATGGCATAGATATTGTGGTATTGGGCAAATAGGAATCCTTCGGAAAGTTTAAGTCTCCAGAATTTTTCATTGTGTAAATCGCTGAGGAAGCAAAAGTTCCGCCATGACTCTGACGTCCGTAACCACTAACTTCGATTGTAACAAATTTACATTTTGCGTCAGCGACTGCCTGCAGCACTATTGAGACAAATTTTTTATAATTATAAAACATTGATCCTGAATTCGCTGGGCGTTTTAGACGTATGTGCTTTCCATCAATAGATCCAACACAATTAGGGAATTCCCAAAGATTCCAATACTGATCCGCAACTTTCTTTAAATATTGTTCTGTGGGCACAGCCATATGTATAGGCTGCAAAACTGTCCACAAAGCATCACATGTCTCTATAACAATAGAACGAACCGTTGAAGCACCCATTCGAAAGTTAAAAGAGATTGATCTAAATGAAGTGCCAGTAGCAAGATATCTAAAATAAGAAAACAATTTAAAAATATGTTATGCAACTAATGAAATTTTAATATGTATTTTTTAGCTATTGCTTTGAAAAAAAAATGGAAACAATTGAGGGACACGTTTCGAGCTGAATTAAGGAAATGTCCACCGGACCGTTCTGGCGACGCTGGACCTCATTCAGTCAACGAGATGTGTTCTCAATGGAGTCATTTCGAGTCCATGATGTTTATAAAGGACCAGATAAAGTGCCGCCAGTCTTCCGGAAATTTATGTCGCCAAAAAAACAATGAAGTGCAAGATATTATTAATATTGGCGAAGATATTAATAATGTAGATATAGAGGCGCCGCAATATGAGGAAGAAAGTGACCTGAGTACGTTTGAAGTGCAAACGTCCACCCCACGTCATTCTCTTAGAAATCTTAAACGGCGTCATAATAACATAGAAGGTGAAATGCTCAACATCGAAAAAAATAAGTTGGAGCTGTTAGAACAGAAAACAAAAAACGAGAGGGAACGTTGTGAGCCGCGGCAAAGGCCGCGGCTCTACCTTATACCCGGTACTCAGTCAGTATATATGTACATACATACATATATGAACCTACGATTTATGAAATTTATTATATGTTCTCAAAAGGGACGAAAATAATATTTAAATTAACAAAATGAATTTTTTTGAATTTTTATACATGTTTCCATTTTTGTTTACATATGCTTTGTATATCTGCGCCTACATTTCTACATGACATGTATAACTACATATTTGAGACGTACAAGTGTTTGCAAGAGAGAGAGAGGGAATGAGCCAGCGCTGGGCAGGCGTTGCGTAGCCACTGAAATTTAATTTGTTTCCTTTGGCCATAATATTGATCCGATCTGATCTAGATTCGGCAATCTGGTAGATATGGTAATTTTCCATGATTCTGCGTTTTTGGTTTTCATTTATCTTAAAAATTGTGGATTCCACAGATTTTCGTCTTTTGTGGGGGCGGAAGGGGGCGTGGCAAAATTTTAAAACAAACTTGTGCTGGTTCGGTATCACAGGAGCTTGGATAGAAAGTTTGGTTGCTCTAGCTCTTATAGTCTCTGAGAACTAGGCGCTCATTTATACGAATAAGAAAAGCAGATGGGGTCGTGTGTGAGAGAGAGCGAGAGGGAATGATGACTTTCGAAATGGTTTTCTTCATTGTGGCTATAATAATGATCCGATCTGATTCAGATCCAACACTCTGATAGAAATGGGCATTCTCTATGATTTTGTGTTTTTAGTTTTCTCGTATTTTCAAAATTGTGTACGCCACAGACTTTCGTCCTTTGTGGGGGCGGAAGGGGGCGGGATGAAATTTTGAATTACAGTTGGAGTAGTGTGATCACACAGGAGACTGGATACAAAATTTGGTTGCTCTAGCTTTAATAGTCTATGAGATATAGGCGCAAATGAAGACGGACAGACGGACAGACGGACGGACGGACGGACAGACAGACATGGCTATCTCGACTCGGCTATTGATGCTGATCAAGAATATATATACTTTATGGGGTCGGAAACGCTTCCTTCTGGGCGTTACACACAACCGTTATCCCCACAAATCTAATATACCCCTATACTCTTCGAGTACCGGGTATAACAAGATTCCAGCCGACGATGAAGACATGGCTTTTTTTGTGAGCATATTGCCACACGTTAAAAAAATGGATCCGCAAACGAAGCTTTTGTGCAGAATGGATATGCAAAAATCAGTCTATCATCACGCGTACAACGTGGGGCGCTCTTTTAATTTACAAAATATTGAGAACCAAGCTTCTTATATACATATCTGCACCATCACCGAATCTACTTGAATCTTCATCAACTCAATATTCTGATAATGCTTTATCCCCACAGGAATCGAGCACTTTTCTTACATCAGGAAATATTATTACATTTTTAAATTAAGTTCAGACAGTAAATAAACATGTAACTAAATGAGAAGTGAAAATCTATAAAGTGAATAAAACTAAATATAATTTAAATAATTTTTTACCTTAACGTCACAATTAGCCTTTCAGCACACATAATTGGGGTTTTATTAAAATTAGTCCAATTTTTAGTTATTAGTGGTTCAATTTTTATTAAAATGTAGTCAAATGTGCTCATTTTCATTCTAGTATATTCCACAAATTTCTTTTCATCTTGGCGCAGCTCATTAAACAAATGATGGAATTCGCCAAATACTTTTCTTCCCAAATTTATAGGGTGAATTTTTTCATTTACTTTTTGGCGTTTTAATTTAAAAAATAAACTTTGCTCAATCAGCAGGTCATCATCTGATGAAAAATCCATTGCGACTAACAAAACAAAAGCGCAACCAATTCGTCTTGCACTACGCAACCTATTAGCTTACTCGCAACGCAAGCAACTTCTCTTCAGCTTCGTCTTCATCTTCGTCTTCGCCTCAGCCCGCACTATGTTTGCAGCCTTATGCGCAAGAGCGGCGCCGGTAATCTGCTCTCCCAACAAAAACAACGCGCGCAACCGTGGAGAGGCGAACGCGAAAACGAGCAAAAGCAGGCACCGCTATTGCTGCTTGTATGTATGGATGTTGGTGCGGGGAGGTGTGGATGTATGGATATACATATGGAAAAATATAAGTGAATATTCGGATAGATGTGTTATATATGTGGATATGGAAGAAATAAGTGTATATTCGGATAGATGGTTTATATATATTGGGATGCGTCTTGGTAAAATATGTGTATGTGGATAATGGTAAAATATGTGTATTTTCAGATATAAATATATGTGGGGTCTTAGAATTGTTTGCAGTGTATTTTCGGTTATTCTCTGTCAGCTTGCTCGCTGAGTCCCTTTCGTGTCTTCTTTGCACTTTACCGTTGGTTATCGGTCACTGCTTGTCTCCTAACTTCAACGCTCCGTTTCAGACACGGGCTGTCTCATATTTGTATTGGTGTTAGAGAAGGAGATGATGTGTAATGAAGGAGGGACGGAATTGAGAGAGAGGCGCATGAGCGTGTTACTCTGCTGCTGGCCTGGGTAGATAAAGAGAGAGAGATAATTTGAGAGAGGTACAGACAATTGTGTTATGGATAATGATGGGCTGAAGCAAGGTATACTAAACAAGGTAGGCTGATTGGTTCGCTCGGTCTCTACATAACTACATAAATTTCAGTCTGCCTGCAGCAGTTGTGAGCGAAGCATCTCCGGGGACAATTTTTTCTTGTTCCCTCAGACTTTTATGCGTATTTACATGTTGCCGCCGCATTGCTTTTTATGCAAGATTACTATATATACATATTATTAATATTACATATTATTATATATATGTTTTGATACAAGCGGGCAAACGCTCTACTCCTTTGAGACTCTTTCTCGCAACGCATTTCTGAGTCTCTCTCTCTCTCTCTCTCTGCTTTCATTTTGAATAACTACATATTCCTCTCTATAAGCCTACCTTGTTTAGTATACCTTGGGCTGAAGGAGCTTGTTCTCGATTCTTGCTGTACACTCGGTTTTTGGAAGTCTGTCCAGGCAGTTGACACAGAGAAATTCGGCTATTTGTGCGTCATCTAGTAACAAAATCAAGACAATGAACACTGAAAATCCCGAAGGGAACCAAACTACCTCTTTCACCTCGACATCAGAAGTGGGATCTGTGCCTACTCCTACAATATCTGAGGAGCAGTGGCGTGTGGTGTTTGAATTGGCAATAGTCATGCAGGCCTCAGCCCCCGTTCAGAAGGTTGGCGTCACTTTGCCCAAGTTTAATCCGGAGGGTGCCTGCGACGACGCTGCGCAATGGTGCATGACTGCTGATATCATTCTGGCAGAGCAGCCGCTAACTGGAAGCGGGCTCATCATGGCGCTAAGCAATTGTATGGAGGGCAGTGCTTCGAAATGGCATACAGTGGGAGCAGCAAGCAACTTTTCAAGCAGCGGTATGAGAGTGAGGAGACGCCGGCCGCCATTTTGTCGAACCTTTTGCAAAGCCGCCCCTCTGCCGGTTAATGCTATTCAGTATATGCAAGCCGTATGGTGACTTTCCTGATGTCAAAATGGCGGAAGATCGAAATAGAAGAGATCGCAGTATCTACAGTGTTGGTGCATATGGCGAATATTGACAGCCGCCTGCAACGAACTGTTTTCACTTCGAACATCACGACCCGAAGTAAACTACAAACGGAGCTGATGGCGTTTTCATTTGAAAACAAACGCCACGCTGGCGCCATGGATAGCATTGGACCTGACCTCAAGCGAAAGAGATTTTCTGTAGTGGTATGCCATTTCTGTAAGAAGTCTGGACACAAGATGGCACACTGCCGAGCTAAGCCACGCCAGGGTGGAAGCGGTTTCAAAGGAGAGATGCAGCCGCAGAAAGAGAATGTGACCTGCTACCGGTGTGGGCAACGTGGACATTTTGCCAACAAATGTTTAAGGGAGCCGACTGCTGTCAAATCTGGACCTATACAATAGAAGAGTATTAACCAGTGCTTTGTGTCAGAGCCGAAGGGAAGTATGACACAGCGAGGTATGATCTATCCGATTTGTTTTGACTCGGGAGCTGAATGTTCTCTGATTAGAGAGTGTGTCGGTATCAAATTATCAGGGAAGCGCATTAATAATATTGTAATGTTAAAAGGTATTGGTAATTCAGGCATATACAGTACATTGCGAATTCTCAGTGATGTCATTATAAATGAAAACGCTATCGAAATATTATTCCATACAGTGCAGGACAAAGAGGTACAAAACGATATCATAATTGGGCGCGAAATTCTCACACAAGGTTTTAACGTTTTACTTTCGTGTGATAAGTTTGAAGTCATAAAGTCCAAAGTAGTCAATATATGTGCAGCATATGAAGTGCCATACCACCCCACTAATGTTAATACTGATTTAATCGATAAGAATAGAGATGAGTTTGAATTACTTAAAAATTATTCTGCGGCTTTCATTAATGGAACACCTTGTACCACTGTGGGGACTGGTGAAATGAAAATAAGATTAATTGATCCTAATAAGACGGTGCAGAGGCGACCATATAGGCTCGCCCCTGAAGAAAAAGAAATAGTTCGGTCACAGATAAGTGAGTTAATGAAATGTAATATCATTCGACTCAGTTGTTCACCTTATGCCAGTCCTATTTTGCTCGTGAAAAAGAAAAATGGTTCGGATCGACTCTGTGTTGATTATAGGGAACTCAACTCAAATACAGTATCAGATAAATACCCCTTGCCACTTATTGATGACCAGATTGCCAGATTGAGTGGTGCCAAGCGGCCAAGTGGCTAGCGGATATCATCAAATACCCATTCACCCAGATTCTATACAGTATACTGCTTTCGTAACGCCTGAAGGGCAATATGAGTTTTTGAAAATGCCTTTCGGAATGAAGAACGCCCCTTCTGTTTTTCAGCGTGCAGTTATGAATGCGATTGGCAGTCTTGCGTATTCCTACGTCATCATTTATATGGACGATATCATGGTGGTGTCACCTACAGTTGAGCTAGGTTTGGAGAGGTTGAGAAATGTTTTGGATGTTGTGAGTGTTTGTAGGGGGCGGATCCAGCAGGTAGCACAGTCGTCGAAATAAAAGCCGGCACGTCTATGTGGTTCACTTTGTGCACTTCACTTTATTCGTGGTTAAGATAGGTATAGTATGTAGTGGATGTATGTATTGTAGTTGTATGGATATATGTATATGGGAGTGTGCCGAAATTCACAGCGAACTTTCTTGACGGGGGTGAGAGTCGCAACTGACTCACTCCCGCTCAAGCCGGTGGTGGCCGAGCGCTGGGCGGCTCTCTCGCGTGCCGTGCGCAAGAGCGAGCGAGCCACAGTGCGCTGCCGAAGTCTACGGCTGCTCTCCTCTCAACAGTGAGTAAGGCCGGATTCTTGTTCAATATTAAAAAGTGTAGCTTTCTGAAAACGGCTGTACAGTATTTGGGATATGAAGTTAGTGCCGGGGAGATAAGGCCAAATCCAAGTAAGATCATGGCGTTGAGCTCTTTGCCGCCACCAGGGTCAGTTAGTAGTTTGAGACAATTCATTGGGCTGGCTTCATACTTTCGGAAGTTTGTGCCCAGATTTTCACAGATGATGAAACCACTCTATTCGCTAACATCGGATAAGGAAAACTTTGTTTGGAATGCAAAGCTAGAAGACATTAGAAAGAATGTTATCACCATCCTCACTAGTGAGCCAGTTCTTGTTATCTTCAATCCAAAATATCCAATCGAATTGCATACCGATGCTAGTTCCAGTGGTTATGGAGCTATACTGCTACATAAAATTGATGGTAGCCCTCATGTGGTGGAATACTTTAGTAAGACAACCTCCTCCGCTGAATCAAGATATCATTCTTATGAACTAGAAACGTTAGCTGTAGTGGAAGCTATAAAGCGGTTCCGTCACTATCTGTTGGGCCGTGAGTTTGTGGTTTATACCGATTGTAATGCCTTAAAGTCTTCTCGCACTAAATTGGAATTGACTCCTCGAGTTCATCGCTGGTGGGCCTATCTGCAGTCTTTTAACTTTGACATTCAGTATCGAGAAGGGAAACGTATGGCTCACGTTGATTTCCTATCAAGGAATCCTTTACAAACCAAACCTGATCTAATAACAAGCAAAATTCCTGAAAAGAGAGTGAGTTTGACGGAGGAATCCAGCGACTGGTTGTTGGCTGAGCAGCAGCTTGACGCGGATCTGGTGAACATTGTTACCAAACTCAATGAAAGCGAGATTTCGGATGATTTGACAGGAACGTACGAGTTGAGAAAGGGTGTACTGTTTCGGAAAATTCAAAGGAATAATAGAACCCGTTGGCTGCCAGTGGTACCCCGAGCGTTTAGATGGTCAGTAATCAATCAGGTCCATGAATCGATTATGCATTTAGGCAGATGTCAGAGTGCGCGCGAGAAGCGAAGCGAAGCGATGCGAGATACGATAAGCAAAGCGAGAAGATGGCAGAGTGGGAGCTTTGCGAGAAGCGAGCTACATTGCTCTCTTTTAGTTATAAATGTGATGGATTCGGACGAAGACTTTTTTGCTTCAAGTGCGACAATTAACTTTGTATTAAAAAACGAGAGGGAACGTTGTGAGCCGCGGCAAAGGCCGCGGCTCTACCTTATACCCGGTACTCAGTCAGTCGTACATTTATGAGCCTACGATTTATGAAATTTATTATGTGTTCTCAAAAGGGACGAAAATAATATTTAAATTAAAAAAATTAATTTTTTGGAATTTTTATACATGTTTCCATTTTTGTTTACATATGTTTTGTATATCTGCGCCTACATTTCTACATGACATGTATAACTACATATTTGAGACGTGGAAGTGTTTACGACAGAGAGAGAGGGAATGCGTCAGCGCTTGGCAGGCGTTGCGTAGCCACTGAAATTTAATTTGTTTCTTCTGGCCATAATATTGATCCGATCTGATCCAGATTCGGTAATATGGTAGATATGGTAATTTTTCATGATTCTGCGTTTTTGGTTTTCATTTATCTTAAAAATTGTGGATTCCACAGATTTTCGTCTTTTGTGGGGGCGGAAGGGGGCGTGGCAAAATTTTAAAACAAACTTGTGCTGGTTCGGTATCACAGGAGCTTGGATAGAAAGTTTGGTTGCTCTAGCTCTTATAGTCTCTGAGAACTAGGCGCTCATTTATACGAATAAGAAAAGCAGATGGGGTCGCGTGTGAGAGAGAGCGAGAGGGAATGATGACTTTCGGAATGGTTTTCTTCATTGTAGCTATAATAATGATCCGATCTCATCCAGATTAAACACTCTGATAGAAATGGTCATTCTCTATGATTCTGAGTTTTTAGTATTCTTGTATCTTCAAAATTGTGTACGCCACAGACTTTCGTCCTTTGTGGGGGCGGAAGGGGGCGGGGCGAAATTTTGAAATTCATTTGGAGTAGTGTGATCACACAGGAGACTGGATACAAAACATGGTTGCTCTAGCTTTAATAGTCTCTGAGATATAGGCGCAAATGAAGACGGACGGACGGACGGACGGACGGACGGACAGACGGACAGACAGACATGGCTATATCGACTCGGCTATTGATGCTGATCAAGAATATATATACTTTATGGGGTCGGAAACGCTTCCTTCTGTGCGTTACACACAACCGATATCCCCACAAATCTAATATACCCCTATACTCTTCGAGTACCGGGTATAAAAAGTTCTTTTCAATAGTACTGCAAGGAGTAGCAGATGCCAATTGTAAATTTATTGCCATAGAAGTTGGAGGCTATGGAAAACAAAGTGATGGCGGAACATTTAATGCATCACAACTCTATATGCAGCTAAGAACTCGTCAATTCTTTCCGCCAGATTCTTGCTTGCCTGGAACAAACATTAAGATGCCATATGTTTTTGTAGGTGATGAGGCTTATCCACTTCTCGAAAATCTTTTAAGGCCATATTCAAGAAGAGATATTAATGCAAACAACGAATATTTTAACAGTAGACTTTCCAGAGCTAGAAGATGCATTGAATGTGCCTTTGGTATCATAACATCCAAATGACGTCTTCTCTGGAAGCCTATTGAGACAGATCCCGATTTTGTTGATGCTATTGTAAAGAGTATATGCATTTTGCATAATACAATCATTGACCTTGAAGGGCCTTATGATGTCAATATAGAATCGCAACACTTTCATATTGACAACGAAAATCATAACTACGCCGAAACTTTCAATCATGTCAATTTAAGAACAGGCCAAATAATTAGAAACGCTTTTCGCGACTTTGTTTGCACATACAGACACACCGAATAAAAATATGTAAATACAAATAATGTGCAGGTATTAATAAATTTATACTTACTTTGTGTCTCCAGTATGCTTTCAATTTCTGTCCAATTTTTTTCTACCAAAATTCTATTATGATAGTTTCGGCTCTTTTGGTCTTATAGCGCTGGGCGCAAAAAAACCACCGTTATTAAATTTTCTACGTTTACTTCCATTCTGTTCAGGCGTTCTCTCACAAATGACACCAAATGCAAAAACAAAAGAAACAAAATAGCCATATGAGCTTTCAAACACGCGTGTTTTGAAAACAAACGGTAATTAAAGCACAGAATGCAACAGAATGCAAGAAAACAATTGCACTCTCTCAGAGAGTTGAAGCGATAAAGCAGGTTGCAAACCGCTTTCTCGCTTTGCTCTCTCTTTATCGCTTGAGCTCGCAACTCGCTTCTCTCTCACTCTGACATCTTTCGAGCGATTGCACTTGAAAAAGCTTGCAGTGCTTTATCGCTCATTCTCGCCCAATATTATCGCTTCGCTTCTCGCGCGCACTCTGACATCTGCCTTAGGTTGGCAGAAGACACTTGATAAAGTTCATCAGTATTATTGGTTTGACAAAATGAAAAAGTATGTTCGCAAATTCGTTGACAATTGCATCACCTGCAAGACTGTAAAGGGTTCTTCGGGGAAAGTTCAGGCAGAGCTTCATTCGATTCCAAAAGTCAATATACCTTGGCATACAGTACATATTGACATCACTGGAAAGCTGAGTGGCAAAAGCGATTTAAAGGAGTATCTGATTGTGCAGATTGACGGTTTCACTAAGTTTGTTTATTTGTTCCATACCCTCAAGTTAGATACTGATAGTTGTGTGGCAGCCATGAAGTCATCTATTTCGTTGTTTGGAGTCCCGAATCGAATCATTGCCGATCAAGGTAGATGTTTCACTAGCTCAAGGTTTTCTGAGTTTTGTTTGTCTCAAAATATTAAGCTTCATTTGATCGCTACGGGTGCGAGTTGTGCTAACGGTCAAGTTGAGCGCGTGATGAGCGTACTAAAGAACTGGTTAGCTGTGGTGGAATCAGGTCAACGATCTTGGCAAGACGCTATGGGAGAAACACAGTTGGCCCTAAATTGTACAGTGAGCCGTGCAGCTGGAGTGAGTCCTTTAGAGCTTCTAATCGGCAAAGAGGCTCGTCCCATGGGTTTGGTTACACCGTATGATACTGAAGATCAGATTGATGTGGAGAGTGTGAGAACCCAAGCATCTAAAACTATGAAGGAGTCGGCCAGTTATGACAAGTTCCGATTTGATAAGAATAGGGCAGCAGTTCACAGACATAAAGTAGGCGATTATGTTTTATTGAAGAGTGAAGAAAGGCATCAGACTAAGTTGGATGCAAAGTTTAAAGGTCCGTTTCTCGTATTGGAGGTACTTGAAGGAGATCGTTATGTTTTGAAATCACTAAGTAGTAAGCGAACTTATAAGTATTGCCACGACGATATTCGTAAAATGCCAGAGGGGCGTATTCCCAATGAACTAGACTGTAATGGAGATGAGTTGACTTTGCCCAAGAGTCCAGTGGGGACTGAATGTGAGCCGTCTGAAAAAGGCGATGATTTGTCCGTTACGAATAACGATGAAAAGATTTTATGTTTGGAGAGTGCCGTCTAGTTGAGACGATGAAAAGATTTTACGTTTGGAGAGTGCCGTCTAGTTGAGACGATGAAATGATGTTGTATGTGAAGAGTTCCGTCTAGTTGAGACGATGAAATGATGTTGTATGTGAAGAGTTCCGTCTAGGTAAGACGATGAAATGATGTTATATGTAAAGAGTTCCGTCCAGTTGGGATGAAGAGTCAGGTGTGACTGTAAAGAGTTCCGTCCAGTTGGGATGAAGAGTCAGGTGTGACTGTAAAGAGTTCCGTCCAGTTGGGATGAAGAGTCAGGTGTGACTGTAAAGAGTTCCGTCCAGTTGGGATGAAGAGTCAGGTGTGACTGTAAAGAGTTCCGTCCAGGTGGGACGAAGAGTCCAGGTGGGACTTGAAAAATAAATGATGATTATCTGTCAGCCATGAGGTTAGTAAAGTCATTTTATGTTCTGGTAAAGATAAAAATGTAAAGTTAAGAAAACAAGAAGAGTCGGTGAAACTGTGTGGTAGAACAAGAAATGTAATTGATATTGAATAAGAATTCACAAGAGAAAATGAAAAGAAAACATTGTTACTTTAGAGGGAAAGAAATGAATGACGATCTATGTCTTAATAGATAATAATGATATGATTAATGATTAATGATATTACCGTATCCAATAATTGTTATTGAATAAAGACAAACTGTATTACGCCATACAAAACCTATTTATGGCTGTATTGAAATGATTACACGAGGACGTGTAACGGTCAGGATGGCCGTGTCGGGTCTTAGAATTGTTTGCAGTGTATATTCGGTTATTCTCTGTCAGCTTGCTCGCTGAGTCCCTTTCGTGTCTTCTTTGCACTTTACCGTTGGTTATCGGTCACTGCTTGTCTCCTAACTTCAACGCTCCGTTTCAGACACGGGCTGTCTCATATTTGTATTGGTGTTAGAGAAGGAGATGATGTGTAATGAAGGAGGGACGGAATTGAGAGAGAGGCGCATGAGCGTGTTACTCTGCTGCTGGCCTGGGTAGATAAAGAGAGAGAGATAATTTGAGAGAGGTACAGACAATTGTGTTATGGATAATGAGGGGCTGAAGGAGCTTGTTCTCGATTCTTGCTGTACACTCGGTTTTTGGAAGTCTGCCCAGACAGTTGACACAGAGAAATTCGGCTATTTGTGCGTCATCTAGTAACAAAATCAAGACAATGAACACTGAAAATCCCGATGGGAACCAAACTACCTCTTTCACCTCGACATATACAGTGGCTCAAAGCCAAAACAATGCAGTGTCAAATAAACTGTTTAACTGTGGTACAGATTTTAAGCTAGAGGAAAAAAAAATGTTTAAGCGCCAAACCAGAAATTAAGTCGGATTCCTAGTTTCTAGAAGCTTTGGTGCATTTAAAAATTTTGTTTTTCCTCTAGTTTAAAATCTGTACCATCTGTACTCTGGTCTGATGAGCGCGTGAGGTGGCTCAGAGGGGGCCTAGCTGAGGCTACCGGACGGGTCGCAGGTTGCGGATAGCGAAAGGCCTACCCCTAAAAAAGGTAGGTTAGCTGCGAATAATCGGTTCTCTTTAGGGAGACCACCGAGAATAAGCAGTCCCGGACAGCCAGCGGGTGTTCGCGAAGCAGCAACACTGACGATGCGCTTGTGGTGCCGCCTCGTATAAGTAGCTCACACACTCCCCCTTCCCCACACACACTACCTACCCACATCCCACCCCCCCACACTCACCTCACACCGGGCTGGGCTAAGGTGTCATTCGACCCGTGCCGAGAGTCAGCCTGGCTGGGGGCCCGGTCTAAAAACTAGCCCAGTCTCGAACGGAGAGCTCAGGGACTTGGCAGCCCCCTGTTCTAATGATGCCTTACCCGGGCAACGTGGATCTCTGCCCGGGCTGACCGTTCCCTTTCTCTGCATCTCGTGGGATGTAAATATGAACAATAACAAATATAACAAAAACAAAAAAATACAAAAAAACAAATCTGAGTCTGACACTCCCCAAACGTCAACTGGGAGCAATCCCCCGCATGGGAAGGCATCGGCCCAAAGGCCCGGCCCGACCAGCTCAACAGCAGGACAGACCTGCAAGGCGGAAAGCGCTGGGGTGAACCCGAGTGGGTCCCATCCCGAATCTGGGGTGGGGGGCGGATCAGCTCCCAACACCGACACCTTGGAGAGGCAGCTAAGCAATATTGCGGCTGCCCGACCTTCTGGTAAGGTGGAGGGTGATGATTTGCCTTCAACCAGCGCACAGGCCAGAAAGCATACCTATGCCGAAAGGAGGAGTGCAGGGCACATACTCCGTCGGCAAAATGCCAACATAGAGGTCAGTCCTTCAGCGGACTGGCTCAAGAAGGTGGAGTGGGCCTCATCGGTGCTCCCAAACTTCTCAATGGTCTCTCAACCAAAGAGGCAGCGGTCACAAGAAACACCCGGCCCGGTCGCGAAAAGGTCGAGGGTGGTTTCCATGTTTACCCGCAATGTCATAGGACATGGGAACCAGTGACACCACTTCGTTTACCGCGTACTAGTGATTTGGGTGGTCTTCTTGGGTGGTGAAATGGGTACCCGTCTAGTGGGTGGTGAAATGGGTACCCGCCTGGTCGTGAAAAGAGTACCCATCTGGTGGGTAGTGAAAAGGGTACCCGCCTGGTGGGTGGTGAAAAGAATACCCATCTGGCGAATGAAGAAAACAATGAAAAATTTTTTTTAAATTTTCAGTACATAACTTCATAATTTAATAATAATAATAATAATAATAATAATAATAATAATTTTAATTTTCATTTGGGGTTGGTTGTGGGCTGTTACTAGGATTTTGGGTATTAATGTTTTTAAAGAATCTCTTCTTTTGCAATTGTATTGCCTTCCTTAGTAGTATTTCGGCTGACCCCGACCTGCCTCTACTGCTATTGCATCTTTAAATACAAAATATAAATATAAGTAACATGCGAAAAAGTGAAACCAAAAATACTAAGCTTACCAATTAAAACGGCATAAAAATTAGTTTGGCTTTTCAGCGACATTTTTCCTTGCGTGCCATCCACGTTGAATGCCATTACAACGGCATTGGCCAAAACATTTTTTAGATTTTTTAGGACCCCACTTGGCATGAGAATACTTTTTATTGCATCGATCTGTAAAAGGAACACAATTAGAATAGAAAATAACATTTTAATTTCAATAATATTTACGTATAAGTCTTTGTTAGTGCTGTTTATTTCCTCGTTTAATTTTTGTAAGTCCTGGACTGTCTGCACTGGGAAATTTTTTAGAACTGTGTGTCCCTGTCCCTGCTGCCTTATTAAACTGCTGAGAGTCCCAGCCTGCTCAGCGACAGCTTCCACAAGGACAGGCATTTGCCCCTGTGATGTTGTCTGGTCAGCTGAAATGAAACAAATATACAAAAAAATAACAAATATATTTCAATTTAAATAATTGTGTTCATAAATCATACCCCTTTATTCGCGCAATTCATTAACGATTGCTGCCACAGACCCTTCCAGGCGCTTCACTGCAGCAGCCACAGAGCCTTCCATGTGCTCCACTGCAGCAGCCACTGAGCCTTCCATGCGCTCCACTGCAGCAGCAACCAAATTCGAACAATTGCAGTTCGTTGTGTTCTCTGAAATATAAAACTTGATAATTTCAGTGTACATATTTGAATTTATTTGGAAATATATTTTAAGACTTACCGCTTGTGGTAAAAGCACCACGTTTAATTTTTCGCTGTGGACCTTGAGACATATTTTTATACCCGGTACTCAAAGAGTATAGGGGTATATTAGATTTGTGGGGATAACGGTTGTGTGTAACGCCCAGAATGAAGCGTTTCCGACCCCATAAAGTATATATATTCTTGATCAGCATCAATAGCCGAGTCGATATAGCCATGTCTGTCTGTCCGTCGGTCCGTCCGTCCGTCTGTCCGTCCGTCTTCATTTGCGCCTATATCTCATAGACTATTAAAGCTAGATTAACCAAGTTGTGCTTTCAGTCTCCTGTGTTATCACACTACTCAAAGTGTATTTCAAAATTTCACCCCGCCCCCTTCCGCCCACACAAAGGACGAAAGTCTGTGGCATACAAAATTTTAAAGATACAAGAAAGCGAAATACGCAGAATCATAGAAAATTACCATTTCTATCAGGGTGTTAAATCTGGATCAGATTGGCTCGTTATTATAGCTACAATGAAGAAAACCATTTCGAAAGTCATCATTCCCTCTCGCTCTCTCTCACACGCGACCCCATCTGCTTTGCTTATTCGTTTAAATGAGCTCCTAGATCTCAGAGACTATGAGAGCTAGAGCAACCAAACTTTCTATCCAAGCTCCTGTGATACCGAACCAGCACAAGTTTGTTTTAAAATTTTGCCACGCCCCCTTCCGCCCCCACAAAAGACGAAAATCTGTGGAATCCACAATTTTTAAGATAAATGAAAACCAAAAACGCCGAATCATGAAAAATTACCATATCTACCAGATTACCGAATTTGGATCAGATCGGATCAATATTATGGCCAGAAGAAACAAATTAAATTTCAGTGGCTACGCAACGCCTGCCAAGCGCTGACTCATGCCCTCTCTCTCTCTTGCAAACACTTGTACATACGTCTCAAATATGTAGTTATACATGTAGAAATTTAGAAGCAGATGTAAAAAGCATATGCAAACAAAATTGGACTTCATTTTTTGAAATATTATTTTTTGCTCAAAATTTAATTCGTCCCTTTTGCGAACATATAATAAATTGCCTAAATCGTAAGCGCATATATGTATGTCTATACTGACTGAGTACCGGGTATAAGGTGGAGCCGCGCCTACCTCCCCTCGTTTTTTTCTGTGAAATGAAAGCTAATGAAATTTGAAAATTAAAAATTTTAAATTGCAATGGATCTCTAAAACTCTGTTTTTTTCTGTTTACAAAACAAGGTAGGAAAATCTTCAAAAGATACCCTCCACTCCGTTGTGTAGAGCATGCCCGATTCACGCTTAACACGAGTGCTTAGCGTGCCTACGGACTAAAAACATCCTTTTAAAATTTTAGTGGAGTTTTAGAGTTCATTGTCAATAAAGTAAGACAAAGCAACTTAATTTTTAACATGATGTAGCAATGGCATTACTAATAGATCGCTAAAATATGGTATCGCGACAGCCTTATATTCTATTTGACTTAACGAAAATATTTCTTCCCTAGGAGAAGGTTCTGTCTCCACTAAATAAATTCCTAAGCTGGATGAAGGAATGGGCTCAGCATAAAAGCTCCTCAAATTTCTAAGTCGTCGTCCTATAATAGCTCTCTCAACATCTTCCGAAATGGATACAATTAGTATAGGTATACCGCCTTCTATATAGCAGTAGTTGTTAGGTACATTTTTTGTTAATTTGCATCCCTTTAAAATTATTACATTGTTGGCGATTTTAGATTCAGAATCATGTGGGGATATCGTTAAACTTTCTTCGTCTATTTTCCTATATATTTGCTCCAATATTTTTGTTGGTTTTCTGACATAACGCTGTAAAAGCTGTAAATAGTTTTCAAAAGCGTATAAGGAGCCCTCCACTGGATCTCCCACTTTTTGTATTGTCTCTTTGACATGCAACAAGTTGTGAATATTGTATGAAACACTGTAATCGCCAAAAATTATAGGAAAGTTCTCTACAAAATTATCTAACATTCGCTGGGAGGTGTCTATATTTAATCCTTGTAGCTTTGGGAAGCACAACAATCTATAGGCGCAATGTAGTAAAAGAAACACGTAATATTGATCGTCTGATAATTCGTTCTTAAAAACGAAAATACCAGTGTACAGTAAAAATTGTCTGAATTCTGTAGCTTTCCACTTCAGTAATTCATTTAAGCCTCTAGGCTTCCTTACAAATTCTCTAGGTATATTTCTACGCAAGGAAATAAGTTTTTTAGAAATATTGACTATGTTGGGTTTAGCTATTTTTGTACAAATTTTATTAGTCATAATTCTAACTAGAAATTTGCGTATGACGCCTAGATCGATTAGGTGCTGTAACGAACCGTTTTGTGTCCGTCTGATTCAGCAGAGCTGGCTCAGCGGTCGGTGGATCGGTGCAACGAATTTATTTGTTGCCTCGGCGACAAGCAAGTAATGCGTTGGGTGGATTGTGGTCTGAATAGCGGTTCTTTATTGAGTATCTTAAGTCTATCTTACGGCTATGGTATTTCTAAATGCTAAGTATCTCGTGAATCCTCTCACCGTAGCGCGGCTGCCTGCGTGTTTTATGTGGCGCAATACCCGACTCCACCGTTGTTGAGGCTGATCGCAGGTGTAGCTCCGTTGGGCTACGGCTGTGGGGGTTCTGACTGGGCTACCGCCTCGTCCGCCGCTCACACAGCTCCGCACGCAATGGGTTCACCTGGCCAATGATCTCACCTTTACGCGGTGAGTTTCTGGGTTTTGATTGCCGTGCACGTCTCTGTAGTCTTCACTGGTAGCCGTAGTTCCTCCTGTTTGCACTACTTCGGTTTTCACTCGTAACACGTTCGCTTGGTGACACACTTGGTTCCCGCACTTGACTGTCCCCATTCACTGTCGCGGACCTCCTCTTATAGGCTCCCTGCGGCACAGCGTCCGCGTCGCCGCCTATCCGCAACGGTTCTTTTCCCTGGGTACTTTTCCATCGGCCGCTTCGTCTTCCCAAGCCTTCCGCACCGGGATCGGCCTACATGGCCTACATGGAATTACATGGCCTACATGGAATTAGATGGCCTACATGGAATCCCCATGGGCTACATGGGATCTACATGGCCTACATGGGATCCACATGGCGCCTCCCGGTCCTCGGCTCTTGGACCCGTCGCTGGCCCAATTCCGCCGTTTCCCTGTTCTGGGAGCGAGGCCCGCTCCATCCTCTCGCTTAACGGGAAAAGTCGCGCTCTTCTCTATCCATTTCGCCGTATCCTCTACCAGCGTCTTGTGAGGAATATCGATTCCTCACAGTGCATGCAGTCTAAAGGAATCTGCGTAACCATGTTTATGTTTAATGTTTCAAATGCTGTCTTCTTTGTCAAGTACCTTTGGGAATGATGTTCGGGATCACTGTCTGTGATCAAAGCCCCGCAATCAGTTTTAAATGTTAAAACACCATTTAATTTACGAGCTACTTGTGTACACTTTGAGCATCCATGTGAAGATGTATGCCCAGGAGTACCGCTAATGAAAGCCCTAGCAGGGCCATCACAACAATAGCCCTGCTAATTTTAATAATTTTATTGCCTACCTCAACACCGTTTTTAAATAAATCCTCTAGCTCAGATGTACATTTTTTCAAAAATTCCTCACAACAGGTGGGCTTTGATTTCCCCAGAAAAATGCCAATGGGCACAATGGGTGCATTTCTTACATTTACTAATCTAATGAGGATGGGCCAAAGTTGTGCATTGGAACTTTTATAAAGCGGAAGACCATCAATATTAACATCGAAACACAAACTTTCCTGTAAATTCAATGAATATTGAAGTTTATTCAATTGAGTTTTCAAGCCAATATGTAAATAAAGGCCTGTATTTATAATTTCAATGTCATTTTCTAAGATTTCCTCTACATTTTCTATGTTGATGTCCTCAACTTTTTCTTTTTCACTGGACGACACTGTTTCTGCGCTAGCCCGATTTAGTTTTTTTACATATTTCTCCTTCATTTCCTTCTTTAGTCTTTGTACATGCCGATTGCTATACATTTTAAACTTATGTTGTAAATTGCTTTGTCTTACCTTTATTTGTAATCTTTTTTTATTATTATAAGATTTATTTATTCCTTATAATTTTCACTTTTACTTGTAAATTTTAGTTCTCACTTGCACTTGCACTTGTAATTTGCGCGCTTCGTCACTAGCTGCAGCCAAAAGTAAAGCCACAGAATATTCCAGCAATGGAATGTCTGAAAGCATAAAAGAAAACAGAAAACAGAGCAGCGCAGCATCATTTTAGGCTACCTGCTCTCTTCGTTTTTTTTTCGTTTCTGTTGTCTACTGGTGAAACGCTGCAGCCCACCGAACTAGCGCGATGGGTGGTACGCGGGGGGTTGTAGAGTGTACAGAGATAGATTTTTCTCTTTTCTTTGAGTGGTTCCGCGTTCGCCCACCAAAGGGTTACTTCGGAAGGTACCCATGTACGAACCACCCAAGTGGGTAGTTCGGCATGGGCGATCGCCACCGCCAGTACTGCAGGGATGGAAATTAATTCACGCATAATTCCAGCAAAAGTGCGCTGGTGTTGGATGAGTCAGATGTACTTATCTTGCGATTTGTTGGAGCGATCCGCCTACGCTTTGCTGGATTGAACTTCGCCTTATTTTAGCGAAGATACGGCTCGAAGGACCAATGTTTGTAGGGGGCGGATCACCAGATAAAGATAAAGATTTATGAGGGTATATGTATGTATTTATGTCTATCGTAGTGTGATCGAGAGTATGCGTGAACCGAAATCGTTGTAAACGGGGATGGAAGCGCGACTGAAAACGCCCGCTCAAGCTAGTGGCCGCCCGAGCGCCGGGCGGCTCTCCTGAATGCCGTGTGCAAGAGCGTGCGAGAGCGAGTCGGGCGCGGAGCGCTCTCCACAGTGCGCTGCAGAAGTTTGCGGCTGCCCTGAACAAATAAAAAACTATTTTTTTACTACTTCATTGCGTGTTGACAAACTTTAATAACAAACTTAGAAATATAAAAAACATGATAATATTATATTTAGATAAACAGTTCATTAAGTCTTTTTTTACTTTCGTTTTATTTTAATCTTAGACTAGCATCTTTGCGCCTTCAATGACTAGGTAAATATTAAAAGTAATACAAAATGCTCATAATTAATCAAAATATTTGAATAGGTAAATTAACTTAAAAAAAAAATAAAACATAAAAAAATGAATTTACGAAATGAAACATGTAAATTAAAAAGAAAAAAAAACTTATTCTAATTTTGTTAAATGCTTGTAATACGAGTGTAAGAAAATTAAACTGTCAACAGATTTTGGTCCCAATCTATTCCGTCTTTCTGTTATGACATTGCACTATGGTCCAAAAGTCGCTTTTTTTGGCATAAACTCTAAAAATTGACGTACAGACCTCAAACTTTGCACATAATTATACCCGGTACTCGAAGAGTATAGGGGTATATTAGATTTGTGGGGATAACGGTTGTGTGTAACGCACAGAAGGAAGCGTTTCCGACCCCATAAAGTATATATATTCTTGATCAGCATCAATAGCCGAGTCGATATAGCCATGTCTGTCTGTCCGTCCGTCCGTCTGTCCTTCTGTCCGTCTTCATTTGCGCCTATATCTCAGAGACTATTAAAGCTAGAGCAACCAAATTTTGTATCCAGTCTGCTTTGTGATCACACTACTCCAAATGTGTTGAAAAATTTCGCCCCACCCCTTTCCGCCCCCACAAAGGACGAAAGTCTGTGGCGTACACAATTTTGAAGATACAAGAATACTAAAAACGCAGAATCATAGAGAATGACCATTTCTATCAGAGTGTTGAATCTGGATCAGATCGGATCATTATTATAGCTACAATAAAGAAAACCATTTCGAAAGTCATCATTCCCTCTCGCTCTCTCTCACACGCGACCCCACCTGCTTTGCTTATTCGTTTAAATGAGCGCCTAGATCTCAGAGACTATAAGAGCTAGAGCAACCAAACTTTCTATCCAAGCTCCTGTGATATCACTTCAGTACAGGTGTATTTCAAAATTTTGACACGCCCCCTTCCGCCCCCACAAAGGACCAAAATCTGTGGAATTCACAATTTTTAAGAAAAATGAAAACCAAAAACGCAGAATCATGGAAAATTACCATATCTACCAGATTACCGAATCTGGATCCGATCGGATCAATATTATGGCCAGAAGAAACAAATTAAATTTCAGTGGCTTCGCAACGCCTGCCAAGCGCTGACTCATTCCCTCTCGCTATCTCTCTCTCGCAAACACTTGTACGTCTCAAATATGTATTTATACATGTCATGTAGAAATGTAGGCGCAGATATACAAAGCATATGTAAACAAAAATGGAAACATGTATAAAAATTCCGAAAAATTTAGTTTTTTAATTTAAATATTATTTTTGTCCCTTTGAGAACATATAATAAATTTCATAAATCGTAGGCTCATAAATGTATGTATGTATATACTGACTGAGTACCGGGTATAAGGTAGAGCCGCGGCCTTTGACGCGGCTCACAACGTTCCCTCTCGTTATTTTTTATTAAGTAGAGCATGCAATTTTGAGTCTGTGCGACCACGCCTTCTTTAGCCTCCCATACTAAATAATTCCTAGTATTATTCTTAAAAATTAAGTTTTACTCTGTCAAGTTACTTACATTTATATGTATGTAATAAATTTTAATTAATAAATTGGTTTTTGTTTTAAACATCGTCTTCTTCTTCTAGTTCTATAGAGCATCCTTCGATTAGATCCTCATCAGAATCAGATAGCACGTCCAATTCTTTTTCATTTGGGTTTTTGTTTTCGGCAGACGGCAACACCAGAAGACTTAATACTTCCTTGGGAAGAGGTTTTTTTATGTTTTTCCTTTCTTTTTCCTTTAAGCAAACACTAGATAGTAAAGGATCCGAGGAATCTATCGCCCTGTGGAATTGGTCAGTCATATTATTGATTCGATTACTTTTCCTTGCGTGTGAGAGTCTGTCTTTTTTGTAGATTTTATTCCGTGCTTCTGAAGCATTTTCGCCTAAGCATCCTAGTGGAACCAACGTCGAATTATTTATTTGAAAGCCGTGGACTAGTACTTTGTGAATTTGTTGGTGACATTGGGTACCACGGGTATTTATGCATATATAAGTCAAACGTTTTCTCACAAAAAATCCAAAACTTTTCAGAGTTTATATAGTGGTTACAGGAAATGGCTACTAATATAACGTGAAGCTTATTTAAAAGGGTTTCGTCAAAGCCGGTTATGGATGATAGTTGTTCACATTTTGCAAAAGCTCTTCTTGCTGTACTGCCGTCATTGCTGTTGCCGCTGCCATTCTGCTTCGTCATGCTTATTCGAAGACCCATATGATTTCAAAACTTTTCCTGAATATGTTTTTTGCGAGCACTTATTTTAATCTTGTCATCACCTTTTACATGCCATTTTTGTATTTCCATTCTGTATGATATATTCAGGACAAATTCTAGAAACCTGATCCAAGGATGTAGAGGACTCACCCCAAAACGTAAAGCTTCAAGCTTGGGGGTAAAGGTTTTTGAGCTAAAATCTTTGGTTTCCAGTACTTTTGTTGGGGTGACACCACAAATTGGACAACATTGAGATGATTTAGTACCAGTTAGTACGTTTAGTACTTTCCCATCAATGAGTGTCATATGCATTTTAAAGGTTACTGTCACATCATCAGCCTCATCCAGTTTATAAGAATACGTTTTCAGATTATCTATTTGAGGGTCTAACTGATTTTTTTCCATAATTATGTGATCACTAGTTTCTTTTACAAATTGAATTTTAAGGGGCCTGCGAAATCGAATAGACTGCGGTGTTCTGTTAACCCAGATGTTTCGCTGAAATGAGTCAATCATTTTAATGGGTATAACAGAAGTAACAAACAAAGAGTGATCTGAAAGCTGTACGTCAGGTGTTTCTATTTCAAACTTCTGCTTGTATGCACTTTGTCCAGTTGACCCATCAAAGCCATAACTGCAAATTAATTTTAGTTCAGAACTATCAGGAAATTGTATGAAAACATCGGACTGCATTTTAATTAGTCGCTGTGCAGTATGATTCAAAAGGTTTTGTAGTGAAACTTGAGCAGAAGTTTCTGTAACTTCAATACCCATTGGTCGACACTGCATTTTAGCTTCTAGCACTTGATTGTAACTCGGATAAATGTCGCTGTGATGATTTATGTTCAAAGCCCTAGTGTTGACATATTGCTGTTTGGTTACTGAATTTCCCAAGATGTAGGCTAGAGCTTCATTTGGTGTAAGTTGACTCGGTTTTTGCAATTGAAGTTGCTTTCTTAATTCCGGTGTGTATTCAGGTGCTTTTATCGTTTCTTTAAGGACCAGGGCCACGTTCGTATTACATTGTCTCTTAGCGGAAACTGCTGCAGCATGCATAAGCAAATTTGTATTGTGATCTTTCGCATTTGCTAGTTCAGATGCCAATTTCCTTTTCAATCTTGGGCCTGCGTTTGTATACAACAACGTTGGGCGTCCAGCTTGTTGTGGTATCTTACAGCTTTCTTTTAATGAAATTGATATTTTTGACGACATCCATTTAGCATGCTTTGATTTAAAACGTTCGACCATATAGTTACATTTTTGAAGTTTTCATTTTATAAAGGATTCAAAATAACTTATTTTTTTATTTATGTCTACTCTTTCCTCATCTTCTATGTGGTATTTGCTTAGTTTTTCGTAAATCCAATCAGACACAAATGATATTTTACGATTGTTGCTGCGCCAAATATCGAAGAGATCGCTATTGCGAAACTCGAACGTCCCTGAATATTGTGGAATTGTAAGAAAAGGGGGACGAACGGGGAAAATGTGTTAATTAGCGCTGAAAAACGACATTTATGTGATCAAACTGACGTTGTTAGTTTTTGTCGGCAGACGTTGGGTCGTTTTTTTCATTCCACGAAACACAGGGGACGCATGTTAATTTTCTACAAAAATACACATAAATTGGACATTACACAACACTCAAAGACTAAAACTACACATAACTGTATAATATACAGTGAATACTACACACCTTGATCTTCAATTTCCATTATTAACTTAAGTTTGTTCGGACAGATAATTTTTATTTTCGCGCACAAACGTAAACAAAATAATTTGACGTCAATTTCCTATTCCTAAGCAGCTGATCGATTGCGTTCTTTTGAAAGCTCATAAAAAGCTTCAGTGAAGCTTTTAAAGCTTTATTATTTAAGTTCTTATAAGTATGATTTATTAACTTTAAGAATTTAAAATCAAAAATACAAAACATTAACATAAAAATGTCGACTTTATGCCAAAAAATCGGCCTCTTGGACCATAGTGCATTGCCTACTAGCGAAAATACTCTTTCAGCCACTGCACTACTTGCAGGTATTGAAAGAAGCTGAAATGCTAACTTTGACAAAATAGGGTAACGATTTTCATTTATTTTCCACCACTCAATTACATCGTAATCTTCACTTAAAGCTACCCTTTCTCTATAATATCTGTCAATTTCTTCCATTGGAGATTCTTTAGAGCTATAATTAGGTGTTGCAACTAAAAAATGCTGTTTTGGCACAGAAGTTTGACTTGCTGATGCCGCTAATGAGATAGGGCTTTCTGGATTGGATGTATATGGACTTGAAACATATTCTGTGCTATTGCTTCCTGTTGAACAATTTTCAAACTTTCTGAAATTTTTTCATTTCTGAAATACAAAAATATTGAATACCCATTCGGTCGTTTTCCTGCAAATGCGCAGCAGGGGGATATAGAAAAAAAGCAGCCTTGTGCCACATGCTCTAATTTTTTTGCCATATATTAACAATATTTATGTTGATTTTTTCTTTTATTAAAGCAATTGATGAGATGTCCAAGGCATTTGGTTCACAAAGCTCAAACATCGGCTGGCCGAATCTGGCAAGACAATTTCTTATATTGCTGCCAGACTAAATAGGCATAGAAACACAATAAGGATTTTTCTCAAAAATCCAGAAATGTATGGAAAAATTAAGCGGAGCTGCAGGCCCACTGAAATCGACGCACGGTGTAAGAGGCAAATTCGGCGTCTAGCTGTTCAAAACAATAAGTCTTGCATTGAGATCAAAGGTCAACTGAAACTTGACATATCCAAAAGACGTATAAACCAAATTTTGAACGAGAACGAAATGGTTACATATGCTTCCCGCGACGCTGTACCGAGGCTGCTGAAGCGTCACATAACCGATCGCCTAGAATTTGCTGAGAAGTACAAATTTTGGTCAGAGGAGTTTAGTAAAGTTATATTTTCAGACGAAAAAAAATTTAACTTGGACGGCCCTGACTCCTGCCAAAAGTATTGACGCGATAAAAGGCAACCACGGCAGGTCTGCCATAAACGAAACCACGGTGGAGGATCATTAATGGTTTGGGCAGGATTTGGGTATGCTGGAAAGTCTCCACTTTGTTTTATACCAACCAGAACAAATGCAGAAATGTATATAGAGTTGTTAGAAACAGTACTCATCGAATTTGCTGGAGACCTTTACGGGGATAAGTGGATCTTCCAGCAAGACAACGCGCCAATCCACACGGCGAATAAAACAAAAGACTTTTTGGCAGCTAGGAAGATACCATTATTGCAATGGCCAGCGATCAGCCCGGACCTAAACCCAATAGAAGATCTTTGGGGAATACTATCCAATAAAGTTTATAAGAATGGCCGCCAGTTTGATACGGTAAATGACCTCAAAAAGGCATTGATCCAGGAAGGGGATCAAATTAACCCTGAAATTCTCCAAAATTTGGCAGCCTCAATGCGAAACCGGATTAATCAAATTTTTATTAAAAAAGGAAAGCATATCAACTATTAAGGAGTAAACAAAAAAATATTTAAGAAATGTTTCCAATAGTATTTTGAATTTTCATTCAGTATGCACATATACTTATTTCATTCGAAGTTAAAGTTGCTTATTAAATTTTAAGTTATCGTAAAAGTTTACAGAAATATAATTGTTATTTTTTTGTTAGTATGTAGTCAAACTAGATAAATAAAATTCAATCCAAAACATTTTCTTTGTTTTTAATTGTGTTTCTCTAATTAATATCAGTGCACATATACTTCTTTCCCTGAGGTATATTGAATTGAGAAAAGACACTTTTAATTTTACTTAAAATGTTTTCTCCGCTG
Organism: Drosophila affinis; assembly: GCA_037356375.1. Lineage (NCBI taxonomy): Eukaryota > Metazoa > Arthropoda > Insecta > Diptera > Drosophilidae > Drosophila > Drosophila affinis. The sequence continues at coordinate 380,195 of JAZHFB010000007.1, read as the reverse complement.
CATTTTTCGAAATCCATCGATTTAAGTCCTAAAATAAATCGCAAAGGACCTTTTGTTTTTTCAGTAACCGGTGACACCCAAAAAATTTCGGACATATTGGTCAGTCCACATGTCGACGGTGGCAGCTAGAATTCTTGTATCCGCTGCTTCTTTTATTTCTGATGATATCAGCGATCTTTTTTCTTCAGCATGTTTCTGGGCTTTTCGACTTAATGTTGATGAACTAGGTATCAAGTTATCCACATCTACGCTATCCCCATAAGTGGCACCAATTTTAATCAAAAACTGCACCATGTTTTTAAATCCGGCCCCAGACACTGAAGAAAATGGCTGACAATCTTGCACAATCCATTGACTGCATTTTTCCAACGCTTCTTTTTTGTCTTGTTCCGGCACTTTTTTCGCATCTTTTGGTTGCCTTAATGCAATGCAACATTTATGGCGAGACAAATTAGATGTTTGGTTAGCAACAAATTTCAGCACCTTTCGGCATGTGCTGCAGAATAAAAACCCTTCCAGCATTTTATTTATTTATTTATTTATATAAATCTAACAGGTAATAATAAAATTACAAGCTAGAGTGGTTTAACGGAACAATTGGCAGCTGAAGGCCTTCAGTCCCTTTGGGGATAATATCTTAATTTAGTATTTTATCGTCTATTTATAGTATTGCTATAATTATCCAAATTTTTAAGGAGTCTTAAATATAACTGTGGGTTATTGTTTGTTTACATCTAGTTTATATTGTTAGATTTTTTTAAAAAGGAAAGAAGGTTGTCTATGTTTACAGGAGATGGGTTAGCTAAGGCTTGTAAAGGATTTGTTGAGACAACGAGCTTTTTCGTTGACTATAGATTAAGAATTTTCACAAATGTTTGAATTCAAAAACGTTATAATTTATTGTATGTGATTTTGTAAAGTGAGGGTGGCCGAAAATGCCAGAGCCTTTAACAATAGAGAGTTGTATTAAAGAGTTAACAAAACTTGGGGAGGCAAGCGAGCAATTCTCGTGCCAAATAATAGTTGGGACAAAAAAGGTCTGTGCGCCAACTATATCAAGCGGTAACTTGTAACTGACTTTAAGCAGACGCAGCTGCCGTCCGCTTAGCTATGCCGTGAGGACGCATAGATGAGAAAAAGAGAGTTAAGAAGCATAGATAATAGATGATAAGTGAGAGCATGATGCTGACAGAGAGTAAGAGAGTGAAACAGTAAGAGCATGGAAAGTACAATACGAGTAAGAGTACAAAATAAGGGAATTACACTCGGGGCTCGCCCGAACATACTCCCCCCGTGGAAGGATCCAAGCCTTTCACCTCATCCCGTAGAGGCAAGAGACACAGTTTGGCAAGTGCCCTTCGGCTAACACCTGAAGCCATCCTGATCAGGGCGACGCGAGACACTCCATCAGCTCCTGGGATGAGTTCGAGGATTCTCGCTAGCGGCCACTTCAGCGGAGGGTAGTTCTCGTCCTTAACAAGAACGACATCGTTGACATGAAGCTCAGGATTCCGGGTGCGCCACTTAGCTCGCTCCTGAAGACTGCTTAAATAAGAATGGCGCCATCGAGACCAAAAAATTTACTGCAGCTGTGTGACCTTCTGCCAACGGTCCAGGCGATCGACGTTTAAGTGTACCAAGTCAGGCTCCAAGAAGGTAGTGATAGGGGCGCCAACCAAGAAATGAGCTGGCGTGAGCACATCCAGATCTGCTGGGTTCTCTGAAAGAGGAAACAATGGCCTTGAGTTAATGATTGCGCTAATACGCAAGGGTGCGCAGTTCATCAAATCCAAGAAGCGAGGATCCAAGGGCACGCCGAAGATGATGTTTGGCTGCCTTGACTGAAGCCTCCCACAATCCTCCAAAATGAGGTGATCTAGGAGGAATGAAACGCCAATCGATGCAATCGTTGAGGCAAGCTTGATGTACGGCTTCTTGATGATTGTCGCTTAGGAATAAAGACTTGAGTTCTGCCAGTTCGTTCCGAGCTCCAACAAAATTTGTGGCATTATCTGACCAAATACGAATCGGTTTTCCACGTGTGCAAATAAAACGGCGAAGAGCAGACAGGAACGCGGACGTTGTGAGATCCTTCACTAGCTCGATGTGAACCGCTTTAGTGGAGAAGCATATAAAAATGCTCATGTAGCATTTAATTGGGGGCCGATTTCGAATTTCTGACTTATACAGGAACGGGCCGCAATAGTCCACGCCGGTAACTAAAAATGCCCGAGATTCGCTAACTCTGTCCACCGGAAGATCTGCCATTATTTGCTCTAGAGTTCGAGGCTTCACTCGAAAGCATCTGACACACTTCTGTATGACGTGAGCTACGGTCTTGCGACCACCAATTGGCCAGTAAGTTTGCCGAATGATGGCTAATAGTGACTGGGGTCCTGCGTGAAGATGCTTTTCGTGTAGGTGCCGTATCAAAGCAGAAGTGATGGAATGATTTCTGGGCAGTATTATGGGATGTCGTGCTTCAAAATCCAACGTGGAGTTTTTAAGGCGTCCTCCAACTCGAAGCAAACCGCAATCATCTAAAAATGGAGAGAGCGAAGCGATTGGGCTTGAAGCTTTGATGTCCCTTCGGGATTCTAGGGCTCTTATTTCATTCAATAGACGAGATTGCTGAGTAAGGCGAAGAAGCAGTTCGGTTCACAAGCGCAAGTCCTCCACAGTTATTTTAAACCTTTTTCGATGAATAAATTTGCATACATATGCAAAAATTCGCTGCATTTTGGGGAAGGAATTCACGAATTTCGATTCTTCCATCAAATATTTCGAAGCGAAGTTGGTAATCAGGATTGTTTTCCGTGCCTCCAAAACCGGCTCTGGAAGAGCAGGCGTACTTGGCCATTGATCTTTACTGTCCGTCAAATATGGAGGCCCATGATTCCAAAGATGAGAATTGATAAGCTCAGCAGGTAGTGATCCTCGAGAAAGCATATCGGCAGGGTTGAGATCAGTTGGCACGTGCTGCCAAGACATTCCAGATGTGAGTTCCTGAATAACAGACAGTCGATTAGCAACAAATACATTAAAGTTAGATGGCTGGTTTTTGATCCAGGCTAATACAACGGTAGAGTCACACCAACAGTAATACGAGCAATTGAAGTTCAAGTATCACAAAATCCATGTATTTCAAGATTGCTGCTTTGAAGGAATGATAGACGTGGGAAAGAGATTCGTTGCATAGAGTCAAACTGCTGAATAAAGTCGATCCAAGCTGTGCGTAAGGCGACTGGCAGACTTTCATCCCAATTAAGCTTTTCTTTCCATAACTGCTGCAGAAATATTTTTGCCCTTGTAATTACTGGCCCTATAAGTCCGAGTGGATCATAAAATCGTGCAATGGTGGACAATATAACTCTTTTAGTTGGTTTCGAAGGGACTTGATTGGGGCAAAAAGCAAACAATAGTTCATCCGAAGTGGGATTCCATGCCAAACCGAGCGTCTTGGTTACATCGCTGCCATCAGTGAATTTTACAAATGTTTCCCTATTTTCACTGGGTATTTGATTTAGTAAAGATGCATCGTTGGAGCACCATTTCCTGATCTTGAAAATCCCTTTGGCTAAGAGTCCTGACACCTGGCGAATTATTTCAAGAACCTCATTTGTAGTGTCTCCCCCCGTTAGCAAGTCATCCACGTAGAAATCCTGCAACACAACCTTAGCTCCAATTGGACAAGAGGCACGCTCGTCGGCGGCTAGTTGGTGCATAGAACGGACGGCTAGAAATGATGCTGGTTTCGTTCCATAGGTGACGGTTTCTAGTTTAAATGCTCGAATCTCCTCATGGGGTGAATCGCGCCACAATATGCACTGCAGAAAACTATCCTGGGGCAAGACACGGACGCATCTATACATTTTACAAATGTCACCAGTCATGGCTACAGGAAAGGTACGAAATCGGAGAAGCGTCGTTACTAACTTCGGCTGAATAGTTGGGCCTAACATCAATATATCGTTTAGGGAATATCCTGTAGATGTACACGCGGATCCGTCGAAAACTACTCTGAGTTTTGTGGTGGTTTTGTCCTCTCTTACTACGCAGTGATGAGGAAGAAAGAATTTGCATTGTTTTAGTGAGTCGCTCTTAACAGGGGACATATGATTTAAGTCGAGGTACTCCATTATAAATTCGGCGTATTGGGCCCTGATAAGTGGCTTGCGTCCCAGTTTGCGTTCTAAATTGAGAAATCTCCGCTATGCTTGTTGATATGAATCTCCAAGAAGACTGTCACTCATCTTAAGGGGCAATTGAACGTTGTACTCGCCACTTGGAAGTCGACAGAAATGTTTCTTAAAATGTTCCTCGCAAGCAATTTCCTCCTTTGTAGCCTCTATGGAGGGGCCGTGGCAATTTTCGACTTCCCAGAAGCGTCTCACTAGCTCATCCAAACCGACGGTGGGATTATGACTCAATTCAGTCGAGCTAGAGGCAGCTAGGAGCACAGAGTTGTGGGAATAATGACCTCCACCTGTTACTACCCAACCGAAACGCGTTTTCTGTATCATAGGAAGGCCTTTGTCCAACTTAATCTGTCCAACGCATAAGATATCATAAAATAAACTGGCTCCAATAAGCACATCGATGCGCTTGAGATTTGTTGAAACTCGGGTCAGCAAGACTGATATTGGATGGCATTTTCCATTTAGATATATCAAAAGAAGAAGCGGGCTGGTTTCCTGTGATGCGTGGAGCAACAAGAGCTGTGAGACTCGTGCAGTAATCTGAAGTCCTGGATCGAATGTCCAAATTGACTGAACCTTCTGTATGAAATGCGGATTCCGCACCAATACCGGATACTGAGACCGAACCTTTGGCTCGTTTCAGCTGAAGCATCTGAGCAAAACGAGAGGTTATTAAGTTGATCTGCGAGCCGGAATCCAGAAGAGCACGGCATGGAATAAGATCACCATATCGACTCTTAATCATGATGACTGTCGTGGCGAGAAGCACTACGTCTGAACTAAGATTCTGAGCAGGAGGCGAGAAAGGTAATGAAGCGGCAACAAGAGAATTCTGAAGACTGGGGTCTGAGCGTGAGTCGGTCTGAGCAGACGACATAGTAGCGTTCGTTGGTTCCGTGGTAACTGACGTCGGCAGAGGACTGTTGATATGCAAAAGTGAATGATGTTTTCCACCGCATGTGCGGCAAGAACCTGAACTGCAGGAGGTGTTACGGTGTCCCTTCTTCAAGCAGTTGAAGCATACTCTAAGCTTCCTTGCCTCTTTAAGGCGCAAAGATGGCGAAAGGTTTCCAAACCGAGTGCAGCTGTAAATGTTGTGCTCTTTACAATTGCAAAATACGCACTCTAATCCAAGGGTATTTGTAGCAACAAGACTGTTTTTGGAATTAATTAATCTTTTATGTTTTCCAACCTGATTGCTATGGGGATCAATCAACATAGCTTGATTCTTTGCCTCCATGGCTTGACATCTCTTTTCCAAAAAAGTCGAAAAATGGTCCCAGGTCGGTATAACATTGGACAGTGACAGTTCTTCCCATTTGTCCCTGCTTTCAGTGTCCAGATACTTATACATGGAGTGAACGATGATGCAACCTGCTATTTCTTCCATGTTCCCCATCGACTTTAGCGCTCTCATGTGAGAATGCACCTTATCCGATAAGGTACGCAGCTTTCTAGTTGACCCATCTTCAACCTTCTCATGCTTCAGCATCTCAGCGACGTGTGCCTGAAAGATTAGGCGTTTGTTATTGAATCGGTTGCTTAAAATATCCAACGCGATATCATAATTGCACTCCGTTACTTCCAAAGACCGAACAGCTTCCAATGCAGGTCCATCCAAACATGATCGCAGGTACTGAAACTTCTCAATCCTTGATAACACGGCCTCCTGACCTATAATTGTGTTAAACATAGTGTAGAAGTTTGCCCACTCAGTATAGCCTCCACGGAAAGTAGGAAGTTTTATATCAGGAATATGATATCGTGGCCGAACATTTCCGGAGGCAGTAACGTTAAACTCAGGATGTATCGTTGAGTGATGCGGCATGTTCCCGATAGCACTGCGAATACAAACTTTGATTTCCATAACCAAGACATCAAATTTGTTGCTTGAGTCGCTGCCAATTTCGCTTACATCGAGTTCTTCTAAATTGGAATGAGTCGCATTAAATAAATCGGACATTTTTTCCAAATATTCTAGATGAACATTTAGAGCATCTTCATTGCTTTCATCCCCCGCAATTGTCTCCTGAAGTAATGCTGCCTTGTCGTATATTGACTGTGCCTTCCGTTTGTAAAAAGACACCCTGTTTTCCGACAAGTCATTGGACTCAGCCATTTCGGCAAGCAGCAGCGGCAGCAACAGACAGCAGCAGCGAGCAGGCACAAAGAAGAATAGAAGAACGCTCCGTCAGAATTTCGGTTTGTGCGCGCAAATGCACCGACAGCAGCAGCGAGCAGGCACAAAGAAGAATAGGAGAATGACCCGTTTGATTGTCGGTATGTGCGCGCAAGTGCACCGAAATCAAAGCCGTTGCTGTGCGTAGATGTATTGGTGTTTATGAGCAAGCCAACGCCGAGACGAAAGCTTCGCGACAGAAAGGTTAGGTTTAGTTTGCACTTTAAACGATTTTTAATTGTTTTTAGCAATATTATTAATGACGATCACGTCGGGGTCACCAAATGTTGAGACAACGAGCTTTTTCGTTGACTATAGATTAAGAATTTTCACAAATGTTTGAATTCAAAAACGTTATAATTTATTGTATGTGATTTTGTAAAGTGAGGGTGGCCGTAAGTGCCAGAGCCTTTAACAATAGAGAGTTGTATTAAAGAGTTAACAAAACTTGGGGAGGCAAGCGAGCAATTCTCGTGCCAAATAATAGTTGGGACAAAAAAGGTCTGTGCGCCAACTATATCAAGCGGTAACTTGTAACTGACTTTAAGCAGACGCAGCTGCCGTCCGCTTAGCTATGCCGTGAGGACGCATAGATGAGAAAAAGAGAGTTAAGAAGCATATATAATAGATGATAAGTGAGAGCATGATGCTGACAGAGAGTAAGAGAGTGAAACAGTAAGAGCATGGAAAGTACAATACGAGTAAGAGTAAAAAATAAGGGAATTACACTCGGGGCTCGCCCGAACAGGATTATTATTGGAAAATATTGAAAGTCTATGGGATTTTATGGATGGACAGTTGTTCAAAATATGTTCAATGGATATTTGAGCATTTGTGTTGCAGAGGTTGCAGATATTTGTTGTTTTGTCAATGTAATGGTGATGACTTATGTTTGAGTGACCCAGTCTAAGTCGAGTTATTTTTATTTGGTCAAGTCGAGATGTTTTTGTATTTTTAAATAAGTGGTAGCTATTGAGTTTTGGGTTTATGTATTGGTACCAGTACGATGTTTCGTGGAAATGAGTTTGTAGTTTGTTAAGATACGTATTTTTTATAAATTTCATAATGTCTTGTGAATTGTAGTTTTCTGTTATGATGAGAGGTTGCCTCGTGGAGTCCTTTGCTGTTTTATCTGCTAATTCATTTCCATTGATGCCTACATGGCCAGGTATCCAAAGAAGCTTAAATTTGGGATATGTTTCGGTAATTATGTTTCTTGCTGTGCAGGGGTAATGTTCGGAATTGTTATACCCGGTACTCGAAGAGTATAGGGGTATATTAGATTTGTGGGGATAACGGTTGTGTGTAACGCACAGAAGGAAGCGTTTCCGACCCCATAAAGTATATATATTCTTGATCAGCATCAATAGCCGAGTCGATATAGCCATGTCTGTCTGTCCGTCCGTCCGTCCGTCTGTCCGTCCGTCCGTCCGTCCGTCCGTCTTCATTAGCGCCTATATCTCAGAGACTGTTAAAGCTAGAGCAACCAAATTTTGTATCCAGTCTGCTTTGTGATCACACTACTCCAAATGTGTTGAAAAATTTCGCCCCGCCCCTTTCCGCCCCTACAAAAGACGAAAGTCTGTGGCACACACAATTTTGAAGATACAAGAAAACTAAAAACGCAGAGTCATAGAGAATGCCCATTTCTATCAGAGTGTTGAATCTGGATCAGATCGGATCATTATTATAGCTACAATAAAGAAAACCATTTCGAAAGTCATCATTCCCTCTCGCTCTCTCTCACACGCGGCCCCATCTGCTTTGCCGATTCGTATTTTTTGACGCCTAGTTCTCAGAGACTATAAGAGCTAGAGCAACCAAACTTTCTATCCAAGCTCCTGTGATACCGAACCAGCACGAGTTTGTTTTAAAATTTTGCCACGCCCCCTTCCGCCCCCACAAAAGACGAAAATCTGTGGAATCCACAATTTGTAAGATAAATGAAAACCAAAAACGCAGAATCATGACAAATTACCATATCTACCAGATTTCCGAATCTGGATCAGATCGGATCAATATTATGGCCAGAAGAAACAAATTAAATTTCAGTGGCTACGCAACGCCTGCCAAGCGCTACTCATGCTCCCTTCCTCTCTCTCTCTCTCGCAAACACTTGTACGTCTCAAATATGTAGTTATACATGTCATGTAGAAATGTAGGCGCAGATATACAAAACATATATAAACAAAAATGGAAACATGTATAAAAATTCCAAAAAATTCATTTTTTTAATTTAAATATTATTTTTGTCCCTTTTGAGAACATATAATAAATTTCATAAATCGTAAGCTCATATATGTATGTATGTATATACTGAATGAGTACCGGGTATAAGGTAGAGCCGCGGCCTTTGCCACGGCTCACAACGTTCCCTCTCGTTTATGTTGGCTATGGCGTCAAGGGCAGAAAGTGAGTCAGAGCAAATGCAATATTTTCCTTTTCGATGCTTTAGTGAATAAAGGGCTTCGCATATCGCAATGATTTCTGCGGAAAATACTGTTGAGTAGTGTGGTAGGATGCCGGTTTTTATGATGTGTGTTTCCGTGGTGATTGCAAATGAGGTGATTCCGTTTGATTGTGATCCGTCCGTGTATATAAATTTACGATCTGAGTTATTTTTTGTTATTTCGATAAAGCTAGTGCGAAAAATTTTTGGAGTTGTGGAGTCTTTTTTAAAAATATTTAAGGATGTGTCTATTGTGATTTTATTAAGATTCCATTGGGGTAGTTTTTGTGTTATACTTTTTATTGGAAGGTATGGTATATGTTGTATTTGGCATGTCTGAATTGTTCTGTCAATTGCCGATTTGAGTTTATTGTTTTTTGGAGGCTTGTAATTTTTTATTATGATGTGCATGACCCTTCCAGTATACTTTCATCTTCTCTTAGAATTTCTCGTAAAATGTTCCAAATTACACTTTTCCCCTTATGTGTTTGGGTGACTGTGTATGTTCCACAATCAATTTTACTTTTTATACAAGCCGACGTTTCAGACATTTGCCTCCTACTCCCTTTAACGACTGAACTAGACCGCTAATATGTTTAAATTAGTGTGAAAAACAAGAAGATCAGTGCAACAGCACTCGGGTATCTTCGTGACACCCGAGTGTCTTAAAGGCACACGGGTAAAAAATGTGTACTTTGCCTACAAGGCATTTTCGCGTATTCCTTTTTGTGGTAAATCCTTGCTTCTCCTTATGAGTGTGAAAACGATCGCCACGCATATACGAAAAATATCGGTGTCTGGTGAAATAGAAGCAATGCACAATGTGTGAGCGTGTGGCCGAAGTACATACTCGCAAACAACGGCATGGTTTAGGGTGGGTGCGAGTGTTTTACTTTTCTTGAGGGTAATGAGTGGCACCGGCACACAAAGTTCAATGGGTGTGAGTAGAGTGTCAAAAAGAGACACCCTTGTTCTCTGATACATTCATACATTTATGAGCCTACGATTTATGAAATTTATTATATGTTCTCAAAAGGGACGAAAATAATATTTAAAATAAACGAGGGGGAATGTCGTGAGCCACGGCAAATGACGCGGCTCTACCTTATACCCGGTACTCAGTCAGTCTATACGTACATACATATACATATGAGCTTGCGATTTATGCCATTTATTACATATATGTTCACAAAAGGGACGAACTAAATTTTGGGCAAAAAATTATATTTCAAAAAATGAAGTCACATGTTTTGAAAATTTATACATGTTTCCAAATTTGTTTGCATATGATTTATATACTGCTTCTACATTTCTACATGTATAACTACATATTTGAGACGTAAAAGTGTTTGCAACAGAGAGAGATGGAATGCGTCAGCGTTTGGCAGGTGTTGCGTAGCCACTGAAATTTAATTTGTTCCTTTTGTCCATAATAATGATCCGACCGATATCCAGATTCGGCAATCTGTTAGACTCGGTCCTTTTAGATGATTCTGTGTTTTTCGTTTTCTCGTACCTTAAAAATTGTGGATTCCAAAAATTTTCTTCTTTTGGGCGTGGCAAAATTTTGAAATACACTTGTGCTGGTTTGATATCACAAGAGTTTGGATAGAAAGTGTGGTTGCTCCAGCTTTTATAGTGTCTGAGATCTAGGCGCTCATTTAAACGAATAAGCAAAGCAGACAGGGTCGCGTGTGAGAGAGAGCGAGAGGGAACGATGACTTTCGAAATGGCTTTCTTCATTGTAGCTATAATAATGATCAGATCTGATCCAGATTCAACACTCTAATAGAAATGCTCATTCTCTATGATTCTGCGTTGTTAGCTTTCGCTTATCTTCAACATTGTGTACGCCACAGACTTTCGTTCTTTGTGCGGGCGGAGAGGGGTGGGCCGAAATTTTGAAATACATTTGGAGTAGTGTGATCACAGAGGAGACTGGACACAAAGCTTGGTTGCTCTAGCTTAAATAGTCTTTGAGATATAGGCGCAAATGAAGACGGACGGACAGACGGACTGACGGACGGACAGACAGACATGGCTATATCGACTCGGCTATTGATGCTGATCAAGAATATATACACTCTATGGGGTCGGAAACGCTTCCTTCTGGGCGTTACACACAACCGTTATCCCCACAAATCTAATATAAAGTCGAAAAGAATATCAGAAGGAGGAAAGGAAGAAGGAAAGAGATGGAAAATGATATACCAGGAACGTTGAGCCCGAGCGCAAGCGAGATGGAAGCTGCTAAGTTTGAAAGTGCTTAACGATGAGCAACGAGAAGTCAAAATGAAAATCGCCACTGATAATTTTGGAAAAATTGTGAACGAGTGCGATGGCCAATCAGTTCCAATAAAAAAGTGGTTCGAGATTTTTGAAAAAAAGGCCGGCGCATATGAGCTTACCGAAAAGGAAAAGTATGCACATGCCAGAAGAAAGATGACCGGAGCAGCTAAGCTTTTCCTAGAAGCTGAGTGCGTGTGCACCTATGAGGAACTCAAGAACGTATTGTTTGAGGAATTCGCATGTAGCTATAACAGTGCGGACATTCATGGACAGCTGCAAGATAGAAAGAGGAAGAGTAACGAGTCTCTTCACGAGTACCTGCTGCAGATGAGAAAGATAGCAGCAGTTGGACAGATTGAAGACGTGGCTGTCATAAGCCATATTGTGAACGGTTTGGACATAAAAAATGAGTACAAGTACGCCATGTATCGCTGCAAAATCTTCAGGGCCTTGAAAGAAGAGTTCGATATCTACGATCGTTTGAACATATCGGAGAAAAAGGGCAACAAAGAGCAGCATAAAACGAGTTTCAAACAGCAAAGTTGGCAAGGCGCTAAAAAGGAATACTGCTATAACTGTGGATCAGGAGAACACAAACGTAAAGACTGTAAAGCCGAGACGAAGTGTTTTAAGTGCAATCAGAATGGTCATATTTCGCGTAACTGTCCTTATGAAGCCGATAAAGTTGATAACATACGCATTATTTCTCATCGCAGTCGCATGAAAAAAGTTGAGATAAACGGCATTATAGTTGACTGTCTTGTGGATACAGGATCCGATGTAACCATTATCAAAGAAAGTGTGCTGAGGTATATGAAAAATGTCGAGCTTTTCAAAACCACTACTATGTTGCGTGGTCTGGGACATACATCAACGAAGCCTGTAGGATACTTTCATACAGAGGTTTCCGTGGATAATTTGTTGACCAACCAGAAGTTTTTAGTCGTCTCCAGTAACCAGATTGATTTCGAATCGCTATTAGGGCACGTTTTGTCGCTGATATGCAAGGATACACGTTTTTCAAGCTTGACGCTGATCTGGTGCTAACAGATGAGTATGCTCTTGTATATAATCTCACTGAAGAGTCATCCCTTGTAGTTCCACCTCAATATCGCAAAGAAGTTGAACAGATGATAAAATGCAGCTACGAAATACCCACAAAAGTTCCAAAGCAGTGCCCAATCCAACTGAAGATAGTACCCGACGGAGTAATCAAGCCGTTTCATCACTCATCAAGTCGCTTATCAACAGACGAAGCTAGTGCTGTAAAGAAGCAAGTTGAAGAATGGATCGAGGAAGGAATTGTGCGCAAGTCATCATCAAACGTGGCCAGCAGAGTTGTCGTCGTAAAGAAAAAAGATAGTACACTTCGAGTTTGCGTAGACTACAGAAAGTTAAACAGCATGGTATTGGTGGACTGTTTTCCAGTCCCGATTATAGAGGAAGTCTTGGAAAAGCTGCAGTCGGCAAAGTGGTTTACTATAATGGACCTTGAAAACGGATTTTTCCATGTGCCTATGGAGGAGCAGAGTAAGTCGTATACGACCTTCGTCACAAAGGAAGGATTATTCGAGTTTAATAAAGCACTTTTCGGATTCAAAAACTCGCCAGCTGCGTTCATTCGATTCGTAAACTATATTTTTCAAAAATTAATCAACTCTGATGTTATGCAGCTATATATGGACGACATAATTGTTTACGCCGCGTCGCCCAAAGTATGCATGAGGAAGACTAAGTTGGTTCTGGAGACAGATGCGCAGTTTGGCCTAAGGATCAAGTGGAAGAAATGTGGTTTCATGCAACCACGGATAAACTTTCTGGGCCATATCGTCGAGGACGGGAAAATCTAGCCCGGCAAAGAGAAGACAGCAGCAGTCAGTATTGCATATATACTCACGAGAAGCGCCTACGGAACTTCGAACGGATGCATCCAAAGACGGTTTCGGAGCTGTTTTGTTGCAGCAGTTTGATGGCAGTGCTACCCGATTAACTATTGGAGTAAGAAGCTGAGTCCAAACGTCACAGTTAATATTTGGAGGTCAAAGCAGCATACCTTGCACTCAAAAAGTTTCGACACTACCTGTTGGGGTTCAAATTTGATCTTGCTACTGACTGTGCGGCGTTTAAGCAGATAAAAACGAAAGCAGATATACCGAGAGAAGTTTCCCAGTGGATTTTATACATGGAGGACTTCACATTCAAGGCAGTACACCGCCCAGGGGAAAGAATGAGACACGCGGACTGTCTCAGTCGTTTCTCGCAGACATGCATGTTCGTAACGACGGAGCTAACAGCTCGGATAAAGAAACCACAGCAGGACGACGATTTCATCAAAGCGATAGTTGAGATCGCGAAGTAGCACCCATGCCAAGACTACAAACTAAAAGGAGGTCTTCTCTTCAAGGCTGTGAATGGCAATGACGTATTGGTTGTTCCAAGTCTGATGGAAAGGGAAATCATTCAAACATCGCATGAAGTTGATCATTTTTCAACAGCGAAGACGATGCACTCAATTCAGCAACAATATTGAATTCCACACCTTGAAAGGAAAGTAACAAAATTTATCACTAATTGTATCAGCTGTATCATTTTCAGTAAAAAGTTAGGAGGGCTAGAGGGCTATCTCCATTGCATCGACAAGGGTGACACGCCACTACACACGCTGCACGTCGATCATTTGGGACCAATGGATGCGACAGCCAAGCCATACAAATACATTTTTGCTGTGGTGGATGCGTTCTCCAAGTTTGTGTGGCTGTTCCCAACCAAGTCAACGGGACACGAAGAAGTTATAAAGAGGCTCGGCGATTGGTCATTTGTGTTTAGGTTTCCCAAGCGCATAGTCAGCGATAGAGGCGCAGCGTTTACATCCAACGCTTTCAGCGATTTTCTCAACGAGAACAAAGTCGAACATGTGTGGACAACGACAGGTGTGGCGAGGGGCAACGGCCAGATCGAGCGGGTCCACCGTTCAATTTTGGGCATCATCGCAAAGCTATCAATTCAGGAGTCAACGAAGTTGTACAAGTGTGTGCCGCAGGTCCAGATGGCTATTAACTCGCATGTGCATTCAAATTTGAAGTCGTCGCCATTCGAGATCATGTTTGGGACCAAGATGAACAGAGAAGCTGGGAGTCGCCTATTGGAGATACTCAACGAGGAGTTGGTTACGTGGTTTAACAAGGAGCGCCAAGATCTACGTGACCAAGCGAAACACAACATCGAGAAGGCGCAAGAGGTCTATAAGCGCAATTACGATAAAAAAAACGTCGAGCAGAGCACAGCTACAGAGTAGGAGATATGGTGGCTATCAAGAGGACGCAGTTCATCGCAGGACGCAAGTTGGCCAGCGAGTATCTGGGCCCATAAGAAATTACCAAAGTGAAGCGTAACAGTCGCTTGACGTCAGAAAGGTGGCTCAAGTCGAGGGGCCAAACATCACCGCAACGAGCAGTGACAACATGAAGTTGTGGCGTTTTTTCGCCGAGAACGATGAGATATTATCATCTGGGACAGATGAAGATGAGCAGGAGGGCCGAATGTAGAGAGCAGGGTATAAAGAAGCAAACACTATCCTGTTAATTAAAGTTTACATTTAAGACAGCATCGATAAGACCTAACCGATATATAGAAAACCTTAACGATATTTTAAGCACCTAGCCGATAAGCGATATTTGATGAGGTACAGTCGGATTTTGGAAGCAGCAGTGAAACAGCAGAACAAAAGTTGATAGAAAGATTTTGATTTTAAACACATACTTTGAACTGATATTCGATTTAAAAATAATTAATAAACTAAACTGCATAATAAATCTTACATATATAATCTCTCATACGTCCCAATGAATGGATATCAAAGAATATTTATTTTGTTTTTAATTTTCTGTTATATTTTAAATTATAATTTTGTTATATTCCCAGTGAAGGGAGCTAAAAAACCTATTTTTATTATACCCGGTACTCGAAGAGTATAGGTGTGTATTAGATTTGTGGGGATAACGGTTGTGTGTAACGCCCAGAAGGAGGCGTTTGTCTGTGGCATACACAATTTTGATGATAGAGAAGAAAGAAAACTAAAAACGCAGAATAATAGAAAACGACCATTTCTATCAGAGTGTTGAATCTGGATCAGACCGGATCATTATTATAGCTACAATGAAGAAAACCATTTCGAAAGTCATCGTTCCCTCTCGCTCTCTCTCACACGCGGCCCCATCTGCTTTGCTTATTCGTATAAATGAGCGCCTAGATCTCAGAGACTATAAGAGCTAGAGCAACCAAACTTTCTATTCAAGCTCCTGTGATATCACTTCAGTACAAATTTATTTCAAAATTTTGCCACGCCTCCTTCCGCCCCCACAAAGAACGAAAATCTAACATATTGCCGAATCTGGATCAGGTCAGATCATTATTATGGACAGAAGCCCAAAATTTAATTCGTCCCTTTTGCGAACATATAATAAATTGCATAAATCGCAAGCTCATATATGTATGTACATATATACTGACTGAGTACCGGGTATAAGGTAGAGCAACGGCCTTTGCCGCGGCTCACAACGTTCCCTCTCGTTTTGTTTTCATTTTTCCGCCTATTACTTATATTTATATTTTATATTTATAGATGCAATAACAGTAGAGGCAGGGTCTGGGTCAGCAGAAATATAGCTTAGGAAAGCTGGAAGGAAGGAAGAAGATTTTTCAAAAATACAAATTCGCAAAATCCTAATAGTAACAACCCATAGAACACTAATGAAAATTAAGAATACAAAAATATTAAATACATAATTAATGAAGTTATGTACTGAACATTTAAAAAAAAAACTGGCACAAACATTTTCTATGATGCACTGGACTCACTCTTTGACTCTTGTTTCCCATTTTCCTATCCTATTAGATCAAGAAAACCCTCTTGGTTTACCAAGGAGCTATTTTAAACGAGAGGGAACGTTGTGAGCCGCGGCAAAGGCCGCGGCTCTACCTTATACCCGGTACTCAGTCAGTATATACATACATACATATTTGAGCATACGATTTATGAAATTTATTATATGTTCTCAAAAGGGACGAAAATAATATTTAAATTAAAAAAATTAATTTTTTGGAATTTGTATACATGTTTCCATTTTTGTTTACATATGCCTTGTATATCTGCGCCTACATTTCTACATGACATGTATAACTGCATATTTGAGACGTACAAGTGTTCAGGACAGAGAGAGAGAGAGGGCATGAGTCAGCGCTGGGCAGGCGTTGCGAAGCCACTGAAATTTAATTTGTTTCTTCTGGCCATAATATTGATCCGATCTGATCCAAATTCGGTAATCTGGTAGATACGGTAATTTTTCATGATTCTGCGTTTTTGGTTTTCATTTATCTTAAAAATTGTGGATTCCACAGATTTTCGTCCTTTGTGGGGGCGGAAGGGGGCGTGTCAGGTGCACAGGTGCTCAGCTATTAAAAGCTTGAAATCGAAGAGTGGCATATACTGATCTGACTTACGACGCCATAGAATCCATGAATTCACTACGCACATATCAATCATGTGAAAAAATATTTTCTTATACCATTTTCTTGAGCGCAATTGAATTCTATAAAGTCCAAGTAAAGAATCCAGTAAGTCAACGCCACCCATATAATTATTGTAAACATCAACTGCCTTAGGAGAGTTGATTTCTACATACTTTTTGTCTTTCTTACTGAATCGTTTTTTTGTTGTAACAGGATTGCTTTCCACGTAACTAGAAAGAATGTTGACTACTTTATTGTCAAGCCAAGAGACGAGGCCAAACTGAACTCCATCGATAATAGCTACTTTTTCGACCATGCTTCCACGTCCTTGTCTTTTCAACTCTTTTTCAGTTGGCATCTTTGAATTGGGTACTCGATTGATTCTTACCGTACCTAAAGCTAATATACCATTTTTCATAAGGTAGACTTCAAGATTTGGACTATTGAACTAATTGTCGAAAAATAATTTGTAGTTTTTTCCTTTTGGTACGGTTGCCGATAGCCTAGATACAACATTTCCGCTTACTCCCAAATTAGGCGCTCCCTCCGGATATGTATCACTTTGGGCTCCCGCAAAAATATCAAAGTCGTAGCTAAAACCTGATACTCCACTCAAGACAAAATTTTTGAAGCCCCATTTGTGAGGTTTTGCCGGATTATATTGTTTTAAGTGGTGACGGCACTTCGTGGGAATAATTTGCTCGTCAACCAAATGTTCTTCCTTAGGTACGAGCAGTAATTGATTACGGATTTTGTCCAGCACCGGTCGAATCTTGAATAGCTTGTCAAACCCGGCTTCCCCTGCCAACTTCATATCGTTATTATTGTTAAAGTGCAGAAAACGTTTTATAGTTTCCCATCGGTTGCAACTCATTGTGCCATATATAATTTCTTGACCCAGAGTCGAATTCCAATAGAGTCTTGAAGATGGTAATTGTACCAACGACATGTATATGACCATGCCTATAAATTGATCTACTTCATTTCGAGTAATACCAGCGGGCTTATTTATATCAACTTGGAGTGCATATAGATTTGACTGATCAACCAAGAAATTCATCAGATCTTCGTTTGAAAAAAAATTAAAAAAGTCTGCCGGTGTCTCCAGTTCATTGATACAAGTTGAAAGATTGGTATTTCCTTGAAATGGAAAGGTCTCATTCAAATACGGTGGTAAGTGACCAGCTTTCCATATCGGTGCTTCTGTCTTTTTTCTTGGCACTGGCTTTGGCTTTGCTTTAGAAGTGCACGGCTTTTCACAGATGTCATCGGAACTACTCTCATCGGTCTCCGAAATATAAACATCTTCCTCTTGGATTTTTTGATTTTCAACAACTTCGTCTTCGGAATCGGCTATGCTGTCATCATCACTTTGAAACGGATCATCGATTTCGTTCACGTATTGCAAACTACCGTAAAATAATTGTGCATTCATTTCTAAAAGAAAAAAAGTGCAATTGTTAAGCTAATATGCTAATAATGCATATGTACATAGAATATAAACATGCACGCGTTACTGCATATAGAGCCATATATGGCTTCTCACTTTCAATAATTTTGAAAGGGGGGACAAACAGTTATAAAAAATCTCCCAGTGCTGACAGTCCAAGGCTTAAAAAATTCAACGAGAAAATAAACAGCGAGGAAATAAACAGCACAAACAAAGACTGTTAAGCTAATGAGCTTTTTCACTAGCTGTTGCGAAGTGTTGTTTAAATAAAGGGTCGAGCGGTTATATTAATAATATGTACAGTTTGTTAGGAGATATGTAGACCGACAAAGGCGCATGTACATATGTATATTTAGGCGAATTATGTATGAAAGACCGATTAAAGATCGATGCAGCGAATATGGTAGGATCGATACGAACAGCTCCAGACTATATGTAGCCCGACGTATTGCGTATGTACATATATGTATGTGGGTGAACGATCGATGCGATTAATTAATGACGAAAGACGGTCTGAAAGATTGGTATTTCCTTGAAATGGAAAGGTCTCATTCAAATACGGTGGTAAGTGACCAGCTTTCCATATCGGTGCTTGTCTTTTTTCTTGGCACTGACCACGAAGATCAGCTCAAGGCAGTGTGAGTGCTAGGTGCAGACAATATGAGTGATAGATGCCGACTATATAAGTGATAGATTCAGACTAATTAAGGGCAGGCGGGCCGAATCGCCCGTGTCCTAATGTAAGCAAGCGAACGATGGTCCGAGAGAGCGATGTATAGGTTCTAATTGCTGTGGACTCAAACTTCACGTCGGAACTTTTCACAGTCCAGATCCAGCAGGAACTGGAATTCCTGTGTGTAAAACTGATTTTTCCCGCTTTCTCACCCATGTCACGACATGACTTTGTTGACGGCTTGATGGACCAAGTTGACCATGTTGTAACGAACCGTTTTGTGTCCGTCTGATTCAGCAGAGCTGGCTCAGCGGTCGGTGGATCGATGCAACGAATTTATTTGTTGCCTCGGCGACAAGCAAGTGATGCGTGGGGTGGATTGTGGTCTGAATAGCGGTTCTTTATTGAGTATCTTAAGTCTATCTTACGGCTATGGTATTTCTAAGTGCTAAGTATCTCGTGAATCCTCTCACCGTAGCGCGGCTGCCGGCGTGTGTTATGTGGCGCAATACCCGACTCCACCGTTGTTGAGGCTGATCGCAGGTGTAGCTCCGTTGGGCTACGGCTGTGGGGGTTCTGACTGGGCTACCGCCTCGTCCGCCGCTCACACAGCTCCGCACGCAATGGGTTCACCTGGCCAATGATCTAACCTTTACGCGGTGAGTTTCTGGGTTTTGATTGCCGGGCACGTCTCTGTAGTCTTCACTGGTAGCCGTAGTTCCTCCTGGTTGCACTACTTCGGTTTTCACTCGTAACACGTTCGCTTGGTGACACACTTGGTTCCCGCACTTGACTGTCCCCATTCACTGTCGCGGACCTCCTCTTATAGGCTCCCTGCGGCACAGCGTCCGCGTCGCCGCCTATCCGCAACGGTTCTTTTCCCTGGGTACTTTTCCATCGGCCGCTTCGTCTTCCCAAGCCTTCCGCACCGGGATCGGCCTACATGGCCTACATGGAATTACATGGCCTACATGGAATCCCCATGGGCTACATGGGATCCACATGGCCTACATGGGATCCACATGGCGCCTCCCGGTCCTCGGCTCTTGGACCTGCCGCTGGCCCAATTCCGCCGTTTCCCTGTTCTGGAAGCGAGGCCCGCTCCATCCTCTCGCTTAACGGGAAAAGCCGCGCTCTTCTCTGGCCATTTCGCCGTATCCTCTACCAGCGTCTTGTGAGGAATATCGATTCCTCACACTTCCCCCTTTCTTCACTCTCAAAACTCCCGGATACTACCGGACAGAGAGTTTCCCCCGGAAGCCTGCCGGCGCTGTCACTCCACCTTTGGCGCGCAGTCACCTTAACGGCTCCTCCCGTGGCGCCCTCTATCGCTGTTTGGAGCTGGTTCCATCGCTCGCGATTTGCCGCGGATGGCGATGATGGCCTATCGATCCCTTTATATCGATAGGGCTCTGGAACCAGTTCCGATCGTGCGGTGCACGATAGGTGCGCGCTCGCCATTGAGCTGACGGCCCGACTCACGACTCACGATTTGTTTCCGCCGGTATCTCGCGTAACTTTCCGCCGCCCGCGTGTGATTCCTTACCAACTGGTTCTTACACCTCCACCCAAGCGTGGACCGCGCTTTCCACCCAACCGATGGTCTGCCTTCTTCCCACCCAATGAGGCCCAACACCTACCCAGGTATGTTTCATTGTTTTATTTGCCTTTGTTTTCTTCATTCATGCTTTTATTCATACTTCCATGAACACCTCGGCGCTGCCCTCTGTCACCGACACCCGGTAACGCACCCCGCGCACCCTAACGAGCCGCTTCACTCGGCGCCCTATTGGGCGGGTTTCCTCCACGGCCCGCACCACCACCTCGGGCCACTCCGCGGCTGCCACGCGTCGCCAGCGCTGTGCCTCTGCCGGCTAACCCTCTGGCATGGAGTGCTGCCGTTGAAGCTGCGGCCGCCCGACCTCACTCCTCGGCTCCGGACAGGATGCCTGCCTCGCCAGCACCGGCCGTTCCGGCGCCCTATCAGGTGCGGGCCACTCCCATGGACCGCGCTCCAGCACCGGCGGGCTCCTCGGCCCTTGCCTCCTCGGGCACTTGCTCCGGTGTCGTTGCTGGTCCTCCGCCACTTTGCTGGTCTCCCCTCGGGTCGCGCGCGTTGCTGCTCCGCGGCGGCTCCTCCTCCCATACCTGGGGCTCCTCGGCCTCGCGCGGCGCCGGTCCGGATGCCCACGTGATGTGGATGGTCTGGTGGTGCCACACCAACCCATCCCGGACCGCCGTGTGCACGCTCTGCGACACGAACGGCCCCACCACCGCCTTCTCGGGCCCCTGCCACTGGGGCTGCGGCTCCGGGCCCCCTGGCTGCTCCTGCTGCGCCTGTGGTGGCGACTGCGGCTGCGACGGTGACTGCGGCTGCGACGGTGACTGCGGCTGCGACTGCTGCTGCGCCGGCGGCTGGGACCGTCTCCACATTGGCGCAGACGTACCATTTACAATTTAACGCCAACGATTGGCGTGACACAGCCCATCCGCCTTTGAGGAACGATAGGAACGGATATGTGGCCGAACAAGTCAAGGAGTTGGAGAACATTATTGGACGGATTTGCCAGTCATCGGTCGCATTTCCATACACGAAACTACATGTACTGAACTCCGAAGGATTGGAGTTATTCGGACGAATCATAATAAATGTCGTCACACAAGTTGTCCAATTCATGTCGGAGGATGACTGGCAGGACTTCGAAGGAAACAAATATTGGTACATGAGCCTGCTCGTGGGAGTCGCAGAGCTGCTGACCCCTAGACCCACTTTAGTTTAATATATTATTATTGTTAATAAATAAAAAATTAAATAAAAAAAAAAATTTTCTTATTTTAAATATTTACCTATTGCAGGTATCTTTTCCTTACAAAATTGTATAGACTGCCACCTTTCGTGTTCAACCATATTTTGGTATGGGGGGGTGGTGGGGTGGATTGGGGGGTGGGGTGCAATATTGCACGAATGGATGACTGGAATCTTGGGTGTACAATTGAACGGGATGGGGTTGTGGAGGGGATACGTGAATTTCGGGATGACTGGAATCTTGCGGACGGGGGGGTGGGGTGTACAATTGAACGGGATGGGGTTGTGGAGGGGATACGTTGGGATGGGGTGGACGTTAACGGCATAATGCTCGTCTCCAACCATCTCCGCCGGTGCCCTTACTCGCAGACCCCTCGGTGGCGACGGAGCCTCGTCCTCGCCCCTCTGCTCCTCCAGCTGTGCCGCTGGCGACGGCTGCGCCCTCGGCTGGTCTTCTGGCCACTGCGACGGAGACGCCTCCTGTGACTGCGACGGTGGCTGCGACCGCGGCTCCGGCTGCTGCGGCTGCGTCGGCATCGGCGGCTTGGGCTGCGGCTGCGGCTGGGCCTCCGGCTGCTGTGGCTGCGCCTGCGTCGTCATTGGCGGCTTGGGTTGCGGCTGTGACTGTGGCCGAGGCTGCGTCGGCCTCGGTGGCTTGGGCTGTTGCTTCGGCTGCGTCGGCTTGAGCTGCGGCTGCGACCGCGACTGCGGCCGCGACGGCGACTGCGGCTGCAGTCGTGGTTGCGTCGGCGGTTGGGGTTGCGGCTGTGACCGCGGCTGCGGTTGCGACTGCGCTCGCACGCCGTCGACCATCTCCGCCGTTGCTGTCGCCATCCGCGCTCTCTTTGGTGGCGGCAGCGCCTCGCACTCGCTCTCTGCGCGCGCCTTCGCCTTGCCCTCCGATCGGCATCGTTGTTGCTCGGGAGCCTCCCGCCGGGACTTCTCGTGGCGCTTGGCCCTACGGGCCTCCCTGCGCTCGCGGTCCTCCTCGCGCCGCCGTTCGTCCTCCTTCCGCCGTTGGCGCCGCCTCTCTTCCTTTTGCCTACGGGCCTCCTCCTCTCGTCGCCGACACGCCTCCTTTTCCACCCGTGCCTCTTCCTCGCGCCGTCTCCGCGCTTCCGCTTCCCGCCGTGCCTCCTCCAGTTGGTTCTGCTCCTCCCGACGCCGCGCTTCCCTCCGCCGCTGCTCCCTCCGCTCTCGGACGAGGACCTCCAGTGTGCTCCGGATGTACTTTTTATCTTCCTCCTTCTCCGCTTCTGTCCATGCCCCTTCTGTCAACTTCGACGACGACTTGACCGCTGCGTCCGCTGTTTTTGCTGACACTGACACTGTCGGCCTCGCTTCCTTCGACGGCTTTGTCCGCTGGCTTCGGTGCCGACTCTGCCGGCCTGGCGGCCTTCGCCTGCTTCGCCGCCGATTTGGCCGACAAATCTACTGGCTCCGCCTCTGCCAGCTTCGCCGCCTTCGCTGGCTTCGCCTCCGATTTGGCCGACAAATCTACTGGCTCCGCCTCTGCCAGCTTCGACGCCTTCGTTGCCTATGGTGGCTTTGCTGCCTTCGGTGGCTTTGCTGCCTTTGGTGGCTTTGACGCCCGCGGAGCGGCCTCCGTTACCGACACCGGGACCGGTGGCCTTGGCCTTGATTCCCCGGTGCTATGAGATCAACCGACCTTCCGCCCGGATGCACCCGGCGGTACGACCCTGGCTCGCCCTCTCCACCCGGCCTTCGGTTCGGCTTCTGGCGTAACTTCTGCCCCATGCAGTCGCCCCGGACCCGAGGATCATCCGACTCCCCGGCCGACAAGCAGCGCATGGGCGAGCCTTCTGCCCGGCCGAACCAGACGGGTGGAGCTGGCCAACGTATCCTGGACCATGAACCCGGACTTCTCTGCTCGTTACCCCGACTCATCCTCCGAGCCTCACCTGTTCGCTCGGACATCTTCCCGACCGGAGACCGGCCGATGCCTGTTCTGGCCGACAGGTAAGTCTTAATCCACTGTTGGACCTTGATTAATTAGCATTTATCTTTTTCAGGACAATTCCTGCCACCGGTCGTTCGCGATTCCAATTGGGAGTTGTCCTCCCGTAGTTTTTAACTCCGCGTGCCTTCCTCGTGGTGGTGCCGGCTCCACTCTGTGTCCTGCGTGCCACTTCCTGGAGTCGGTCCTTCCCGTTGGTAGCCAGACTCAGCCTACAGCTCCTCTGCGTCCTTCGCCGTGTCTCTACGCTCCTCCGTCGCCCCTTCCTCCGCTTGCGGCTTTAAGTCGGCGATGTGGACTGTCCGCGCCTGTTTGTCGCCCTCCTTCTTCACCCTGCATATCACAGGCGAGGTGAAGTCTACCACCCGATACGGCCCGTCATACCTCGGTGCCAGTTTCGCCGCGAAGCCCTCTGCTGCGTTCGACAAATGGTGCTTTTTGGCCCACACTACCTCTCCTATTTTAGGTTTCCAGGATCTCCTCCGCAAGTTATAATGCCTCGCTTGATCCTGGGCCGCCCGTTCCAAGTTGCGTCGCACCAACTGGAACAACTCCCGCAACTTGGTCGCGTTTTCGTCCGGTGTGTGAGTTTCTTGCCCCGTGCCAAGTGTCTCCTCGTCGTACAACGCGTTCGGTAGCCTCGGTTCTCTTCCTTGTACGATGAACGCTGGCGAGTATCCCGTTGATTCTGATACCGCCGAATTCACCGCCAACATTAACTCCGGCCACTTCTCATCCCAGCTCCTCTGGTCCCCTTCGGTGAATTGGGCTATCATGGTCTTCACCGTCCGGTTGGTCCTCTCCGTTGGGTTCTCCTGTGGGGTGTACGGTGCCGTGAACTGGTGCCGCACCCCGCTGTGTTCCAGGAACCTTTGAAAAGCCCTGCTGGTAAATTGGACCCCATTGTCGGTGACCACCACCTTCGGCATCCCGAACCGGGCTATAATCCTCTCCCGGAAGGCCTTCGTTAATGCTTCCGCAGTGGCCTTTCTCAACGGCACTAGCTCGGTCCATTTTGAAAACCGATCCACCAGTACCAACAGCATGGCGTTTCCATGCTTTGACCTTGGTAATGGTCCTACGAAGTCTGCACAAACCGTCGCCCACGGCTCTTCGGGGACCTGCGTCAGCATTTTTCCGGCCGCCTGACGCTGACACGGCTTGAAGCGCATGCACGTTTCGCACTACCTCACGAACCTTCTTACGTCGCGGTGCATTCCGGGCCAGTAATATCTAGCCGCTATTCTCATTGCCGTTTTCCGGCTTCCCGCGTGACCAGCTTCTGGGATGCTGTGGTTCTCCCTCATGACTCGCTCCCGGAGATCCCTTGGAACGCAAAGCTTCCACGATGCCACCTCTTCGTCTCCCGCTCGGTGGGGTATGTGTCGGTATATCTGGCCCGCCTCCTTCACGTAGTCGGGATACTTCATCGGCTCCTTTTCCATATTTTCCTCTATCTTCTTCAGCCACGTGCCCTCGGTACCCCGCTTCGAGCTGGCCTCTTCCTCATTCATTCTTCGGCACCGCTCCGTCACTGGCTGCCGGGATAGCGCGTCCGCCACGATGTTCAGCTGCCCTTTCCTGTAGGCAATCTCGAAGTCGTATTGCTGGAGCTCCAATGCCCATCTCGCAATCCTTCCTGTGGGGCTCTCTATACTGTTCAACCACTTTAACGCCATATGGTCGGTGACCACCTTAAAGTGATAACCTTCCAAATATGGCTTCAGTTTTCGGACAGCCCACACAATCGCCAGGCACTCTTTCTCCGTCGCCGAATAGTTCTTTTCGGCTGCATTCAGGGATCGGCTGGCATAGAAGATGACCCTTTCTCCCTCTTCGGTCTCCTGAGTTAGGAAGGCCCCCAGTCCGTAATCACTGGCGTCCGTCTGGAGTACGAATCTCTTGGAGAAATCGGGACAGGCCAACACCGGGTCCGCCACCAACCGGCCTTTCACAGCCTCAAACGCCTGCTGCCTTTCGGTCGTCCACTCCCACTTCGCCTTCTTCTTAAGTAACGCGCTGAGGGGTTGCACCAACGTGGCAAATCCGTCCACGAATCTCCGATACCAGGAGGCTACGCCCAAGTACTGCCGCAACTCCTCGACATTTGTCGGCGGCTGCAGCTCCGCAATGGCCGCCACCTTCTCGGGGTCAGTGCAGATGGGCCAGATGTCCCAGATACCGTAGCTCCGTCCGGAAGAATTGGCACTTGTCCACATTCAAGCGCAAATTGGCCTTTTTGAGTCTCCGGAACACCTCTTCTAGGTTCTGCCGATGTTTCTCCCTCGTCCGCCCGATGACTATGATATCATCTTGATAGGCAAAGGCATGAGGCATCATCTCTGGCCCGATCACTTGGTCCAACGCCCTCTGAAACGTTGCCGACGCCGAGTGCAACCCGAACGGCATCACCTTCCACTGAAACAGTCCTTTTCCCGGCACCGTGAAGGCGGTATACTGCCGGCTGCTTTCTTCCAGTGGTATCTGCCAATATCCGTCCTTTAGGTCCAGACTGCTGATGAACCGCGCCTCTCTGAGCTGGTCTAGAATGTAGTCTATTCTCGGCATCGGGTACGCGTCCTTAACTGATTTTGCATTGATTTGGCGGAAATCCACGCACAGCCTCCATTTTCCCGTCTTCTTTTTGACCATCACGATGGGCGAGCTGTACGGGCTCCTCGACGGTTCAATGCGTCCCGTTTTCAACAGCTCGTCCACCTGTTGGTTGATTTCGGCTTGCATCTTGGGATTCTTGGGATAGTACCGCTGCTTGACCGGCTCAGCGTCCTTCATGGTGATGGAATGAACTGCCACCTGGGACACTCCCTCCATCTTCCGGAATTCTTCTAGTTCCTTGTCCAAGAACTCATCATCCGTTGTCTCCTGGTATTTCTCACTGTGCCTGCCACCCCCCATGCCGCTCATTTCGCCGGCCGCCGGAGTTGACTCGCTTTCCGTCTCTGGGGCTTCCTCCGTGGCCAGCACCGCCACTGACAGCTTCTCCTCTAACCGCCTGTTCCGTCGACCTCTCGCAGGGATCACCACCCTGTGCCCCGCACAGGTCACCTCTGCTCCGACTGCGGCTATAAAGTCCCACCCCAGGACCAGCTCGTCAATAACTCCGGGCAATATGAGGAGCGTCATTGCGATCGCCTTATTCCCGAACGCCACCTCTACCTCGAGTTGAGAGTTGACCTCCTGGCTGTGTCCGTCCGCCAGTCGCACCCTCTTGCGAGTTCTCGTCTCCACTCCAACTCCTCGCAGCTTGTCCGCCAATTCGCAGCTAACAAAGCTACTCGTCGCTCCTGTGTCCACCGTGGCCTTCCACTCTCGCCCGGCGATGCTTACCAGGGCGGACAGCTGCGGACACCCGGGCACGGCCCTCCGCGGCTTGGGTCGCGGTGCGTTTCCCGCGGGCTTACAGCATTGCCAGGTCGGTACCCCCACCTTGCCGCATCTCCAGCAGAACGTCAATGGCCGGCCCGTGCATGCCTGGGACCAGTGTCTATTGCTTCCACACCTGCGGCACGCGTTCTCGGGGTTCAGCACATATCCCCCCACCACATTGGTTTCCATGTGGTCGCTAGGCGTTACCGATGGTTTCGGGTTGAAGCCGGTTGTCGGGTCGTCTCTACACCGCCGGCATACCTCCGTCGAAGTCGTTCGCGTGAAGGGATTGGCTGCCCTGGCCCGGCCTGACGGGCTTTCCTTTTGGAATTCCGCCCGATCTCTTTCCAGGGCTTCGAATTCGTGCGCCAACTTCATCATCTCGTCCAACTCCCGACGCCGGTGCGGCCGCATAAAAATCCGCAAATCCGGCACGCTATTCTCCCGGATGGCCTCTGCTTGTTGTTCCGGAGTGCGCTTGAGGGGACGCATGAGGGTCTGCATGTCCACCATGTAGTCCTTGAAGGATTCCCCCCACTTCTGCTTGCGATTCCTCACCTCTTGGAGCAACTTTTCAAAGTAGTCCCTTGGCAAGAAGTAGTCCTGGAAGCTTTGCACGAACGACCTCCACGTCTGCCACTGCCTATTGTTAGCGAGGAACCACATCAGCGCTCGCCCTTTTAGCAGTTCTGGCATCGCCCTTGGTATCTGGTCCACATCCAACCCGTACATGTCGGCCGACCATTCCACCTGCTCCAGGAACTCGAGTGGCTTTTCCGTCCCGTCGAAACGGAATGACCACTCTCTCACCTGTTTTGCCACGACGGCCGAATTGACTCGTGGCTGTCTCGCGGCCTCTTCCTGGGGCCTTCGTCGATCCTCCTCCGTCCTCTCGTACTCCGCTCGACGCGCGTTTTGTTCCCGGGCTTCCGACCCGGCCGGTCTCTCCCCACTACTGGCCCGCTGCCGACTGGGTGTCTGGACTTTTAGTGGGACCGCCAGGCTCGCTATCAGTTCCTCCTGAAATTTTGACGGCGTCTTCCATAGCGTCGATCGCTCTGCACCTCCCCGCGGCATCAGGCGTTCATATGCACCTTCCTTGTCCTCAGGCTGCACCGCCGGCGAGATCCTGCCCGTTTTCATTTCCCACGTCTCGATCACGTCGGCAAACTCCGGTTCCGTCCCATGCTTCTCGACCCAGACCTTAAACGCCTTCCGCATCTCATCCACGGAGCCCTCCAACTGCAGCCCGCATGCCTTGGCGCACTGCATCAGCTCCTCCTTCCTCAGCGAATGAATCCACTGCCGGCTCTTCATCTTGATACTCCTCTTGATACCCCGCTCAGCACCGTCCTTCCCAATGCACTCTCCTTTCCTTGCTTGTCTTGAGGCCCCACGTTGGGCGCCAGTTGTAACGAACCGTTTTGTGTCCGTCTGATTCAGCAGAGCTGGCTCAGCGGTCGGTGGATCGATGCAACGAATTTATTTGTTGCCTCGGCGACAAGCAAGAAATGCGTTGGGTGGATTGTGGTCTGAATAGCGGTTCTTTATTGAGTATCTTAAGTCTATCTTACGGCTATGGTATTTCTAAGTGCTAAGTATCTCGTGAATCCTCTCACCGTAGCGCGGCTGCCGGCGTGTGTTATGTGGCGCAATACCCGACTCCACCGTTGTTGAGGCTGATCGCAGGTGTAGCTCCGTTGGGCTACGGCTGTGGGGGTTCTGACTGGGCTACCGCCTCGTCCGCCGCTCACACAGCTCCGCACGCAATGGGTTCACCTGGCCAATGATCTCACCTTTACGCGGTGAGTTTCTGGGTTTTGATTGCCGGGCACGTCTCTGTAGTCTTCACTGGTAGCCGTAGTTCCTCCTGGTTGCACTACTTCGGTTTTCACTCGTAACACGTTCGCTTGGTGACACACTTGGTTCCCACACTTGACTGTCCCGATTCACTGTCGCGGACCTCCTCTTATAGGCTCCCTGCGGCACAGCGTCCGCGTCGCCGCCTATCCGCAACGGTTCCTTTCCCTGGGTACTTTTCCATCGGCCGCTTCGTCTTCCCAAGCCTTCCGCACCGGGATCGGCCTACATGGCCTACATGAAATTACATGGCCTACATGGAATCCCCATGGGCTACATGGGATCCACATGGCCTACATGGGATCCACATGGCGCCTCCCGGTCCTCGGCTCTTGGACCCGCCGCTGGCCCAATTCCGCCGTTTCCCTGTTCTGGAAGCGAGGCCCGCTCCATCCTCTCGCTTAACGGGAAAAGCCGCGCTCTTCTCTGGCCATTTCGGCGTATCCTCTACCAGCGTCTTGTGAGGAATATCGATTCCTCACAATGTTATAACCAAGGCATACAAAGCAAGGCTCGCTCGATCTCTTGTTTTGCTTCTTTCGATTCAGTCTGTTGTGAACAGTTGTGAGCGAAGCATCTCTGCGGACGATTTTTTCGGGTTCCCTCAGACTTTTTTGCGTATTTACAATGTCGCCGCCGTATTGCTTTTTATGCAAGATTACTATATATACATATTATTAATATTACATATTATTATATATACATACATTTGCATTCACGTACAAATTACTCCTTTGAGACTCATTCTCACAACGCATTTGTGAGAGTGTCTCTCTCTCTCTCTTCTGTCATTTTGACACTTAAGAATACCTTCTTGCTGCTCTCTATGCGGCTACCTTGTTTAGTATGCCTTGATACTGCAGGGTCCGGATATGTTTTCCCAACACACACATCGACGACACCTTCTACACCGAAAACGACATGAACGGACATGTTCTTAACATGCCAAAAGGTGGAAGCAAAGCCGCCATGGCACTTTGGTTTTTTTCCGTTTTTTTTGGCATAAACTCTAATTTAAAAACCAATTGAATTGAAATATGGTTTGAATACATATTTTAGGCTCCCAAGATGACCTACCAAGTTTCAAATAATTTGGGGCACTATTTCAAATAGCCTCCATATAAGCGATCTGTCCGACATGCAACAAGGCTTTATTAAACATTTTTGTTTTTTATTTTCTATTATATTTAATCAAAAAAAAAAACAACAACTATTATTCAAGTTCACATTTTAGTATTCATCTCCATTATTAGTGCTTCATTCTGAAAGAAAAGATACATTTAACAACATTTTAAATAGGTTTGGTTATGTTATTTATGTAAGGAAGTTCCTGTCTAGTGGCCGGGGTACAGACTCTCAGTCACGCCAGGATCCAGTCCTCATACAGAGAATTTGTATAAAAGGACCCGGAGAGGTAGACAGGAGCGCAGAGTGACGGGCGACACACCCCTCCCTAGCACCCACGTGGCGACAGACGCGATCTTTGGGAAAGGGGGACTTAGCGGGGAGGGTGATCACTGCTCACGGATGTCGTACCAGCCTTAGGCTTTCCCGCGTACAACACCGTTTGTAGGATCTCCAGAATATAGGAAGTAACACAAGGGAAGAATACGGGGGAGGGGGAATCGAAGCCGCGAACACCGTGCCAGCCTTAGGCTTTCCCGCGTACAGTGTCGTTTCATTCGACTCCCGAAGGAAAAGGAGAGGATTCTACTCAGACCACAAAGTCGCCACGCCCCACCTCTGGCCTACCGAGAACCAAAGTATGCATGCGCAATCCCATAAACGAGGTGGACTCAACAATACTTATTTGGACATTTTATTCCTAAATATTCTAATATACGAGGGACGGGGCAAATCAACGTCTCGAAAGTCACAAGAAGGGTGGGGGGAAAGAAACAGTTAGATACTTTTCCTTATGCTACGGGCCCTACCTCCTACTACTGCACCATCTCTCTAATCTTCCTATCGCCTACGGCCTCAGCTTACCCCTTCCCGTCCTGCAGGAGTCCTTGGTAGTAATCCTATGTCCTGGGTTTTCCCTGATTCCACAATTGACACACTTTATTGATCCGCGCACTCGACCGATCGCCTCCGGGGTTCATTTCGCACTCTCCAGCCCTTTTTTGACCGGAACGCATCAAAAATCCGCGCTGCCTGACCTCTGCTCCCGGCCTCTGCCGGCGCTTTGGCTCTGTCGCGTCGGCACGCTTACGCCGGTATACGTGCGTGAGGGATAGCGCGATCAATCGTTCGCCTTAGCGTTCATTTTTCGGTATTCGGTGGCGTAGTTGGTTTTCTGGGTACCGTTATTCTGCGTCGTTGCTATCTGTCGTTCTCTCTTCCTTGCTGTTGTTCTGTGGCGTCGTCGTTTTCTCTCCGTTGCTGTTGTTCTGTGGCGTTGTAGTTTTCTCTTCGTTGCTGTTGTTCTGTGGCGTTGTCGTTTTCTCTTTGTTGCTGTTGTTCTGTGGCGT
The DNA here is from genome assembly GCA_037356375.1 of Drosophila affinis. Classification (NCBI taxonomy): domain Eukaryota; kingdom Metazoa; phylum Arthropoda; class Insecta; order Diptera; family Drosophilidae; genus Drosophila; species Drosophila affinis. Next base: position 348,943 of record JAZHFB010000007.1, on the reverse strand, counting down.
CGTCGTTTTCTCTCGAAGGGGGCTGTGTTACCCCCCCCTTTGACATAATGAAACCTGCGTTTTCTATACTTACTTCCTACTTTGGTAAATGTTAAATAAATGGACTACCTCTCAGAATTTAACGAAATTTTTTTTCCGGATAGGCCCCGATTTATCATGAATTTTGGTAAAAAAATTTTGTGGCGGTCGCTTCTAGTTTTTTTTTAAAAAATATTTAAAGTTTAGAGTTTTTCATGCCAAAAATGGCTTGCCGGGTCACTTGCTGTGTTGTTGTTGTTGATTTTTTGTGTGGTTTTTCATGTTTTTTGTTGTCCTTTTAGTTGTTGTTGTTGTTGTTGTTTTAGATAATTGTTATTGTTTTGGGTATTTTTTTGTGTTATTATGAGTTATTTTAACCAATAAAGAAGAAAGCGATAGAAATGTGTTTTGTATGTATATATTTGAACTGCGAAGTTAGCTATTTTATAGCTAGTTTTCAGTTAAAGCTATATTTTATTACAAAAATGTCTAAAATAGCTATAAAGTAGCCATACTGGCCTATAGCTAAACTAAAATAAGCTAAAGGGTCGTCTCGACGCTGAGGCCATTGCAACCGTAATTGGTGGGTTTATTCCTCGGCTTCAGAATCCTGTGGGAGATACATATGAATGTATAAAAGTAGTTGTGCTGTATTATAAAAATGAAAAAGTAGCGCCGCAGGCGAAAAATTAAAAAAAAAAATCGCGCTATTTTTTTTTTTTAATTTTTCGCCTGCGGCGCTTCTTTTCCATTTATATAATACAGCACAACAACTTTTGTAGTTGCAAGTGATCTAGCTATTTTATTATGTGTAAAATGAAATATAGCTTTAATTTCAAACTAGCTATTTTATAGCTAACTTCGCAGCACAAATAAACAGAAAAAACCAACAGCAACATGCCATTTTTGGCATGAAAAACTCTAAACTTTAAATATTAAAAAAAAAAAAACTAGAAGCGACCGCCACAAAATTTTTTTACCAAAATTCATGATAAATCGTGGTCTATCCAGGAAAAAAATTTCGTTAAATTCTGAGAGGTAGTCCATGTATTTAACATTTACCCCTACTTTATTTAATCCTAACTTATTACTAAATATATAAAAAAGATAACGAAGGGGATTACATAATAATTAGGCTCCAGCCGACGAATAATGAAACTTAAACCTTGAGATCGGCGGACTCTGGCCCGCTCGCTCTGGGCCCTCTTCGGGGCCATCCTCTACGCCTCCTGGGCGAAGGTAGACGTTCCCCCGTTGTGAGGCAACACTTCCTCACATTTACTATAGAAGTTGCTCAATTTTCTTCAAGTTCAAAGTATTAATCTTCTGAAGCAATAGCCTCAAGTCCATCCAGTTCGTCATAATCTTCGTCGGACGAGTTCTGTGTGGAGTCTGGATCATCATTTTCACATTGAATTTCTAAATGTGGTGCTTGTAGTAGAGATATAACTTCTGCTGGTATAGTTTTCTTTTTGATTGTATTTGTACCACGTTGGAAAGTGTTTCTAAGACCTCGTGTTGCAATTCAAGAATGCGGGATGATGTGTGATCCAAAAGATTTTGCAATGATACAAGTGCCTTATTTTCAAAATATTCAATTCCTTTTGGCCTGAGTTTTAATTTGGAACTAAGTACGGCCGAATATACCGGGTATATATCACATCCGTGAATTTTTGCATTTCTTTGTATATTTATATATTGTCGTTTTGTGAATCCATTTTCCATTAAAAATGCAAGCGCACTGTCAGCTGACATTTGTTTGGGCTCATCCGCAAAAAGCTTCTTTTTTATTTCATTAATACTCTAACAACTCGCAGCTGCTTTTAAAACAACAGCCAAGTCTTTTTCGTTAGATTTTTTAGCTGAAACTGTGGCAGCATGTATGAGTTAGGGAGATAAGTTGTTATTCTCCTCTGAAAGTTCCGCGGCTAATTTTCTTTTCAGACGAGGACCAGCGCTTTCGTAATCACATTTTGGGCGACCCACTTTATTTGTCAATGCATAATGACCAGTGATTTCTATGAATAGGCTTTTCCCAAGCCAATTTGCGTGCTTTCTCTTAAATCTTTCTATAGTTGAATTACATTTAGGCAAGTGTTTTTTTAAATAATTGACAAAGTCTTTTACTTTTTCATTTATCGACTTTATGGTTTCGTTATCTAAATGTTTTTCTGCGATGACACTCAATATATGATGTACAGCGTGTCCTGAGCGATTGTTGTTGCTCCAAATGTCAACCAGCTCAGCACGACTGAACACATATGGTACTAGAAAAATTTGATTTTTTCGAAAACGTGTGGATTCGGACAAAAAGGATTAAATTCTCATTAATCTGCACAATTTGGTTAATAGTTTATCACTTACAACATTTTGCAACGCTTTGCCATGCAAAAGTACTGATCCACGAAACACAACTAGACTTGTTAAGCTCGTTCTAAAAATACACATAAACAAAACACGGTACAATTGGACAAAAACACATAAAAACGACACAAACATTGGTAAACTATAGTTTAACATACCTGGACAATTTTTTTCCATATTTATTCACTTCACTTTTGTGTAAACTTTCGCCAGAGCAAGCAATCAAAGTCGCAAAATTTTTCCCGCCAATTTCATACAAAACAGGTGGTACATAATCAGCTGACTTTAACAGCGCGCAAGCAGAACAGTATTGCTCCACATATTATAGTTTTATTTTTTTTTTATCTAGCTAGGGTTTTTAAAAATAAAAAATGTACAAATTTTTAAAATACTAAACAAAAAAAAAAATTGACTTTATGCCAAAACTAACGGAAAAAAAACCATAGTGCACGGCAGCCAGTCTGAACGACTTACCTTACTGCGAGGATAGAGACCGCCTAAAATAGTAACAGAGAATGAGATGGAAGATGACGTGGCGCCAGCCCATAACGATACGAAGAATGGGCGAGAAGAAGAGGCCGAGAATGCTTCGCCAGCTTACACCGACAACTACAAAGAACACAGCGACGAGTGCAAAGAGGAAAACAATAAGACACAGGAAATTCTTGAGCATAAGAACAACAACTACCAAAAAAGGACCCAGGAGAAAAAACTTAAGCAGAGGTGGAATTGCTAAAACTATGAACAGAGTTACTGAAACTGCAGTGGGAGAAAGGCAGTGTTCCCAATTTAGCTATTTTCCCACTAGATCTAGTGAGTTGCAGCACTAACCATATAATATATAGATACGACACTGCATACATTGCATTTGGCCGCACCAACAGGGCAGGCATCAGCTACCCGGCGAGTCGTGAGAGTGTATGTGTGCACATGCATTCTCACGTACTTTGCGTGTTTGCATGTGTGGATCAGCTATCGGGCCAGTCGTGAGAGTGTATGTGTGCTCATCAGAGAACGGCTTGGCGTGATTGCAAAAAAAATCATACACAAAAATAGCCGAATAATCGTGTTATTCGGCTCAACCGATCAAACATTCATATGTACACGAACTCAGTGTTGATTTAAATTCACTCTAATGCGCTCATATTTTTTCTCTCTCTGAGTTTATTCATGCTCAATGAGCAAACCGATCATTTGGGCGTATGTTCATTCGGCTCAGCATAGTAATAGCTCAGTAATAGGCAAATGCAAGGCGAACAAAGCAAGAATGCTCTGCCGACACAGGCGCAAAAGGGACGAAAAGAGGAAAAAACCAAATTCTCTTGTACTTCGACCGATCGCCAGAGCCGATCTATTACGATCGCGCGGAAAAGAAGGAAACAGAGAGAAAATAAAGTGTTCGGCTTAGCGGGCGTCGCCTTGATGACATTGTCGTTGACATTGTCGTTGACATTCGTCATTGCTCATGGCTGGTACTGTGAATGTCCATCCACAGACAGAATCTGCAAGTACATTCATATGTGTGTGTGTGAGTGTACAGTGCTTCCTAAATTGCCAGCAAAATATTTTTGAAAAGATTTCTTGAGACACAACTTTATTTGCTGAGTGTTGCTTATTGACGCGACGAATTAATACCCTATAGACAATTAATATAATTTGATGTCATGTCTAATATACATTTTGCATTTGTACATATTTACATTCGATCATTATATTCGTTTATTAAGCAAAATTAGAATATAGAGGATGTTAAATATACACAATTATTTTAATTTAAGGCAAGCGTCATTATAAAATCATTCAATTCTAAAGTAATGGGTGTTTTCTTAGACAGCGGCGTTGTAAAAAACCAATACAAACAAGATACATATGTGCACTTATAAAGCTAAAGCTCAGCTTCACATACAGAGCGTTTGTACTTTGCTAAGCTGAAATTTTGTGTCAGCTTGTTGACGAACTGATCTACCGCCACAAAATATACGAAGAATTGGCAGGATGGGTGGGGGTGGGTGTGGGTTGGTGGGACACTTGGCCATGGGAAGAAAGAAATCTGTATTTTTTATTTTTATTGTATAAAATATTAGTACTGCCTATGAAAAAACCGTAAACATACCCAGTGGACCAAAAGTTCGTAAACGATATCGCAAACTAGAGTTACGCGAAACTCAACCGTGTAAAACTATCGTATTTGTATCCGAAAATGATCAAAAAATTCATCTCTGGTCGCTCAGTTTGTGGCAGTGAAAGTTCGTCCGTCTTCATTTGCGTCTATATCTCAGAGACTCTTAAAGCTAGAGAAACCAAGTTTTGTATCCAGTCTCCTGTGTGATCACACTACTCCAAATGTATTTCAAAATTTCGCCCCGCCCCCTTCCGCCCCCACAAAGGACGAAAGTCTGTGGCGTACACAAGGTTGAAGATACGAGAAAACTAAAATCGCAGAGTCATAGAGAATGCCCATTTCTATCAGGGTATTGAATCTGGATCAGATCGGATCATTATTATAGCTACAATGAAGAAAACCATTTCGAAAGTCATCATTCCCTCTCGCTCTCTCTCACACGCGACCCCATCTGCTTTGTTTATTCGTATAAATGAGCGCCTAGTTATCAGAGACTATAAGAGCTAGAGCAACCAAACTTTCTATCCAAGCTCCTGTGATATCAAACCAGCACGAGTTTGTTTCAAAATTTTGCCACGCCCCCTTCCGCCCCCACAAAGGACGAAAATCTGTGGAATCCACAATTTCTAAGATAAAAGAAAACCAAAAACGCAGAATCATGGAAAATTACCATATCTACCAGATTGCCGAATATGGATCAGGTCGGATCAATATTATGGACAGAAGAAACAAATTAAATTTCAGTGGCTACGCAGCGCCTGCCAAGCGCTGACTCATGCCCTCTCTCTCTCTGTCGGAAAAACTTGTACGTCTCAAATATGTATTTATACATGTCATGTAGATATGTAGGCGCAGATATACAAAGCATATGTAAACAAAAATGGAAACATGTAAAAAAATTCAAAAAAATGCATTTTTTTAATTTAAATATTATTTTCGTCCCTTTTGAGAACATATAATAAATTTAATAAATCGTAGGCTCATAAATGTATGTATGTATATACTGACTGAGTACCGGGTATAAGGTAGAGCCGCGGCCTTTGGCGCGGCTCACAACGTTCCCTCTCGTTTAATATCATTTGCGGAGCTTTTCTAATATCATTGACAAGCCGAAAAATTTTATTTGTTTTTGTTTTTTATTATTTATAATTTTTATTATAGAAAATAAAAAAAAATAAAAATGTATTACTAAATTAAATTTTTTTTATAGTTTTGAACCCTATTTTGGGCGTAGAAGAACTTCTGTGTCACCCTATCGAAGTCTGCGTCATCTAATGAAAATCGTTCTTTAAATCCCGTTGTAAAAAAATAATCGATGTTTAGTATATTACAATATACATATTAATTTTAAAATAATACTTACTACGGAATGCTAGGGTAACCCGCAAGCCCCATATGAATTTCTTGGCATCTGTGCCACGCCAAGAGCACTATCCACCAATCCAACAATGGAGCGCCATGAGCTCTGAATCCATTTCAAGAAAGATTTTTCGCCTGACATCATTAGCTCTGAGATCTGAAGAGAATATAATATTAAAATGTAATATAGAATATATTAGTCAAACTTAATTCACAAGTTTCATACTTCCTACATTTTTTAAGGCTCTCTCCTCCTGCAAACTTTTTTCGTACCGGTCCAGATCGTCAATTGATTTTATTGGTTCTAAGGGCATCACTTCTTTCGGTTTGCGGATCTCTCCACAAATCTTGGCCTTTATGTTGGCGACTTCCAAACGCATAGCCACCATTTCCGCAGTGTCCCGGACCATTTTCTTCAAAATTAGGTCTAGCTTATTTTCTATTTTATCTAACTTATTTTCTAGTTTATCTAGTCTATTACTTAAGGTATGTAGCTGTAATTATAAATAATTGTTAAATATTTTTTTGGCCAATATAGATCAATTTTCTTACATGACTCCTGGTTGTCTGGAATCTGCTGACTTGTTTTGGCAATATTGCCAGAATCCATATTAAATAGCTGGGTATAGTTGTAGTTATTCATCGTGTTTCTGAAATTAGTGAATTAATGGAAAGTAAATGTGCACATCAGTATCAAATATATGAACCATTTTTCCTTAAATGTTGTCTATTTTATGCTGTCCTACATTACACTCACAATTAACAACAACATCGATCTGAAGATCGACTATACGTGATGCTGTATAATCAAGTAATCTTTGTAGATCAACTTCAGCGAGTGATTCGTTTACACTAATTTTGCTTGGATAACTGTGTGTTTTAGCTTGCAGAACATTTTCATAACTGGATAAAAAATTAATTGAAATTTTGTAGTTTATAAATCGTCGAATCAGTATGTATTGGTTTTTTGTTAAATTGGTATCCATCATAAGTGCAACAACTTCATAAACATTTGCTTCAGTGAATGTTTGATAAGCCTTTTTGGAGGCATTCCGTAAAGCGTTTGCAGCTGACTCATCCATTTCAGCTATTGCGGCTATTCGTCGTTGTTTTGTTCCTGATAAAGATTCGTTAAAATCTGTCTTGGGACGACCGCTATTTTTATCCTCATTCAACTTTTCCGGTTTTTCAAATACGTTTAAGCTCTTCACTGTCTTAAGCCAATTCGAATACCTGTTCAGAACAATATTCTTTGTACGCTTGCAGTTTTGCGACATTTTGTTTATTTTTTTGCAAACAGCATGGGAACAAGCTAATAACTCTTCTTGGTCTGGAACATATCCATTGCTTTCCAACTCCAACTGTATTGACTCAACAACAAGTCGACCTTTTTCAGCATTAGTGCCCTTTTGAGAGCACCACGCTTGGAAAAAAAACGTGTGCGGGATAGCGCATTGAAAAGAAAAGCCTGTACCAATTTAAATGAACCAAAAGTAAGATTAATTAAAAAGAAAAATACAAATATGACATGTAAAACACAAATAAACAATAAAAAACACATAAAAGCGCACTTACCACGAATAACACAAAAATAGACACAAATACCTTTTGCACTCCGATCAACATATTGATATAAAAAAGGGGCTAAAGGCAGCTAATTTTGGTATATTTGAATCATTTTATTATATTTGAATATTTGAATATCATTTTATATATTTGAATATATTTGAAGATATGCATCTATGATCAAAAAAAATATTAGCCTGGGAATGACTGTCCTTCACAACTAAAACTTAAGAGAAGTTAGAAATAAGGAAAGGAAGACACTCAAAAAAGACCTTTTGGTTATTTTAGAAGTTTTGGACGACACGAAACGATTTGCAAATAGTTGGATAGTTTAAATTAAACTTTATACCTGTACGAATGATTTTCATTTTACTTCAAAGTTATAGGCTTTTGTTTTAAATACGCTTTTAATGTGTAGGGCCACTAACCATACAATAGACATGACAATTCATGTAGCGAAAATGACCGCACGGCAGTCTGACATCAGCTACACCAGGAGACCAGCTACACCAGTCGTGAGAGTGTATGAGTGCACATGTATTCTCGCTTATTTTGCGTGTTGTGCATGTGTGTATGAGCGCACAACTGAAATTTTCGCTTTTCAAACTATGTTTTGATTTTTGTGCTCGCGCCACCCTTCACTTTAGCATTATTGGAGTCGGCCCTTTTTGAAGACGCTTGCCTTATAATACCAGAATAACTGTTATTTTGGACATGCTTTAGATTCTAACTTTGTTTAATATAGAATATACAAATATAATTAGCTTGTATATATATTCAAAAATATATATTTCATTGTATGTTGTATTGTATTAAACAATGATATATTTGATCATTTATAAAAAAGTAGTATGCGCTAAAAAACATATATACATATATCATCCTTGAATATGGATATTAACGACATATAAATGGGTAATAAATGGGTCCATACGGATTTTAGTGCCACACTTGCGAGTCAAATTTGAAATCATCCCTCATTTTCTGATGCGAATTTCCATCCACAGAGAGAACTTGCAAGTACATTCATATGTGTGTGTACGTGTGCAGAGCTGCCGAAATTGCCAGCCAAATATTTTTGAGAAGATTTCTTGAGACACAAATTTGTTTGCTGAGTGTCGCTTATTGACGCGACGCACTAATACCCTATAGACAAATAATATAATTTGGTGTCATGTCTGATATACATTTTGCATTTGTACATATTTACATACATATTTAATACATATGTACATATATGTACATATTTAATGTACTATAAACGAATCTAAGGAACGAATTTATATTCGTTTATAGTACATTAAACAAAATTAGAATATAGAGGATATTCAATATATACAATTATTGTAATTTTGGGCAAGCGTCATTATAAAATCATAACTTACAATCAATTCTAAAGTAATGGGTGTTTTCTTAGACAGCGGCGCACTATGGTCCGAATGACCACTTTTGTTGGCCAAAATTAATAACTCGCGAACGGAGTGATATTTTCTTATTTCGTTTATTTTGTTGAATATATCTAATCAATAGGAAATGGATTTGCAAAAAAAAAATGGGTGTGGCACCGCCTTTTTTTTATTAAGGCATATTTAAATGGCACTAGTCACAAAAGTGAACTTTTTATTGCCGCTGTGAACCAAATACAGTTATTTTTATAGAATTGGAGCTTTTAAAATCTTTAAAGAATAATATTTCTTTTTTCTTTAATTTTTTAAATCTGAAATTTTATTTTAATGATTTTTTTAGAATTTCTCAGAGGTAGTGCTTGTTTTTTTAACATAACACAAGTATCTCACATCTGGTTGCATTCAATTGTGCAATTCTGAAAAGTACATAAGTGCATCTATACATCGGACCTAAACACTTTATAGCTTCAGCTTACCGTCTGGAAATTATTAGGCTTTCAAATTCAAATTTGATACATTTGAGGTTATAATCTATTAAGTCAAATTTCAAGAAATGTGGCAAAATGTGGCATTTTTTACTATATACATTTCAAAAAGGATTTACTAATCTACGACACACAATAGGTTTCAAGGTGGGACTAGGTGGGACTCACTTTGTATACCTTTTCAAAAATGAGTTTTCATTACAACTTGAGTCATTTTGAACGGCTCACTTTAAGCTACAATTACGAAGTTATCACAATTACTATAAACGGTTAACATAACGAAACACGTAATATAAGACCTTATGATTAAAATTCATAACAAAAATTTGATCAGTTAATGTTTTTTTCTCCAATTTATCAAAGATTTAAAATTGTAATTAAATTTGCACTTTTTCACTGCACGAGTTTTTCGATAACAACAGTTGGGTTGCAGAGCAGATTTATCGAATGGGGCGCCATCTATGGAAATTTCTGGTACGCAACTTTAAAGGTCATTCTTTTTCCAATGCAGAGTGGGAAAAACTAAGGTGTTCTGTCAACTTTTAAAAAATAGGTTTTGGCCAACAAAAGTGGTCATTCGGACCATAGTGCGGCGTGGTAAAAAACCAATACAAACAAGATATGTACACACATACAGCTTAAGCTCAGCCTCACATACAGAGCGTGTGTTCTTTTCTGTTCTTTGCTGCTGTTCTTCTTCAATTTGTTCACGAACTGACCTACCGCCACAAAATAAATGAAGAACTGGCAGGATGGGTGGGGGTGGGTGTGGGTTGGTGGGAAACTTGGCCGTGAGAAAAAATAATTCTGTTATTATACCCGGTACTCGAAGAGTAAGGGGTATATTAGATTTGTGGGGATAACGGTTGTGTGTAACGCACAGAAGGAAGCGTTTCCGACCCCATAAAGTATATATATTCTTGATCAGCATCAATAGCCGAGTCGATATAGCCATGTCTGTCTGTCCGTCCGTCCGTCCGTCCGTCCGTCCGTCTGTCCATCCGTCCGTCCGTCCGTCCGTCTTCATTTGCGCCTATATCTCAGAGACTATTAAAGCTAGAGCAACCAAGTTTGTTATCCAGTCTCCTGTGTGATCACACTACTCAAAATGTATTTCAAAATTTCGCCCCGCTCCCTTTCGCCCCCACAAAGGACAAAAGTCTGTGCCACACACAATTTAGAAGATACAAGAAAACTAAATACGCAGAATCATAGAGAAAGACTATTTCTATCAGAGTGTTGAATCTGGATCAGATCGGATCATTATTATAGCTACAATGAAGAAAACCATTTCTAAAGTCATCATTCCCTCTCGCTCTCTCTCACACGCGGCCCCATCTGCTTTGCTTATTCGTATAAATGAGCGCCTAGTTATCAGAGACTATAAGAGCTAGAGCAACCAAACTTTCTATCCAAGCTCCTGTGATATCAAACCAGCACGAGTTTGTTTCAAAATTTTGCCACGCCCCCTTCCGCCCCCACAAAGGACGAAAATCTGTGGAATCCACAATTTCTAAGATAAAAGAAAACCAAAGACGCAGAATCATGGAAAATTACCATATCTACCAGATTGCCGAATCTGGACCAGATCGGATCAATATTATGGCCAGAAGAAACAAATTAAATTTCAGTGGCTACGCAACGCCTACCAAGCGCTGACTCATTCCCTCTCTCTCTCTGTCCTAAACACTTGTACGTCTCAAATATGTAGTTATACATGTCATGTAGAAATGTAGGCGCAGATATACAAAGCATATGTAAAGAAAAATGGAAACATGTATAAAAATTCCAAAAAATTCATTTTTTTAATTTAAATATTGTTTTCGTCCCTTTTGAGAACATATAATAAATTTCATAAATCGTAGGCTCATATATGTATGTATATATATACTGACTGAGTACCGGGTATAAGGTAGAGCCGCGGCCTTTGCCGCGGCTCACAACGTTCCCTCTCGTTTTTTTTTATTTTTATTATATCAATTATTATATTATTATTGCCTATGAAAAAGCCGTAAACATATGTACATATGTATGTACATTCATATGTACATATAGACTTTATCAATAAATTGTATATAGATACTATTATAAATATATATATTTCTACCTCTATATATATTCGAAACCACTTGTCAATCGCTTGTTTTCCACTGGGAATGCGCCATGAAAAAATTTAAATGCGTGTCGCACCTAGATTACTCTAACGGACAATTATTCTAATTATTCTAATATGAAGACAATTATTAAATAATTATAATAATTATATACATATATACATACATATATAAAATATATAAGTTTTTTTGATGTTGCGTTGCAAGCTTCTTTTAAATTTATGTATATGTGTGTACATATGTACATATGTAGTGGATGGATAGACCAAAAGCGCGCGCGAATCTTGTGAGAAAGACGAAAGACAAGTGATTTTCCGCTGGTACGGTACGGTGCTTAGATTTGAAATTAGTTAAAAAACGAGAAGGAACGTTGTGAGCCGCGGCAAATGCCGCGGCTCTACCTTATACCCGGTACTCAGTCAGTACATACATACATACATTTATGAGCCTACGATTTATGAAATTTATTATATGTTCTCAAAAGGGACGAAAATAATATTTTAATTAAAAAAATGAATGTTTTGGAATTTTTTGACATGTTTCCATTTTTGTTTACCTATACTTTGTATATCTGCGCCTACATTTCTACATGACATGTATAACTACATATTTGAGACGTACAAGTGTTTACGACAGAGAGAGAGAGGGCATGAGTCAGCGCTTGGCAGGCGTTGCGTAGCCACTGAAATTTAATTTGTTTCTTCTGGCCATAATATTGATCCGATCTGATCCCTATTAGGTAATCTGGTAGATATGGTAATTTTTCATGATTCTGCGTTTTTGGTTTTCATTTATCTTAAAAATTGTGGATTCCACAGATTTTCGTCTTTTGTGGGGGCGGAAGGGGGCGTGGCAAAATTTTAAAACAAACTTGTGCTGGTTCGGTATCACAGGAGCTTGGATAGAAAATTTGGTTGCTCTAGCTCTTATAGTCTCTGAGAACTAGGCGCTCATTTATACGAATAAGCAAAGCAGATGGGGTCGCGTGTGAGAGAGAGCGAGAGGGAATGATGAATTTCGAAATAGTTTTCTTCTTTGTAGCTATAATAATGATCCAATCTGATCCTGATTCAACACTCTGATAGAAATGGTCATTCTCTATGAATCTGCGTTTTTAGTTTTCTCGTATCTTCAACATTGTGCACGCCACAGACTTTCGTCCTTTGTGGGGGCGGAATGGGGCGGGGCGAAATTTTGAAATACATTTGGAGTAGTGTGATCACACAGGAGACTGGATACAAAACTTGGTTGCTCTAGCTTTAATGATCTCTGAGATATAGGCGCAAATGAAGACGGACGGACAGACGGACGGACGGACGGACGGACGGACAGACGGACGGACAGACAGACATGGCTATATCGACTCGGCTATTGATGCTGATCAAGAATATATATACTTTATGGGGTCGGAAACGCTTCCTTCTGTGCGTTACACACAACCGTTATCCCCACAAATCTAATATACCCCTATACTCTTCGAGTACCGGGTATAACAAGATAAACTATTGACATTAGACTAATTTTTTCATATCTACGTGTGAGTGAGTGTTTGTGGAGAAAACTGCATATGCTAGTAGGACTAAAAGACCTGCTTTTGCATATATGAGTGGTGTTTGTGGGGAAAGCTGCATTTTTTAGGACTAAGAGACCCTCTTATGCATTTCCATGTAGTATATCACCTATACGGATGAGCAGGTGGTGGGGGCATTCAGCACGAAATGCACGTGATGGCTCCGGCCTCCAAAGTCGGTAGAGTAGGGAGGGGTGATGAAAGGAATCGCGCCGATACGGTACTCACTGACATTAAAATACAATTATTGTTCACGTGCTACTAAACTCTATCCACAACACATAGCACAACAGTACACAATGACAGGAACAGACATAACAGAGACGGACAAGGTCATAGTGGCGCATATCTCCGAAGCTGGTGTTATGCTAACGGTTCGCCCTCCCAACCATGATCATCGGATTCACCTCCACGTTTCGATGATCCCTTCTACCACCAGGATTAGACAGACAGCGACTTCAACCTATGCATGGCTCCCAATACAAAAATTAGCACATTGCAAACATTATAAGTTTATTGGACAGGAAAAACTAACTCTAGGTACCCCCCTAACATTCGAGATATGTAAATGTAAATATTAAATGTAAATGTAAAGACTTAACAGCTAAAAATATTAAATGTAAAGGCTCTATTATTGATTAAACGTAAGGAAGTGTAATCTCACGCAAGCGTGTACGGCTCATTAGCATAGCCGAAGTTAAGGTAAAGTTAAAGGAGAGGCTGTTAAGTGGCAGTTACTTGCCCACTTCGTTCCTCTCCAACGTAGAAGCGCTTCGACGTCGGCTGTAACGAAAGTTAAACGACTAGAAAAGAGAGAGCGCTATCACGCTCTCAATGCACCTACGCTCATCCGCACCGATGCTAAATTCCCTCTCTCGCTCTAGCGCTTGGCTTCCCAGAGCGCGGGAGTAACGCTCGGGCTTGGCGGGAAAGGTTTTGGCGGTAAGCGGGTAGGGAATAAAGGAGAGAAGTGGGAGAGGGAATACGAAAATCTACCTCGGCTAAACTTCTGCCTGCTTCGTGGCTGGTCTACTGCCCTTCCCTGCTTTACATTCCCCTCCCTTGAAAAGCAATTGTTTGCGCTGAAGGCGCTTACGCTAATCTAAGCTATCTATCTCTACTGTGGCTGCTCTGCCGATGACGGTGCTGTTGCTGGGGCTAATCTACCGCTGGGTCTACTCTGCAGAGGCGCCTGCGCTGTTGCTGGGGCTGCTCTGCCGAAGCGCCTGCGCTGTTGCTGGGCTGCTCTGCCGAAGCGCCTGCGCTGTTGCTGGGGCTGCTCTGCCGAAGCGCCTGCGCTGTTGCTGGGGCTGCTCTGCCGAAGCGCCTGCGCTGTTGCTGGGGCTGCTCTGCCGAAGCGCCTGCGCTGTTGCTGGGCTGCTCTGCCGAAGCGCCTGCGCTGTTGCTGGGGCTGCTCTGCCGAAGCGCCTGCGCTGTTGCTGGGGCTGCTCTGCCGAAGCGCCTGCGCTGTTGCTGGGGCTGCTCTGCCGAAGCGCCTGCGCTGTTGCTGGGGCTGCTCTGCCGAAGCGCCTGCGCTGTTGCTGGGGCGGCTCTGCTGCTGGGTCTACTCTGCTGTTGGGCGGTGGCGAATAGGGTTGTCGAAAATTTTTAAAATATCGTATCGATAATATTTTCTGTTTTTAAAAAAAATTAAAATAATATTTAAAATATCATTTTAAAATATCGATATATTGATATAATTGATATTTTCTTTTCTTACCTTTTTTTCAAAAAAAAAAAAAAAAAAAAGTAATATGCTCCACAATAAAAAGATTCTTATGTTTAGTTCCAATATTTTGATTTTAATGATTTTAAAAATACACGTTGTTTAATGTGAAAATCGGTCATTCGGCTGCGGGAGTCGCAAACGACGCATTTTATTGCGGACGCAAGTCGCTCTGAAGGCACTGAACTCCCAGGTGTAATCAGATACCTGAGGGCGAGTGTAGACAGTCCCGGCATGGCCGCCTTATGCGAATTCCAGAATATTATGGGATTACTTTCCCATGATGATTGCGGCAAGCTAAGGTACAAGTTAAGCTCACTGTGATCCGTATTATGCATTGACATGCCTTTACAAATTGACCTGTTATGGGCTTCCATAAAGTCAATACATCGGTCATCTGCATTTTCATCAGTTGCACTTTCATCATCTGAAATCTGAAGAAATGTAAATGAAATCAATTTGTGAAGAATCAAAATATTACAATAACTTATAAAAAACCTCTTTACGAGGTAAAATTGTAATGACGAAAACATTTCTATGCCCCAAAATTTCTGATATTTAATTTTGTGACGAATAAAATAAAGTTTTACATAAAAATATTACAAAAAAAATTTTGGCACTCGGCACATTGCGTTTATTCTTTATAAAATATAAAAATTAGTCAATTCTTTTAATACATCATAAGTCGCCTCTTGTACACCGATTGGCGAGAGGTACATCTTTTTGAATCTGGGATCAAGAAATGACGATTTCACTAACATTTTATTGGATTGCAGTGGTTTCATTCTTTTCTCTAATAGTTTCCTAAGCGACTCTTGAGTAAGACTCCCCTCGTGAGATTCCACTTTTGCCATTTGTGTATTTTTTGTAAGTAGTACAATTAACGGGAATATATATATACATACATACCTTTTTTTGAATGCACTTTATGAATGTGTCATAATGCTTGTTTTTTATGTGCGACGTTAAATTTGTGCTGTTTCCGTTTGTTTTAATTAGTTTCCCGCACAGATTACACTTTGCCGTGCCGTTTTTTATTTCATCATAGTTTGATTTGATTAAGTTTAAATCCATTTTTCCGTAGCGTCTTTTACTCGTTTTTATGCTTTAGGGAGAGTGACCAACTCACAAATTTCATAAAATATAAAAAAAAAAATCGCATATTTGATATATCGGCAATTATAAAATCACGATATAAATATTTCATTTTTTATAAAAAATATCGATATATTAATATTTTGATATATTTTCGGCAGCCCTAGTGCCGAAGCCGAGGCGGCTCTGTGCTGACGCTGCGC
Source organism: Drosophila affinis (assembly GCA_037356375.1). Taxonomy (NCBI): domain Eukaryota; kingdom Metazoa; phylum Arthropoda; class Insecta; order Diptera; family Drosophilidae; genus Drosophila; species Drosophila affinis. Next base: position 332,915 of record JAZHFB010000007.1, on the reverse strand, counting down.
TATCCCGATAAGGCGCTAGCGCTGATGTTGCGCTGCGCGGACGCTGAAGCTTCTCTCCCGCCGGCGCGGTGTTGTTATTGGGTAGCGCGGCTTGATGCTGGACGGCGCGGACGCCGGGACTGCGCGTTAAGCGGCTGGGCTGTCGGACAGCGCTTCTATTGCAATTTTTCGGTTTTGGCGGTTACTTTGTGTTCACCCCGGACGCGCACTTTTTAATTGTAGCTCTGTCTCTCGACTGACCTGCCTCCCTTCGTTTCCCAACTATATCCCAAAAAGGGGTCACCTCCCGAACTACTTCCAGCCCCGAAACATTCGGTAAATTCTACTCCTCTCAAACGGACAGCTGTAGTACCGCTTTCCCCCACATACTTTTAGGCCTTTTTTCTTTTTTTGACCGACAAGCCAAACTACACCCAGTGTGAGTGTTTGTGAAACAAGGAGTATTATAGTAGGACTTGGAGACCTGCATATGCTTGACAATTTGTTTGGTTGGCTAGCCTCTTTCTCCCTTCCCGGCTAGTGTGTGCGTGGAGTGTGTGCGGCGTTCCGTGCACTTATTATTCATTATTAAGTATTAACCTACATATTTGGATTATTTATAATTAATTATGTCGTCCGCTGTTATGAAAGACACCCGACGTGGCGACGGGGCTAAATGCTGTCTTCCCTCCTGCCTTAGTAGTTATAGAAAAAGTTCATCCGATTTCCCTGTGAGATTATTCAGATTTCCATCAAATTCATCAATGTTTAATAAATGGGTTGAGGTTTGCGGTTTGGATAGAGATTTGCTGGTAAAAAATCCACGAATTTGCGGTCGGCATTTTGAGGCTCAGCATTTTGGATCACGTAAATTAAAGTCGAATGCAATTCCAAGATTAAACTTGTCTGAAAATACTTTATTAACTACATTCAATGCAGATCTTTGTGATGAGTATGAATTTTCAGAAAATAAACAAGACAATGAACAAATAGGACAATTTGTGAATGCTAAGAGAGTTAAACTGGCAGATACGGATGAAATAATTACAAAGGAACTAGAGCAACAGTGTGAAACAGAAACGCCTGATAAAGTTCCATTAGGGCTTCGTGTTTTATACCGTTTGCAGATATAGTATAGCTTAAAACATATTTCCAGTTTTCAAATAGGCCTCTAATCATGAAAACACAGACTTGCTGCCCCAAAAGCCTTTTTGTATTTTGGCCATCATTTTCGTAGCCTTGAATTTCATCTAATGAAATATTATAATGACGACCTCGTGTGATCTTCATTTCGTCAAATAAAATTACTGCCTCTTTTCCCTTAGCACTCATTCCTTCAACAATTGTCTTTAAATTGCTGATTAAATCAGGATTAAATCCTGGCCTCATGTTTTTCAGCACAGCCCATCGCGCTAACGTGCGTTGTGTTCAAGCTTGGGCGTGAACTTGGCACGGAGTTCTGATCGCCAACACAGTGATTCTTACGGTTATCTTCCCGTCGGTCAACCGTAGGAGATTCTGCGGAGAAAGCCGGAAGGGGATTGCTTTTGTATACTCGAGAGCCCGCGTCTCTTACCCTTTGGATAGGTGCTCTAGACACCTGACTCGAAAAGGATGCAACTTGTGGGGCTCTCTGAACGGCCCTGTTAGACACTGGCCCAGAGAGCACCCAACCGAAAACTGTTTCTTGCCCGAGGAGAGAGCCACATATGTTCGTCTGTAAGCCGCTTAACAGTACGGATGGTAGAATGTCAGCTCCAATCAGGACATCGATTGGTGAGCTCTCAAAAAATGTAGGATCCGCCAACGGAAGGCTAGGCAAGTCTCTCAGCAAATTTTGAGAAATCGGATGCGAGGGGATATTCGCTGCCACCTCCAGAATAACGTAAGCTGTAACATTTAATTGTAACCCCGACTTAGTCGGAGAGCGGATGGAAAAATTGCAGAGCTTCTTCGACTGAGCGGATACAGTATGATTAATGCCGGAGACCTGTGTCTGGATAGGTTGGAACGGCATTTTGATCATGCTGACTAGACGTTCCGTAATGAACGTGGCCTCGGAGCCAAAATCGATCAAAGCGCGAGCGCGAAAATTGGTCCCCAGATGGCAAATATTAATCATAGCCGTGCTCAGGAGGACCGCACTTGTACCGGAAGCGAAATAAGACTGAACGTTGGATAAGGATGCGGAAGAACTCGGGTGTTGAACGGATGTGGAAGTCGGCTCGCTGGAACTTGGATAGCCACGGTGCAGCAGCGTGTGGTGCCGTTCCCCGCAAGTGACGCAGTTGTGGGCGCTTTGGCATTCTCGGATCTGATGTCCTCGTGCGAAGCAGTTCAGGCATAGCTGTTTCTGTTTAATATAGCTGGAACGAGCATCAACAGTCATGTGGAGGAAGCGAGGACAATCACGGATTGGATGATTCTCTTTGGAGCAGAGATCACATGTCCTCCTCTGCGGATTCACTGTTGTCTCAAACGAGTGAACCCTCCTAGGAACAGGACTCCCTTGGGACCGGAACGGGTTATTTCTAGAAGGTGGCGGATTCGGATCGCCTTTCGAACTATGTGCATGGGACGGGTTGCCCTCGATGGCCACCAAGGTCAGATACCTCTGACTCAGGAAGGAGTCCATCTCCTTCCATGGCGGCATCTCCTTCTTTGTGGTGACGGAGTCTTCCCACGAGGCCCGGGTCAACTTGGGCAATTTGGAGGCGCAAATCGTTACCAACAAACTGTCCCAGTTTTCGGTAGAGACCTTGGAATGCGCCAGTGCGGTTAGCACCCCGTGGATCGTCCCCTGGAGCTCCTTCAGAGCACGACTCGATTCGGAAACAACTGGGGACAGCGAGAGGAGAATATTTATCTGGTTGGTCACCAGGAGCCGGTTGTTCTCATACCGGTCACGAAGGGAATTCCATGCCGCCTCGAAGCCGTCGTTGGTCAACGGGGATTTTTCTACGATGGCTTTTGGGTCGCCACTGGTCTTCGTGGTTAAGTGGTACAGCTTTTCTACGGGTGAGAGCCTCGGATTATGGATGTAAATGCCTGTGAAGAGGTCCCGAAAAGTGGGCCAGCGAACGTAATCCCCCGTGAACACTTCGATGTCACAGGGTGGCAGTCGACAGCCGCCATTGGAGTCCGGCTGTGCAGGAAGACGGACTACTGGGCTGGCCGATTGGACCGTAAGGTCTTCTAGGCCCCGTTCATAATCGTCATAGCACGTGTCGTACATGGCTTGGATCTCTAGTTGGGTGTCAGGATCCTCGTCCACCGACGCAATTGAACAGGCCTCGAATTCAGCATCCACCTTTGCCCACATGTTCTGTAAGCGGTCTCTACGGACCTGAGCGATAGCGGGGGATGGCGTGCTGGTACCGGAAGCGGTAAAGCGGTCTTTCAAACTGGTCAGCCTGCCGATGGCTGCTACCAATTTCGCACGTGCGGAGAGGAATGCTGTTTGGGCCATTGGAGAAGTGCGTCGAGAGCTGATGGGACTGGTAGGTGGAAGAGCTGGCACCTTTAACGTGACTGGCGAAGGGAACAGGACCGATTTGCCCTTTGCCGCGGAACTCGTACTCGGTTTAGGCAAAGACAATATAAACAATAAGACGTGGTGCGCCATACAAAATTTTGAGGGCAATTCCTGATCGTTTGGAACTTTCAAGCATTTCAGTGTGAGTTAGAGAGAGACAGACCCAGTGGACCAAATGCTCGTAAATGATATCGCAAACGAGAGTTAAGCGGAACTCAACCGTGTAAAACTATCGTTTTTGTATCCGAAAATGATACGAAAATGAATCACTGGTCGCTCAGTTTGTGGCAGTGAAAGTTTCGTTTTCGATAGCTCGAAAACGGATCGTTTGCGGGCCTTTTCTAATATCTTTTGCGAGCCTTTTCTAATATCGTTTGCGAGCCTTTTCTAATATCTTTTGCGAGCCTTTTCTAATATCTTTTGCGAGCCTTTTCTAATATCTTTTGCGAGCCTTTTCTAATATCATTAACGAGCCGAAAAATGTTTTTGTTTTTGTTGTTTTTATTATTTATATTATGGAAAAACATTAAAAAGTAAAATAAAAAACAAATGAAAATTAAATGCTAAGTTTAATTTTTTTTTGGGTTTTTTGGACCCGATCTTGGGCGTACTGGAAGAACTTTTGTGTCACCCTATCGAAATCTGCGTCTTCCAAGGAAAATCGTTCTTTAAATCCTGCTGTAAAAAATAATCGATGTTTAATATATTACAATATACATATTAATTTTAAAATAATACTTACTACGGATTGCTAGGGTAACCCGCAAGCCCCTAACACATTTTTTGGCATCTGTGCCACGCCAAGAGCACTGTCGCGCCACCTCGTCATTTAGAATGGAGCGCCAAGAGGTCCGAATCCATTTTTCAAAGGATTTCTCTCCACACTTAGTTAGCTCTGAGATCTGTAAAGAATATAATATTAAAATATAATATAGAATATATTAGTCAAACTTAACTCACAAGTTTCATACTTACTAAACTTTTGAAGACGCTGTCCTCCTGCAAACTTTGCTCGAACCGGTCCAGATCGTCAATTGTTTTCATCGGTTCCAAGGGCATCACTTCTTTCGGTTTCCGGATCTCTCCACAAACCTTGGCCTTTATGTTGGCGACTTCCGAGCGCTAAGCCACCATTTCTGCAGTGTCCCGGTCCATTTTCTTTAAAATTAAATCTAGCTTATTTTCGATTCTATCTAATTTACATTCTATTTTATCTAGTCTATTGTTATTTGAGGTAGCTGTAATTATAAAAATTTGTTAAATATTTATTTGGCCAATATAGAGAAATTTTCTTACATGACTCCTGGTTGTCTGTAATCTGCAGACTTGTTTCGGCAATATTGCCAGAATCCATGTTAAACAGCTTTGTGTAAAGAACTTATTGTCTCTAAGGAGCCAAAGGCAAGGGACTGTTCGCTTAAATGTGTTAGACAATGAAAATTAAATGTAAGCATTGAAAAAATATATAATGAGGGAAGTTGTTTAACAAAATCATTAAGTAAACTAGAGGCAAGAGCATTTTTAGTGATGCAATATTCTTTATGAAGAAGAAGTCGGACTCTTAGGCTGAGTAATAAAAAGTGATGGTAACGGGCTGTGTCTAGAGAGTTTTTCAAAACAATGGGTCCAGTATACAGCCAAAAATTTTCGCAATTCTGTCGCCTTAAATCTTTCAAGATCATCAAGAGATCTCGGCTTTCTATTAAATTCCCTAGGTATAAACTTCCGAAACGATATCAATTTGGAACTTATTAAGCTAATTGTATGCCGATCCAAAGAAAATTGGTGACCTTTAACCCTTACTAATGCGATGAGTAATGTTTTCATAATGCCAAGGCAAACTACATGCATATAATCATAGGGAAACTGTTTGACCATATCTATTGGCAAGTTTTCTAAAACTATCATCTGTTCGGGGGAGGTTCTCTGACATTTTAAAAACTATTCTCCTTTAAAAACTTTCGCCCTTTTGAGTGCATTTGTTGCACGAAAAAAATCCTGAGTGATGTTTAACCCCCAAAATATATGCACGTGCTGGTGCATCGCAAACTATGGATCTAATGCTAATATAAAACTTGCTACCTTCAAATATTATGCCATCCTCAATCAATTCTAATAACTCGTTTACAAATTCTTCTAAATAAATATTGGGATCAGTGGGCTTGGATTTTCCAACAAATATCCCTGCTACAAGTATTGGCTTTGTGCCATTGACATTAAATAAAATTGGCCAGGCTTGTTTGAGTGAACTCTTAAAAAGTGAAAGTCCGTCTATATTAATATTTAGGCTTAAGTTATCTGATTTTAGTGAAAAATTGCCTAGAAAATCTGTTAGCGCGTCTTTTACGCCGTAGTGCACATAGCTTCCTGGAGCAACATTTCAGCTATAACATTTGAGCAATCAGACAAATCACTAAAAGGCTTTGGAAAACTTAAGTCTGCTACATGTTCTTCAATAATATTAATATTGGCAGTACTGGCAGTATTTATATGCTTCGCTTCGCATATATACCTCCTGCTTTTACGTTTAAATGGCATTTCTAATGTTATTTATACTCCCCTTTATTTAAAAAAACGGCTGCGCAAACTCAATTCCAGCGAAAATTGTTTTTTTCGTCCACACAAGAGGCGCGGAGAGTAAGAAGAGGGCTAGAAAAAAGAATATGTACTCAGCGTGTGTAAATTGTTATTTTTTTCGGTTTTAATACTAATCCTAAGCTCATATTTTGTGCCCTCCACTAAACTTGGCAATATAATATTATTTACTTACCGATTTTATGTATTAAACACCACTAAAACCAATTATTTTGCAATATTCACTTAGGCACGTCCGTCCACTGCGGTTTTCAATCACAAAAGAACGAACAAACGAAAACGGCAGTGCAACACAAAAAAACGTCGGCGTCGCGCCGGGACGTTTGTTGACATGTTCGTTCATGTTCATTTCGAGATCCGCTCTTTCTTGCACATTATGTCCGTTTGCAATACTTTTGCGAGACTTTGGTCGTCGCGTGTTTTTTGTCCGCAAAATGCTCTTTTCTGAGTCCGTCAGCGAACATTTTGCGAGACTCAAACCGAAGCTAGCTATTTTACCCGTTACCAATTTGCTTCTTTTTATTTATTACCCTTTTTGTCCAGTTTTCACTCATTTTTAAGTCCGTTTGCGATACTTTTGCGAGACTTTCATCGTCGCGAGTTTTTTGTCCGCAAAATGCTCTTTTCTAAGTCCGTTTACGAACATTTTATGATAGTTCCGTTTTACTATCGTCTTTTGGTCCACTGGGGATAGACGGAGAGACAGAGAGCGCTTTAGTTTCACACGTTCTGTACGTAAGGCTGAGCTTTAACTGTATGTGTACATATTTTATGGCTGCTTGTTTGTATTGGTTGTTGACGACGCCGCTGTCGAAGAAAATACCCATTACTTTAGAATTGAATGGAGATTATGATTTTCCGATGACGCATGCCCAAAATATAAAAAATTGTATATTTTGTATATCCTTTATATGCTAATTTTGTTTAATGTACTATACACGAATATAATGAACGAATGTAAATATGTAAAAATGCAAAATATATATCAGACATGATATCAAATTATATAAATTGTCTATAGGGTATTAGTGCGTCGCGTCAATAAGCAACACTCAGCAAATAAATTTGTGGCTCAAGAAATCTTCTCAAAAGTATTTTGCTGGCAATTTCGGCAGCTCGGCACACGTACACACACATGTGTACTTACGTTCCGTGTGTACTTATACAAGCAAGCTCATTCTATTTTGAGATCTGCGAGCGCACTGGAGTTCGTGCGAGCGAGATAGCACTCTTTGAAAAAACAACCCTCCCCTACAAAACAGAATTGTATGAGCATGCCATATCTTAGTGTTTATATTGTCTTTGGTTTAGGCGTACCGGGTAACCTTATCGGTTTAGTCACCGAGGTAGGTGTTCCTAGGGCGGAACTACTGCGTGGTGTCCTACTACCGGGAGCGGGCAAAAGTTTTTTGCTGTCCTCGTCACCAGTGGGCATGTTCTGACCTCACTCGCTGAGAACAACGAAACGGAAGCGGAAGCGTCGGGCGGATGGACCCGGAAAATGGACCCAACAACCCTTTGGTATGGACTTGTTGGCAAATCGGAGGCGCTTGGGTATACTAAGGCGATCGGGCCCTAATATTGGGAGTCGGCGGCAAGTGACACCCAAAAACAATATACCCGCCGAAAGTAGGGTAGCGCGTCACCGGACAAGCCACCACCAAAAACGATACACCCTCAAAATACAGGGTAGCGAGTCGCTTGGCGCTCCGTTATGCGCAAGAGCGGCGCCGGTAATCTGCTCTCCCAACAAAAAACAACGCGCGCAACGGTGGAGAGGCGAACGCGAAAACGAGCAAAAGCAGGCACCGCTGTTGTTGCTTGTATGTATGGAACAATGTATGTACAGACGCAAGAATATGCAGCTAATATATACATATGTATGTATGAGGGTATGGAATAGAGCTGGCAAACTATCGATGGCACTATCGATGTATCGAATATTTACGTTTCTGCGCCACCATCGATGTTTTTTATCCACTATCGATAGTGAACAAATATAACGCGATGCGTTTTTTTCACATCACTTGTTCTGGCGCAATTGTCGAATGAAAACTAAAATTTGGGTAAGTGGAATTTGTTACCATTTAATCCTGTATAATAACCATTATTATTTAGTAAATCTTTCATTGGTATTGGAGGTGGTTTTGGAATGGACAAGTTTTTGATTGACGGCAACAAGGGTGAGTATTATATTTCATTTTATCGTTAGAAGTGTTAAACTAATTTTGTATGAACATACATATGTATAGATTGCGGCATATGCAATGTGGAAGATGAAAATACGGTGGCCAAAAAACCACGCATTGGCAAATCTAAAGTTTGGCAATTCTTTACAAGAATTAATGATGGTAAATTGGCAAAGAGTCGTTCATGTGGTAAGCTATATAGGACAAGTGGAAATACATCCAATTTGTTTGACCACCTTAATCGTATACATCCAACACTGCAAATAAATGAATTGCCAACAACGGTGAACCAAATCGATAGCTACGTAAGCACGACTTATGATTCTTCAAACAAGCGTAAAAAGGAGCTTGATATGGCACTTATGGAGTATATTTCATCAGATATGCGACCATTCTCCGTTGTTGAAGATGCAGGATTCATTAATTTTATTAAGCTCCCAGACCCACGATATAAGTTACCATCAAGGAATACTTTAAAAAATGTGATGATGGTTGAGATGTACGAAAATAAAAAATCAAAGTTGCAAGACTATTTACGCAAATGTAATTATTGTGCCATAACCACTGACATGTGGACGTCTGTATCCAATGATGCATACTTGACAGTAACTTGCACGTTTGTGACAGACGAATTTAGTTTACGCTCCGTTGTTCTCTCTACAAATAAATTGGCTGATTCAATAAATCACACAGCCTCAAACATTGCAGAATCTCTTCGAGCTATCTGCTGTGAGTGGGGCATAATTAATAAAATTACTGCTATTGTGACAGACAATGCGAATACCATGGTAAAAGCATGTGAACTGCTCCAGAAGAGGCACTTACCATGCTTTGCACATTCGCTTAATTTAGTGGTGCAAGATTGCCTTAAAATGGATTGTCTTTCTGCAATATTGAAAAAATGCAAGAGTATTGTCACATATTTTAAAAGCAGTACGATTGCATACCAAAAATTAAAGGACTGCCAGCATACTGAAACCAAATATGGCCTTAAGCAAGAAGTTCCAACAAGGTGGAATAGTGCCTATCTGATGGTTGAACGAATTTTGCTAATATATGAAGCAGTCAATAGTGCCTTACTTAATTTGTCAAAAGCACCTCAACCTCTTACAGTTGACGAGATCAATACACTGCGAGACTTATCAGAAATTCTTTCGCCCTTTGATAACGCAACATTAAAAGTGTCTTCCAACACGAGAGCAACCATATCATTAATTATACCAATAACATGTGGTCTGCTAGACAATTTAGAAAACTTAAAACAAAATCTTCGCACTGCTAGCGGTCTTACAGTATGCACATTTTTAATTGACACAATAATAAGAAGGCTGACTAAATATGAAGAGCGGACAGTTCCACGAATAGCCACACTGATTGATCCTCGATTCAAAAAGCAAGGATTTCGATCCCCTACCAATGCAGTTCAAGGAGAAAAACAATTGCAGGAAGAGTTAATATGTACTATTAAGCCTCAAGGTGATGTCTCAGAACCGTTACTTCCTAGTTTGCCACCTCCAATACCAATAGAAAAATCTTCACGTCATTCACTTTTTCAATTTGTCAAAAAAAAATATTGACAATTTGCCCAAGACAAAGCGCTCCGAATCCATTGTTGAAATTCATAAATATTTTGGAATTGAGCACTCCTCTGAAGAAACAGATCCCCTTAAATATTGGCAGGTAATTTTTTGTATTGAGCATTAATATTATGCTTAATAAATAATACCCATTTCTTTTTACATTTTCAGTACAACAATTCTTCTTTGCGTGATATTGCCAACAAATTTTTCTGCATTCCTGCAACATCAATTGATTCGGAAAGGATGTTCAGCAAAGCTGGACAGAAAGTTAGTGATCGCCGAGCTTCCTTAAAACCAAAAAATGTTGATATGCTTGTGTTTTTCCAACATAATAAATGGATCTCCCAGTAACCTTTAAGTTAACTACCTATGTATGTTATGTATGAAAAAACTGTTTGCAATGAAGCAATAAAGTCTGTTATTTTTACCAAAGTACTATAATTTTTGTTTCTCTTCATATATATATTATATACATTATAAAATGAAACATTTTTATTTTTCAATTCAAATGAAAATAACAGACTGCAAATATTTCGATAGTAGTGACGTATCGAATTTTTTTATTCAAAACATCGAAAATATCGAATGGGCCCACTATCGATAGTTTGCCAGCTCTAGTATGGAAAAAATAAGTGTAGATTCGGATAAATGGTTTATATATGTATGTTGGGCTGCGTATGTAGATGGGTAAAATATGTATGTATGTTCGGATGTGCAAGAATATGCAGTTTTATGTGTATATAGTTCGGATATACATATATATATATATATATATGATGCGCAAGGATATGCGGTTGGGATATATGTATGTGCGTGCAAGAATATGCAGTTGTGATATATACGGATGTACGGATGTACATAGGTGCGCTTAAGTGCGGATTAGTACATATACATATATAATATATATGCAGACGCAATAATATGCAGTCAATATATAGGTAAATATAGGTATGCGGATATGGATAAAGGCGGGCAAGAATATGCAGTTAAATATGTACGGATGTAGCGTAGTTAGGAGGAGCGGAAGATCGGAGAACAGACAGAATAGCCGCTTGGCATTGGACGGAAAAACCAAGATCGTACTTATCTTAATAGAGCGATCCGCCTATGCTTGCTGGGGTGAGCTTCTCCTTGTCGAAGGACCAATGTTTGTAGGGGGCGGATCACCAGGTTTTCCCAATCAGAAGCCAGTCAAATGCCTTCCACTTCGTTCACTTAAGTTTATTGTAGTATGTTCAATATGTTATAAATGTTCACACAATGAACATATGTATGTATGTATGTAGTCGAAAGTCTATGTGTATTTTCGAACAAGCCGGCGAACGATCGAAACGGGGGTGGGCGCGTAACTCAATTCCCGCTCAAGCTAGTGGCCGCCCGAGCGCCGGGCGGCTCTCCTGAGGGCCGTGTGCAAGAGCGTACGAGAGCGAGTCGGGCGCGGAGCGCTCTCCACAGTGCGTTACGGAAGTTTGCGGCTGCCCTGAACACATATAATAAATTGCATAAGTCGTAAGCTCACATATGTATATGACTGAGTACCGGGTATAAAGTCGTTTGTTAATTAAAGGCCTATTGAGTATATCCAGCGCCACACATTAATTGGAACTGGAGAGTTCCAAAGATCGAACCGAATCCAAAGTCACATTAGCGAGGCTAGAGTGAAGGTGCTGGAACTTCTCGATGTCGCTGAGATCCGCATCCGCGTCGATGATCTAATTGAACAGCGCCATAAAGTCCGAATATTCGACGTATCCACCGGAAAACTAGGGTATTTTTAGCTCAGGAAGTAGGATTGTTGATATTATTGGATATTTTTGAGGCAATTACGTTGCCTATAAAATTAATCGTTGTAATAGAAAGAGAATAGAAATGTCCATGAAATGTTATTGTCTCTTATACCAACGGAGCTCATGCTGGCAGCGGCCGCTCATGAAGAGGGCGACGCTTCTAGAATAAAACACTCTGATTCTGAAGTCGAAACAGCGCACAAGTTTTTCTGTCGGTCTGTCCGGTTCCCGTGTCCCGAAATATTGAAATCATCTGTGCTTAACGGCACAAACAGTGTTTAAGAGCAACATTTGGATTTGCACCAAACAGATATTATTGGCGATATTTTTTATTTTTGATACGATAATATTGTTGCAATACACCTGGATTATATCAAAAAACGATATTTTCCGGAAATATCGACCACCACGTACTGTTGCTTAACACTGTTCGCAATAGCTTCCCGAACGAACTTAAAATGGAGAATATAAAAAACTTGTATAGTAAAGTTGATCAAAACTGTTTTAAAGTTGTAAAGACCAGTGGCAATACGTCGAACTTTCGCGCACATATCAGGACTATGCATCACCAAATTGTTCCACTAACTTCTGGAGCCAATAATGTGAATGACAAGGTATTTACATGCCCGAAACACCGAAGAGGCGTAAGCAGATGGATTTGCAATCAATTTGGAGTAATGCACAACAATTTGAAGATAGAAAAAAAAAATGGAACCATGCGGCTTTTACTATATTTTGTTACATGTTGGCTTGGTTCCCTTTGGGCAACGCCGGCTAGCTGTCGATCCCAGGGCTGGATAGTTCCCCTTGCCCGCCAAATGTAAACAAAGTTTTTTTGAGAAACGCGACTTCTCGGGACATCTAAACACACCAGGAACCAGTACTAAACGTCACATCAGCAAACAAAAAGAAAAAAATACCACAACAAAGCAAACAAATAGACGGCTGTCAAGTGATTGAAGCATCGGTGTTTCCACTTCGCGCGCCCTCCCTGCCTGTGGTCAAATTCCAAACGTTCGTTTTGGCCACCCTCTGCTGGAACGGCTGCGGCTGGTCTAATCAATGGTCAAGGCCACGTGCCCTCTAAATTAATTTAGGCCTTCATGATATTCATTTTGAACTTCTATTTCAATATTTTACACATATTATCATTAACCTAAGCTAAGAAACACCAAAACGTTCAACCAACAATCTTATAAGTGAATGATTGAATAATCGCGATTAAGGCCCGTGCTTATTTGGGCGAGTACGGGGATACCATTACCCCTGCGGTGGTGGTGGGATATGTGTGCTGTGGGAAATGGAATTCGTTTGATTTACAGGGGCCCTACCGAGACTAACCTACCAAAAGCTCTTGTTAAGGGTCAACGGGGCAAACAGAACAGGTGTTAATTTGGCGGATTTTAATTGGACCTCACATATCCCAACATACCCGTTGGGATTCAGTGACCCCACGTCCCACACAAAGTGTTAAGCCCTTTGTATCCGATCAGCTGTTGGTGACAATGACCAGAAGGTGTTGGCGTTTTCACAAATACACAATACTACGTTAAATTACTTAAATGGCTAATTGTTTTACATATATACATAAGGGACAACACACGGGACAACACAACGTTCAAGGCGGCTTCAGTTTTTAATTAAAGATGGGACTTCAAATGCCAGTGAATCCAGGTTGGTAGGTAGATCAGCAAACTATGTGGCTATGATTAGCTGCTTGGTCACGGTTCTTCCGTGCGTATGAGTTGGACTAGGCTTTGGCGCGGTGCGCTCTAGGATGAGGGAGGCACGGCCCTCTGTGAGGCTGTGGCGATGCCGCGGTATGGCTGGCACACAGATATGGCTGGCTCAGAGGTATGGCTGGCTCAGAGGTATGGCTGGCTCAGAGGTATGGCTGGCTCCCAGGCACCCATGGAACGGACTCACTCGGATTTTTGGTTTGACGTTCCGAACACGAGCTGATCCTCTCCAGTAACTTTCCGTCCGGGGCTCTACAGGGTTCACTAGCCGATCCTCTCCAGCACCGTTGTACTCGGCGAAATTTCCTCTGGCCCGGCCTCTCGGTGATCTTCCGGGCCAGGCTATTGGGGAAAACAAACCGAAGTCACACATCTATATATTCTTGCTTTAACAGCGCGGCTCCTAAGCCCGACACTTACTTTTTGGACTGCCGGCTCTAACCAAAAAAACTGATGGGTTTGCCTGACACGCACTACCCTCCGCACCATGAGAAAGAAAATCGAGAATCCACGTTTCTCCAAATTTTCACTCCTACTTATCCCTTCGGATCCTCACTAATACCTATATCTTATTCTGTTTTCTTCCTTACATTATTGCCGTAACGGATTCTAGGCCCCATCTGCGAGCGTGATTCGCCTGCTTGAATCACACTCTTCTTCCCGTTTGCCGCGCAATTCGGACAGGTCGGACAGTATGCATCGGGCCATGCAGTCCCGGAAACCATGATCGGTTTGCCCGCAGTTCCAGCAAATCAATTTTTGCGGGACACGTCGTGTCACTTGGGCCTCCTCAACGATCTCTGCCTCCTCAACGATCTCTGCCTCCTCATCACTTTTTGACCGATCCTGCACGACCCCGCTAACGTTAGGGTTAGCCCCGCGGCCATAACTTGTGGACCTTGGTGTTGTTCGCTACGACGATCGAGCCCTTCTCTTCAAATGCGCTTCTATTTCCACGCATTCATCCCGCAGTTGATCTAGGGAATAAGCTAGGGAGTAAGCTAATACAAAACTGGCAATTTCATCTACTAAGGCCTTCTTGACGATCTTTACCATCTCTTTTTCCGATGGCGACGTATCCAACCTCGAGGCTAGTTTCCGCATGGCATGAAAGAAATCTTCCACACTTTCATTATGCCGCTGCATCCTCTCCCGCAGTTCTCTCATGCGATCAAACTCGGAGGCCGTGCCTCGGAAACGTGCGACCAGGTCATCCCTCAACTCCTGCCAAACACATCCGCCATGGTCCCTGACGTACTGCCAATACCACTCCCGAGCATTTCCCGTTACCAGGTGGTGAAATCCTTTGAGAACCTCGTCCCAGGGACATCGACTTTGAGCCTGTAGGAACTCTATTCAAAACACGAAATCCTCGACAGTCAATTTCTCACTATCTCCGTCAAAAGTCACGTCCCACTTTTCGACTCGGCCCCACCGTGGCCACTGTCTATGCCCCGGAGGGTTTGGATGCGGATCCTCCTGAGGGTACCAGCCTGGTCTCCTACTCTCGCCACGACTCTGACCCGATTGTCGGTTCATCGGGTTTCGCCAATTCCGCGCCGAATGTTCACCCCGGTGGTACTGTTCCCCGGATGCGGTCGCTCCTACGCCCGAAGACGGCTCTGGGAACAAACCCCCCCTATTCGAGCGAGCCAAAAATGGTTTTGGTGGCGGTACCGGTGCATCCGTTGTGCTCGATTGGCTTCTTATTGGGATTGCTCCCCCATGCCCCTGCTCGAGAGGAACCTGTTCCCTTCGCTGTCCACTCGACTGTGCTGTTGGCTGTCTAACGGCCTGCAGTACCAGATTGATTTCGCGCATCACCCGACTTATTGAGTCACCCTACGATGCTCTATGGGTCGCGTGCGCCTGAGCCAGCGAAACGTTTACCGCCGACGCCAGTTCGGAAGCAAGCGTGGGCGTCGGATCCGACGTTGTCCATTCTTCCCTCCTGGCCTGGACCGGAGTTCTTGGCAAACCTCCCATAACTCCAAGTTCCTCCCGATCTTGGTCCCCCATTTCGTTTGCGCGAGAACGAGTATTGTACGGTCGATTTCCCCCTTCTTGTGGCATTCCCACCGAGCAATCTACTACTCCCTACCCTAATAAACACTCGTAAACTTAAATAAATATATAAATACAAATAAATAAATAAATAAATACCCGAATAAATCAATAAATACCCCCAATAAATATCAGCATAAAGAAATAAATAAATATCATATAAAGATTTTCGGCCGACAAACACGACACCGAAAACTTCACAAACGTGCACCAAAACAAACAACTTCTCAACAAATATTCCTTCTTCAATCAGGATTCATAAAGAGGAAGACACGTGACCAACCGGGACCAGCAACCACTCCAGTTTCTGCGCTCCACTTGACAGTCGCCCTACGGATACACTACAATTACCAACACCACTTGTGTGACCTGTCTCCTAGTCTAGTCTTCGTTTTATGCGATGGCCGATAGGTGAGAGCCTCACGGTGCATGAGCTCACTTTCCTGTGTTTTGTTCCAGCCATCCCTCCTACCCATCCGACGTGACAGTGGATGCATCGCGGGCTATCTTCACGACACCCGGGACACCCACTCCTCACCTCATCTCGGCAGACGGACGACAGAACCAAAACACGAAAGCGGCTTATTTACAAACAAATAGGGAAGAGTTACACTGAACAATTTACCTACACAACTTACTCTAACTTATTTCAATATCACATTCTATCACAGATTTGTTCGATATCACAGTCCACCAGGCAATGTGTCCGTCGCAAACTCCCAGTTCATTCATTCGAACGGCAGTGACTTACGTCCACCAGCGACATCGAACTGTGACGAAATGCTCAAGCGAAATTCGTAAGTCCTCATCTATTAATTTCGTAACCTCTTCCGTCTATCTCTCCCTAGCATTGGTCACTCCGCGCAATTAAGGGCCAGCTTTCTGCTCCCCTTAAGCCTGCGGTAGCGACTCCTGCCGGGACAGGTAAACAGCACTTCGCGAGCTGTCGTCTTCTCCACAAAATTTATTTTTTCTACTCCCATGCATCCCACTCCACACGCCCGAGTGCCATTTGCTAAAATGACTCCCGGACCTGCACCAGTCCGGATGCCTGCGAATCGATTGGGCGCCATTTGTTACATGTTGGCTTGGTTCCCTTTGGGCAACGCCGGCTAGCTGTCGATCCCAGGGCTGGATAGTTCCCCTTGCCCGCCAAATGTAAACAAAGTTTTTTTGAGAAACGCGACTTCTCGGGACATCTAAACACACCAGGAACCAGTACTAAACGTCACATCAGCAAACAAAAAGAAAAAAATACCACAACAAAGCAAACAAATAGACGGCTGTCAAGTGATTGAAGCATCGGTGTTTCCACTTCGCGCGCCCTCCCTGCCTGTGGTCAAATTCCAAACGTTCGTTTTGGCCACCCTCTTCTGGAACGGCTGCGGCTGGTCTAATCCATGGTCAAGGCCACGTGCCCTCCCTCTAAATTAATTTAGGCCTTCATGATATTCATTTTGAACTTCTATTTCAATATTTTACACATATTATCATTAACCTAAGCTAAGAAACACCAAAACGTTCAACCAACAATCTTATAAGTGAATGATTGAATAATCGCGATTAAGGCCCGTGCTTATTGGGGCGAGTACGGGGATACCATTACCCCTGCGGTGGTGGTGGGATATGTGTGCTGTGGGAAATGGAATTCGTTTGATTTACAGGGGCCCTACCGAGACTAACCTACCAAGAGCTCTTGTTAAGGGTCAACGGGGCAAACAGAACAGGTGTTAATTTGGCGGATTTCAATTGGACCTCACATATCCCAACATACCCGTTGGGATTCAGTGACCCCACGTCCCACACAAAGGGTTAAGCCCTTTGTATCCGATCAGCTGTTGGTGACAATGACCAGAAGGTGTTGGCGTTTTCACAAATACACAATACTACGTTAAATTACTTAAATGGCTAATTGTTTTACATATATACGAAAGGGACAACACACGGGACAACACAACGTTCAAGGCGGCTTCAGTTTTTAATTAAAGATGGGACTTCAAATGCCAGTGAATCCAGGTTGGTAGATCAGCAAACTATGTGGCTATGATTAGCTACTTGGTCACGGTTCTTCCGTGCGTATGACTTGGACTAGGCTTTGGCGCGGTGCGCTCTAGGATGAGGGAGGCACGGCCCTCTGTGAGGCTGTGGCGATGCCGCGGTATGGCTGGCACACAGGTATGGCTGGCTCAGAGGTATGGCTGGCTCAGAGGTATGGCTGGCTCAGAGGTATGGCTGGCTCCCAGGCACCCATGGAACGGACTCACTCGGATTTTTGGTTTGACGTTCCGAACACGAGCTGATCCTCTCCAGTAACTTTCCGTCCGGGGCTCTACAGGGTTCACTAGCCGATCCTCTCCAGCACCGTTGTACTCGGCGAAATTTCCTCTGGCCCGGCCTCTCGGTGATCTTCCGGGCCAGGCTATTGGGGAAAACAAACCGAAGTCACACATCTATATATTCTTTCTTTAACAGCGCGGCTCCTAAGCCCGACACTTACTTTTTGGACTGCCGGCTCTAACCAAAAAAACTGATGGGTTTGCCTGACACGCACTACCCTCCGCACCATGAGAAAGAAAATCGAGAATCCACGTTTCTCCAAATTTTCACTCCTACTTATCCCTTCGGATCCTCACTAATACCTATATCTTATTCTGTTTTCTTCCTTACATTATTGCCGTAACGGATTCTAGGCCCCATCTGCGAGCGTGATTCGCCTGCTTGAATCACACTCTTCTTCCCGTTTCCCGCGCAATTCGGACAGGTCGGACAGTATGCATCGGGCCATGCAGTCCCGGAAACCATGATCGGTTTGCCCGCAGTTCCAGCAAATCAATTTTTGCGGGACACGTCGTGTCACTTGGGCCTCCTCAACGATCTCTGCCTCCTCAACGATCTCTGCCTCCTCATCACTTTTTGACCGATCCTGCACGACCCCGCTAACGTTAGGGTTAGCCCCGCGGCCATAACTTGTGGACCTTGGTGTTGTTCGCTACGACGATCGAGCCCTTCTCTTCAAATGCGCTTCTATTTCCACGCATTCATCCCGCAGTTGATCTAGGGAATAAGCTAGGGAGTAAGCTAATACAAAACTGGCAATTTCATCTACTAAGGCCTTCTTGACGATCTTTACCATCTCTTTTTCCGATGGCGACGTATCCAACCTCGAGGCTAGTTTCCGCATGGCATGAAAGAAATCTTCCACATGCCGCTGCATCCTCTCCCGCAGTTCTCTCATGCGATCAAACTCGGAGGCCGTGCCTCGGAAACGTGCGACCAGGTCATCCCTCAACTCCTGCCAAACACATCCGCCATGGTCCCTGACGTACTGCCAATACCACTCCCGAGCATTTCCCGTTACCAGGTGGTGAAATCCTTTGAGAACCTCGTCCCAGGGACATCGACTTTGAGCCTGTAGGAACTCTATTCAAAACACGAAATCCTCGACAGTCAATTTCTCACTATCTCCGTCAAAAGTCACGTCCCACTTTTCGACTCGGCCCCACCGTGGCCACTGTCTATGCCCCGGAGGGTTTGGATGCGGATCCTCCTGAGGGTACCAGCCTGGTCTCCTACTCTCGCCACGACTCTGACCCGATTGTCGGTTCATCGGGTTTCGCCAATTCCGCGCCGAATGTTCACCCCGGCGGTCCTGTTCCCCGGATGCGGTCGCTCCTACGCCCGAAGACGGCTCTGGGAACAAACCCCCCCTATTCGAGCGAGCCAAAAATGGTTTTGGTGGCGGTACCGGTGCATCCGTTGTGCTCGATTGGCTTCTTTTTGGGATTGCTCCCCCATGCCCCTGCTCGAGAGGAACCTCTTCCCTTCGCTGTCCACTCGACTGTGCTGTTGGCTGTCTAACGGCCTGCAGTACCAGATTGATTTCGCGCATCACCCGACTTATTGAGTCACCCTGCGATGCTCTATGGGTCGCGTGCGCCTGAGCCAGCGAAACGTTTACCGCCGACGCCAGTTCGGAAGCAAGCGTGGGCGTCGGATCCGACGTTGTCCATTCTTCCCTCCTGGCCTGGACCGGAGTTCTTGGCAAACCTCCCATAACTCCAAGTTCCTCCCGATCTTGGTCCCCCATTTCGTTTGCGCGAGAACGAGTATTGTACGGTCGATTTCCCCCTTCTTGTGGCATTCCCACCGAGCAATCTACTACTCCCTACCCTAATAAACACTCGTAAACTTAAATAAATATATAAATACAAATAAATAAATAAATAAATACCCGAATAAATCAATAAATACCCCCAATAAATATCAGCATAAATAAATAAATAAATATCATATAAAGATTTTCGGCCGACAAACACGACACCGAAAACTTCACAAACGTGCACCAAAACAAACAACTTCTCAACAAATATTCCTTCTTCAATCAGGATTCATAAAGAGGAAGACACGTGACCAACCGGGACCAGCAACCACTCCAGTTTCTGCGCTCCACTTGACAGTCGCCCTACGGATACACTACAATTACCAACACCACTTGTGTGACCTGTCTCCTAGTCTAGTCTTCGTTTTATGCGATGGCCGATAGGTGAGAGCCTCACGGTGCATGAGCTCACTTTCCTGTGTTTTGTTCCAGCCATCCCTCCTACCCATCCGACGTGACAGTGGATGCATCGCGGGCTATCTTCACGACACCCGGGACACCCACTCCTCACCTCATCTCGGCAGACGGACGACAGAACCAAAACACGAAAGCGGCTTATTTACAAACAAATAGGGAAGAGTTACACTGAACAATTTACCTACACAACTTACTCTAACTTATTTCAATATCACATTCTATCACAGATTTGTTCGATATCACAGTCCACCAGGCAATGTGTCCGTCGCAAACTCCCAGTTCATTCATTCGAACGGCAGTGACTTACGTCCACCAGCGACATCGAACTGTGACAAAATGCTCAAGCGAAATTCGTAAGTCCTCATCTATTAATTTCGTAACCTCTTCCGTCTATCTCTCCCTAGCATTGGTCACTCCGCGCAATTAAGGGCCAGCTTTCTGCTCCCCTTAAGCCTGCGGTAGCGACTCCTGCCGGGACAGGTAAACAGCACTTCGCGAGCTGTCGTCTTCTCCACAAAATTTATTTTTTCTACTCCCATGCATCCCACTCCACACGCCCGAGTGCCATTTGCTAAAATGACTCCCGGACCTGCACCAGTCCGGATGCCTGCGAATCGATTGGGCGCCATTTGTTACATGTTGGCTTGGTTCCCTTTGGGCAACGCCGGCTAGCTGTCGATCCCAGGGCTGGATAGTTCCCCTTGCCCGCCAAATGTAAACAAAGTTTTTTTGAGAAACGCGACTTCTCGGGACATCGAAACACACCAGGAACCAGTACTAAACGTCACATCAGCAAACAAAAAGAAAAAAATACCACAACAAAGCAAACAAATAGACGGCTGTCAAGTGATTGAAGCATCGGTGTTTCCACTTCGCGCGCCCTCCCTGCCTGTGGTCAAATTCCAAACGTTCGTTTTGGCCACCCTCTGCTGGAACGGCTGCGGCTGGTCTAATCCATGGTCAAGGCCACGTGCCCTCCCTCTAAATTAATTTAGGCCTTCATGATATTCATTTTGAACTTCTATTTCAATATTTTACACATATTATCATTAACCTAAGCTAAGAAACACCAAAACGTTCAACCAACAATCTTATAAGTGAATGATTGAATAATCGCGATTAAGGCCCGTGCTTATTGGGGCGAGTACGGGGATACCATTACCCCTGCGGTGGTGGTGGGATATGTGTGCTGTGGGAAATGGAATTCGTTTGATTTACAGGGGCCCTACCGAGACTAACCTACCAAGAGCTCTTGTTAAGGGTCAACGGGGCAAACAGAACAGGTGTTAATTTGGCGGATTTCAATTGGACCTCACATATCCCAACATACCCGTTGGGATTCAGTGACCCCACGTCCCACACAAAGGGTTAAGCCCTTTGTATCCGATCAGCTGTTGGTGACAATGACCAGAAGGTGTTGGCGTTTTCACAAATACACAATACTACATTAAATTACTTAAATGGCTAATTGTTTTACATATATACGAAAGGGACAACACACGGGACAACACAACGTTCAAGGCGGCTTCAGTTTTTAATTAAAGATGGGACTTCAAATGCCAGTGAATCCAGGTTGGTAGATCAGCAAACTATGTGGCTATGATTAGCTACTTGGTCACGGTTCTTCCGTGCGTATGACTTGGACTAGGCTTTGGCGCGGTGCGCTCTAGGATGAGGGAGGCACGGCCCTCTGTGAGGCTGTGGCGATGCCGCGGTATGGCTGGCTCACAGGTATGGCTAGCTCAGAGGTATGGCTGGCTCCCAGGCACCCAAAGATAGGCCTGTTGCCTGACTTATGCACCCATGGAACGGACTCACTCGGATTTTTGGTTTGACGTTCCGAACACGAGCTGATCCTCTCCAGTAACTTTCCGTCCGGGGCTCTACAGGGTTCACTAGCCGATCCTCTCCAGCACCGTTGTACTCGGCGAAATTTCCTCTGGCCCGGCCTCTCGGTGATCTTCCGGGCCAGGCTATTGGGGAAAACAAACCGAAGTCACACATCTATATATTCTTTCTTTAACAGCGCGGCTCCTAAGCCCGACACTTACTTTTTGGACTGCCGGCTCTAACCAAAAAAACTGATGGGTTTGCCTGACACGCACTACCCTCCGCACCATGAGAAAGAAAATCGAGAATCCACGTTTCTCCAAATTTTCACTCCTACTTATCCCTTCGGATCCTCACTAATACCTATATCTTATTCTGTTTTCTTCCTTACATTATTGCCGTAACGGATTCTATTCGCCCCGCCCAGCCCTGGAAAACCTATCGCTCCGGTGGGACTGGAACAATTTTTTGAATAGAAGGTGGAATTAAACACCGCGAAATAACGCAGAAAATCGCATGCATGATCTGCAAAGACAATTTGGCTATTCGTTGCGTCGAAAAAGAGGGCTTGCAAACACTAATGCAAGGGGTCTGCCCCAAGTATAAGATGCCTTCTCGTGACGACACATTTCATAAAAAATAATACAGTATTTTTAAACAGTATTTTTTTAACTGCTGTTCGACTGCAGGGGGTATGTAACATTTCATTTACCCTACTATGCAAACTTACATATAAACTACATATATTTAGATATGTATGTATGTGCATAAATACATATATGTATAAAACTTCTAATTTTTTACAGGCACACAAAGCAGAGTATATTGGCAAAACAATCACAGAAGCGCTAGCAGATTTTGGCATTCCTGTTGAGAAAGCAATTTCCATTACTGTCGATAATGGTGCCAACGTAGTGGCCGCTGTACGAAACTTATTGGGAGCCAGTAAACGCATTCCTTGCATGGCACACACCATCAATTTGGTCGTGCAGGATGCCTTAAGCATTGTTAAAGGCAATGACAAAATAGTCAAGCATGTTAAAAAAATAGTGCGCTATTTTAAGCACTGCGTGAATGCCACAAATGACTTAAGAGAAACACAAGTTTCAGCACGCTGTAATATTTAGTTTGGAAGAGATGCCCAGACCGCCGGAAAGTAGGCACCAGCACCTTCTTATCAAGCGTAGAACAGTTCGACGGCGAATTCGGGAGGGCTAGCTTTAAGCTTTTGGCTGCTTATTAATTATAGGTAAAAATTGGTGTCGCCGCCTCTCGCTCAAGCTTGGGCGAGGGCAATGACCGAGTAAGGCCTAAAAGACGGGATCTGTGTTAGGGCCGAAATTAAGGGTACTACCAAGGGAAAAGGGCTGACCCCGAATATGCAGAAGGCGCCCCGAGCGGCGGTCAAGGGGTACTAACCAGCGAACAGCTGTTAGGGGGCAAATGTCAGTGGGTGAGGGAGAGAAATTTGGCACCCAGGCAATAGTTTCCGGTCAGGGTCTCGATCTTTTCTCCTGACGACCAGCAAGCCAACAAGTCGTGTGGCTCCGAAACGATCAACTCTAATCGGTAGTGACCCCCATCCACCCCGTAGTGACGGATTCCAGGCCAAAGCGGGCTTGTAAGGCTCAGAGCCAGATCGGTGCCTTCGAAGAAGGACAGATCATTGTGCAGGGTGCCGTTTTGAAATCGAGGTAAATGATTTGTCAGACTGGTTGATTTGAGACGAGATTTACCAGGCACATGGCCACCGGAGGGCACTCGGTAATTTTTTTTTTTGGTGTTCTGTTTACTTTCCTCAGGAACGGCACCTAGTTGCCAATTGAAAAAGGAGAAAAGAACAAAGAGCGTGGAAAAAAGCTGCGCTCTCACCAACGCCCCCGCACCCCGCTTCAAAGCTCGGCATTCGAGAAAAAACTGCGGCTGGCATCGGCGTAGCTGTTCCGTCGTAAAGCTAGCCGCTAAGCTCATCCAGATGATCCACCAGAAAGGGCATGGCTAGACCCCAACGTTGAAGATCGGGTGCTCTTTTGGGGCTAATTTCCCCCCCGAACGACCATACAAAAGCCAGTGAAAAGTGCGAGAGACAGACCAACCTGTATTGAACTGACCAACAGACCAACCTGTATTGAACTGTGTGTGTGCAAAGTGAATAGGTATAGGGACGACCCTCTTTTTTTTTGCCATCGTTTGTGAGAAGTCGAAGGGTCCGCTAATATAGGCATGAACCCCGAATAAAAATTCAAACACTCAAAAAAAAAACGAGAGGGAACGTTGTGAGCCGCGGCAAAGGCCGCGGCTCTACCTTATACCCGGTACTCAGTCAGTATATACATACATTCATATATGAGCCTACGATTTATGAAATTAATATATGTTCTCAAAGGGACAAAAATAATATTTAAACGAGAGGAAACGTTGTGAGCCGCGGCAAAGGCCGCGGCTCTACCTTATACCCGGTACTCAGTCAGTATATACATACATACATATATGAGCCTACGATTTATGAAATTTATTATATGTTCTCAAAAGGGACGAAAATAATATTTAAATTAAAAAAATGAATTTTTTGGAATTTTTATACATGTTTCCATTTTTGTTTACATATGCTTTGTATATCTGCGCCTACATTTCTACATGACATGTATAACTACATATTTGAGACGTACAAGTGTTCAGGACAGAGAGAGAGAGAGAGGGAATGAGTCAGCGCTTGGCAGGCATTGCGTAGTCACTGAAATTTAATTTGTTTCTTCTGGCCATAATATTGATCCGATCTGATCCAGATTCGGCAATCTGTTAGATATGGTAATTTTTCATGATTCTGCGTTTTTGGTTTTCATTTATCTTAAAAATTGTGGATTCCACAGATTTTCGTCTTTTGTGGGGGCGGAAGGGGGCGTGGCAAAATTTTAAAACAAACTCGTGCTGGTTCGGTATAACAGGAGCTCGGATAGAAGGTTTGGTTGCTCTAGCTCTTATACTCTCTGAGAACTAGGCGACACAAAATACGAATGGGCAAAGCAGATGGGGTCGCGTGTGAGAGAGAGCGAGAGGGAATGATGAATTTCGAAATGGTTTTCTTCATTGTAGCTATAATAATGATCCGATCTGATCCAGATTCAACACTCTGATAGAAATGGTCATTCTCTATGAATCTACGTTTTTAGTTTTCTTGTATCTTCAAAATTGTGTGTGTCACAGACTTTCGTCCTTTGTGGGGGCGGAAAGGGGCGAGGCGAAATTTTGAAATATGCTTTGAGTAGTGTGATCACACAGGAGACTGGATACAAAACTTGGTTGCTCTAGCTTTAATAGTCTCTGAGATATAGGCGCAAATGAAGACGGACGGACAGACGGACAGACGGACGGACAGACAGACATAGCTAGATCGACTCGGCTATTGATGCTGATCAAGAATATATATACTTTATGGGGTCGGAAACGCTTCCTTCTGTGCGTTACACACAACCGTTATCCCCACAAATCTAATATACCCCTTTACTCTTCGAGTACCGGGTATAATTATCAGGTTCCTTAACTGACAAAATAAAATT
This sequence comes from Drosophila affinis, assembly GCA_037356375.1. NCBI lineage: Eukaryota > Metazoa > Arthropoda > Insecta > Diptera > Drosophilidae > Drosophila > Drosophila affinis. The sequence continues at coordinate 307,484 of JAZHFB010000007.1, read as the reverse complement.
ATTAAAGAAGCACTTACTTCCTACTATCTTAGGATTTTTCTGAATTTTTTTTTCTATCCTGTCTTCACTAATTTTTCTAAATATTTGTTCGAGAATTTTAGAAGGCATTCGGACACATTTTTTTAAAGTTTGTAAATAATTCTCAAATGAATACGATGAGCCGGAAATCGGATCTCCGATTTGTTCTACGGTCTCTTTTACGTGCAATAAACTGTGTACATTGTACGACACGCTGTTTTCTCCGAATACAATTGGAAAATTGTGAACGAAGAGATCTAAAATGCGTTGACAATTTTCTTTATTGTATTCACGCAGTTTAGAGCTGCATAGCATTCTATATGAGCAATGAAGTAAAAGAAATTCATAGTAAAGGTCGTCACTGACTTCGTCTTTGAAGGCAATAATTCCCGTATACAGCAAAAATTGTCTAAACTCCGTGGCCTTCCAATTACACAATTCATCCAAAGATCTAGGCTTACGCGCAAACTCTCTTGGAATATATTTTTTTAGGAACACTAGCTTATCTGAAATGCGTTTCCTGGCATCTGATGAACTTTTTACTACTAACTTATTACTTACAAGCCTTAACAAAATTTTGCGCATCACTCCTAACTCTACCAAATGCATGCAATCTAAGGGAATCTGCGTCACCATTTCTGTCTACCTTTCTGGCTACCTATGTACATTTTGCACAACCATGACAAGATGTGTGTCCAGGTGTGCCGCTAATAAATGCTCTTGCTGGAGCATCGCAAACCACTGCCCTAATAACTATATTTACATATATGTCTGCCACAAATGGTGAAACCGCCAGTCTCTAACTCCTTAAATTCTAAGCAAAATTTTGCTAAAACATCTTCACAGCTATGGGGCTTACTTTTTCCTAAAAATATACCTACTGGAAATACTGGAACATTCGGATAATTGTTGACCCTCACTAATATTGGCCATAGCTGTGCCCTTGAACTTTTGAATAATAGAAGTCCGTCAACATTTATATCAATGTTTAGTTCCTCCATTATATCAATGTTTTGAAAATGTCGTTCTAGCTGCCAGACAAGACCTATGTGAAGATAAGATCCTCCACCAATTACCTGAATATCACCTCTGTGCTGGCGTTTTGATTTATAAAACGGACAAACATCTATATTTTCTTCTTTTAAAATACCCACTAAATCGAGTGCACATTCACGCGTTGGCCTATGTTTAATAAACCACTGCCTAAGTTTGTCATTCAATGACGATTTATTTCGCGGAATTTCAGCATTTTCAAAATCAAATGCTTCCTCTTCTATAAGTATTTCTTTCACTTCTTCCACTTTTTCTGCACTGCACAACGCTAACTTTGCAAGGTTCGATTCCCTTTCACTCTTTTGCAGTCTACGCAAATGCCTTTTGCTTATCATTTTATTTAAAATATGAAATATGTATGCCTGCACGTACCTGTTTATAAATTTTTTTATTTTTTGTATTTATTGTTTCTCACTTTTTAATGGAATTAACAAAAATTTGTTAGAGATCAACGCTTCCAGCAAACTAAATCTGACATAGAAGTGAAGAAAACGCAGAAAGAAAAACACGCAAAGTGTATTTTTTTGTCGCTTTGTGCACTCCTTCTTTGTGAACTTTTTTGTCTCTTGCATTCCACGAGCTCAAGTACAGTAGAATATCACTAATAACTTACCATTTTGGTCCATTTTGCATGACATGGCATCGGCCAAAAATCACTGAGTCCGCACCGTACTGTAACTCTTTTTCGGGGTTTCATCACATTTCCACGAGTTTACGGTTATTTGTCGACTTCGAAAACAAAACGAAGCCAGCTTCGTATTTCGGATCTGTTTAGACTGCTCGAAGTTCGCTTCCCCCGTTACTAGTCGCTGAACTAGTACATTGTAGTCGACGTAGGCCTGGTCGATGTTCGCTTCCCCCGTTACTAGTTGCGTAGCTAGTTGCGTGGTAACCGAAGCGGAACTAGTTCGAGTAGGGTCAATTGACCCCTTTGGTTCTACAGGGATACAGGTCAGGCTTGGTTCGAGCGCCTGTATTACTTTCGTTCTTGTGCGTTCGCTCGCGCCAAATTCTCTCACTTACTCTTTGATCCCCCGCATCCCGCATTCTATCTCTGTTGCCCACAAAGTGGCAGCAGCGAGCATAGGGCTTGCTTACTTTCGGTCGCTTGGACCACTTTCGTTTGTTTGTTCACATATTGCGCCAGGGCGTGTGCGTGTTTGGGTAAGCAAGCTTGGCGTTTCTCGGTACATAGCTGCAGTGCTTGTGCGAGGGTAGCTTGAAAAGTTTGGCGAACTTTGGGTACGGTATTGAAGGTAGTTCCTTTTTCTCATTTCAATTATGTCTGAGTCCGATAGGCCAACTGTAGAACGGCCAACAGCTGAACGGCCAACAGTACCTAAAACCAATACGAAGTTGACAAAGTCAGTGCTGACATTGCGCGCGTGCAAACAGCCTTTAGATTGAAGCAAATTTCATCGGACAAAACCGAATTAGCTTGTCGCCTAGAGCTTTTAGAGGGTTATAGCGATAAGGCTATGAACCTACAGGCAGAGCTGGACATTTTGAGTCCAACCAATGAAAGTAGAGGACCGTTGGAGGATCTTTGTGTCGTCACGAAAGCACTGTTTATGAATGCAATCAAACCAAGATCCGACACACACATGCAGCATGACTGCTCAGTAAATCCACGTTTCGACACACACATGCAGCATGACTGCTCACTGAATTCGAGCCAGCGATCGCAGCTGCCGAAAATGCGTTTGCCAAAGTTTAGTGGCAAACATTCGGAATATAAAAATTTCATGTGCCTGTTCATTGACGACGATGCTTCTTTGACAAACGTAGAAAAGTTTAATCATCTCGTATCGTGTTTGTCAGATGAAGCATTAGGTGTAGTAAAACCATTTCAAATGACAGACTGTAATTATCCTAATGCCCTTGCCAGTCTGAAGTCTGTGTAAGACAATAAATGTCTGATATTCTTTGATACGGTTGCTCAATTATTCGATTTGCCAACCATGACCAAGCCATCTGCATCGAGTTTAAGATCGATGATAGACACGGTGTCTGCGATATACTCATCGCTGTCGTCTGTAGGTGACGACAAAGATATTGCGAATGCAATTATCATTCACATGGTCATGGCAAAGGTCGACCATGTGACCAAATCTCGTTTTGAGGAGCATCTTGACTACGATAAGCTGCCTTCTTGGGAAGACTGTGCCAAACAGCTGAACAGAAGGTATCAGTACCTGGCAGCAGAAGAGTCAACTCGTGACAAGTCAAGGTTGCGTAACGAGGTGAGGAAGCCTCAACGGAAATCGTCCTTTGCCTGTGCTAATGCAGGTCAAAGGTCGTCGTCTGCATGCACCTATTGCAGGTCTGCAGACCACAGTATATATTCTTGTCCGTCGTTTAGTGCCATTTCCGTCATGCAACGTTTTGAGTATGCTAAAACTCAAAAACTGTGTCTCAATTGTTTGACCACGGGACATACAGTATCGAGTTGCAAGGCGGCGAAGTGTCGAGTGTGCTCAAAGCCTCACCATTCGCTTCTTCATCGGTACACTGCATCAGTGCAAGGTGAAGCAGCGGCACTTCAAGCCTCAACGTCGGAGGCATACGTAGGTCACGTGCTCAATGCGGATCAAGTCGTTCTGGCTACTGCGATCGTAAACATCAAAGATAGATTCGGACAGTTGCATCCAGCAAGAGCTTTGCTCGATAGTGGCTCTCAAATAAATTTGATGTCTGAGAGCCTAGCACAGAGGCTTCGGCTTAAACGTGAGCCAGCTTCCCTTGCTATCGCTATGGTGGGTGGTGCAACCACCGATAGTAAAACGAAGGTTTGTGCATCGATACATTCTCGTTTGAATTCCCACACATTTTCCGCTGAGTGTTGGGTACTAAAGTCAATTTCCACATCTCAGCCTGGGCAATCACTTTCCACATCGAGCTGGAAAATCCCAAAAAATATTCAATTGGCAGATCCCGAATTCCATAGGCCGGCTAAGGTGGATGTTCTCTTGGGAGCTGAAATGTTTTATGGGCTATTGTGCGTTGGGCAAATTAAATTACATTCCGAGCTGACCATTATGCAAAAAACATTGCTCGGTTGGATTGTTGCAGGCAAATGTACTGGACAGGCGCCTCGGCAACAGTGTAATGAGAGTTCGGTAGCTCAAGTGTATAGTTGTTCTCTCGACTCATTAGTAAACCGTTTTTGGGAATTGGATCAATGTCCAATTGAGTCGAAGGCTGTCCACCAAACGGCTGAACAACAGGCCTGTGAGTTGTACTTCGCAAAAACGGTACAACGATTGTCTTCCGGTCGCTTTCAAGTCAAACTTCCATTTAAGACCGACCCTAAAGTTCTTCCATTCTAAAGTTCCATTCTGAAGTCTGCTCCTCTAGAACAGCATTATTATATTCCTCATCAATGCGTTCTCAGACCTAAAAGTACCTCAACCAAACTTCGTGTTGTGTTCGATGCTTCCAGCAAAACATCAACAGCAGTTTCACTGAACGAAATGGTGGGGCCAACTATTCAGAGGGAGTTGTATTCAGCATTGGTCAACTTTCGGTTGAACAAATACGCCGTAACTGCTGACATTTCGAAAATGTACAGGCAGATAAATGTTTCTGAGGAAGACAGAGACTTCCAACTTGTCTTGTGGAGAGAAAACCCTTCACAAAACATACAGGCATACAGGTTGAATACTTTTACATACGGTACAGCGTCAGCACCCTTTTTGGCTGTACGTTGTTTGTTCGAATTGGCAAATAGTTTCGCACAATCACATCCCATTGGTGCGGAAGTGATTCGCAATTGTTTTTATGTCGACGATATGCTGGCAGGTGCAGACAGTTTAAAAGAACTGGACACAATTTGCAGCCAGGTTCGGGATATTTTGAATTCAGGAGGATTTCCATTGGCCAAGTGGGCTTCCAATTGCCCGACTCAATCTGGAAAGAATGAGGAAATCAGCATTAAGATTGATGAGCAAAGCTCAGTCAAAACGCTTGGAATGCGCTGGGCACCTCAAGATGATGTATTTAAGTACAATCTGGACGTGGATAGTTTTGCCTCCCTGAAACCAACAAAACGCAATATATTGTCGATAGCCTCTCGTTTGTTTGACCCTCTTGGTTTGTTGTGTCCAATTGTCACTAAGGCAAAAATGCTGTTGCAGGACTTATGGAGGCTAAAGGTAGATTGGGATGAGGCTATTCCTATGAGTCTACACACTGCGTGGAATAAGTTCACCACTACCTTGCGGGATTTGCACAAAATTTCAATCCCTCGTTACGTATGTTTGACGCTGTACAAAAGGGTTCAAATTCACGGCTTTGCTGACGCATCCAGTCACGCCTACGGTTGCTGTATATACGTACGAACGTGCAACGACGAACACGTTCGCGTGTCATTGCTCACGGCAAAGTCGAGGGTAGCTCCGCTGAGCGTAAAAACAATACCCCGGTTAGAGCTTTGTGCAGCACTATTGCTGGCCAAACTCTGGCAACAAGTGTCGACCACAATGACCAAATTCACGATAGAAAGCGTAAATTTCTGGTCAGATTCGCAGGTCACGCTATATTGGTTGCAGCGTGATTCGGGTACGTTGGGTACATTCGTCGCGAATCGGGTCGCAGAATGCCAAGAATTGTCAACTGGAGTCGTATGGCGTCACGTTCCAACGGATACTAATCCAGCAGACTTGGTTTCAAGGGGAAAAGATGTTGACGACATTGTGAGCTTCTTGTGGTTCAATGGGCCAAGCTTTTTAATGGCAGAAAAAGATCGATGGCCTCAACTTCATCAGTTCGAGATAGCGTCAGAAGTAAAAACTTCTGAAGATAAGAAAAGTGCAGTGGTATGTGCGCTTGGGGTAGCTGATGCTGAATCTAATTGCATTGTGCAATTAATCAACCGGCAATCGAGGTTTTCTAAGTTGGTCCGCATAATGGCCTACGTGCTTCGATTCTGTTTCAAGCAGCTTTGAGGTGTTTCGCATCTTGTATCTGCGCCAGAAAGGAACATTGCGTTTTTTAAGCTGATCGCAGACGTACAAAGCACAACATACAGCGCTGAGTATAGATTATTGGAAAAATCGGCAGCATTAGCTCCGATGCTGCAGTCGTTAAATCCATTTGTCCACGAGTTTGATGAAAATGGCATCAAATTTAAGTTAATTCGAGTAGGAGGGCGCTTGCTACACGGCCCTATCGCATACGACGCCAAGTTCCCTCTGTTGCTACCAAAGGGATCTGAATTGGTCAGCCTTTTGGTCAGGCATTTGCACCTTAGGCACTACCATGCTGGTGCAAGGGTTCTTCTGGGATTGCTGAGGCAGCAAGTTTGGGTGATCAATGCCCGAAGCGTGTTTACAGCGCATGTTAGAAGATGCGTACACTGTTTTCGCTACAAGCCAAAATTGTTGGGGCAAATAATGGGAAATTTGCCAGCTGACCGCCTTCGTGAGGGTTGGCCGTTCAGAGTATCTGGCGTAGATTTCTGTGGGCCATTCTACGTAAGCTATAAATTCAGAGGTAGACCACCCGTTAAAATGTACGTTGCCGTTTTTGTTTGTTTCGCCTCAAAGGCAGTCCATCTAGAACTTGTCTCAGACCTTTCAACTGACGCGTTTCTAAATGTATTTAAAAGGTTCGTTGGGAGACGGGGACTGCCGGAGAAGATGGTCAGTGACAACGCGACGAATTTCTTGGGAGCGAGCAACGTGCTGAGGGAGCTCCAAGCGGCGTTTCTACGGAGCAAGGAGGAACTCCAGGACTACTCAGCGGAGAGAGCGGTGACCTGGTGCTTTATCCCTCCGAGGGCACCACACTTCGGCGGACTGTGGGAAGCAGCAGTCAAGGCAGCCAAACACAGGCTGGTGCGAGGGGCAGGCGACGCCAACCTCACGCCAGACGAACTGAGCACACACCTGGTGGAGGTCGAAGCGCTGCTCAACTCCAGGCCCCTCGTGGCGGACACCAGCGATCCGAACGACGGGGAGGCCATAACACCAGGGCACTTGCTCATCGGCCAACCTCTGCTGGGCATGCCGCACGGATCCACGCCCGGAGAGCCCAACAACAAGCCCGCACCCGGATACTTGAAGCGGTGGCAACAGTTGTTGGAGCTCAAACTGCGCTTTTGGCGCAAGTGGTCCAACGATTACCTCCTCAGCCTGCAGCAGCGAGCCTAGTGGAGCAGAGGCGAGGCCAATCTGGCCGAAGGGACGGTCGTGCTGGTGCACGACGACAACACCCCCCCGCAACGATGGACAACAGGGCGCGTGACACGCGTCATAACTGGAGAGGACGGCAAGGTGCGGGTGGCCGAAATAAGAACGCCAGCCGGCGTCATTAAACGGCCAATACATAAGCTGGCACCACTGCCAACGTGCTGAAGACCGGAGCTCTTCAGCGGGGCCGGAATGTTGGAGTAGATTAAGAAACATTAAGAGAGGATCGGACGCCAAAAGAGTCGCTCCATCTTCGGGTGACCCGCAAGCCGATCTGCACGATCGCCGACGGCGAATTGGGTTGCGTGCGGCCGACGGTGGGACGTGACTTCACTTGTCGATGTACGCCCAAAGCCACTGCAGTCGTTGTTTAATAAACTATTATTATTATTATTTATTATTATTACTATTATTATATTATATTATATTATATTATATTATATTATATTATATTATATTATATTATATTATATTATATTATATTATATTATATTATATTATATTATATTATATTATATTATATTATATTATATTATATTATATTATATTATATTATATTATATTATATTATATTATATTATATTATATTATATTATATTATATTATATTATATTATATTATATTATATTATATTATCTTTATGCTTATACCAATTTGCCTACTCCCCTTGTATTTTACAGCACATATCACATACACATATAATCTATAATACAACACACCTATTACATTCGCATATTTTTATACTCTTACCTCATATAAAATTATATTTTTTTTTGTTACTATTTAGCGTAGGTCCCAAATGAATATAAATGAAGTCCCTGAAAATTGTTCCTTCTTTCTTCATAAATAAATGTAGTTAAGATAAAATGAACTAAGATTTATCTTTTTGTTGGACCCATGCCCGACCTGAAGCAGCACCCTAACCCCTGAACGGTTTTGGGAGGGATCCCTGATGATGAGTTGGAATGTAAGGGATCATGGTAGGGTGGGCATCTGTGCAGCTTTGCACTTGCAGCCCGAGACTGAGCATCGCCTTCTTTTTTTTGTGTGTCCGGGTCATGGTTGAGTTTTCCTTTTAGTGTCATTCTGTTGCCGTACCGAACCCTTCTCCGTTTCTCTTCCTTTAGTACGCGATTTTCCTTATTTATTTCTAAAACAGTGAGAATAATAACCGGCGGCTTTTTCCCCAATAACCCACCCCAGCCGACCAAAGAAAAGCCGGAAGCAAGCGCGTACCCCGCCGAGTTGTACCAACACCTCCTCACAGGTTATATGTTACAGATACATATAGATAATTAATTAAATAAATAAGAAATGGCGCCCAACGTGGGGCCCCACCAGAGTCGGCTGGTCAATGTTCGGCTTGCCCTATTAATACACATATGTAGAAATTACCTACATACAAAGTCTACAACAGCAATATGACTTTGACAGCTCTCTTCTTCGTTGCTAAGAAACTTAACGATATATCAAGCCCGTTTCTAATCGAAGTTGACCGGTGGACCAGATTTATCGATTGCGCGTAGGACGTAGCGATTCGTGGTGATAGCAAGAGCTCTCAAGGATTCTTGTTTGGACGAATGTGCGTATCATTCCTCGGAACTGGCCTTTTTGTGGCTCCGAGCTACAGGCTGCCGGGAAGGAGAAGTACATCGTGTCCACAATGAATCGATTTCTAGTTTATAGTTTGAACTATGCATGTCAGCCGGAATGTAGGTAGAACATCATTCATCTGGATGACCTTACCGCCTACAGTATAATTCGTATGCTATTTACGTCGGTACGGCACCAAACCTATCTTTTCTTTAAAACTGTTTCTTTTTCTTCTAACTTTCTCTTCTTTCAAATTTTCTTATTCTGTAGCAAATGTGGTAGGGTAACGCAGAGGGGAACTGCCAGTAAAGGCAATCGTCAAAGAATTTCCTGTACTTTGGATTCGAGCGGCCAGCGTCAGGTGATCTATGCGATATTAGCTTACGAATATTGAGCGGGTTATTTGGCGGATGGATGTACGTGCCCGGCGCTGCTGAAGCCCAGAATCGTTACTGTTACCTCCACATTTTCGCGTTAATTGGAATCGTTTTGCGTTAGTGGAACTCCGATCGTGGAATAACTCCGCGGTATGGGCCCCGTCGCTCCTTTCCGATATCAAACGATTGACGTCTGCATGTAAAACTTCTGTGTTAAGAGGTCCGATGCTGTAGGGAAACTAGGTTGTCTGCATGAAGGTTTGGGAATAGGGTCCAACTATTTTTTTTGATATATATATTTTTTTTTGGAATTTTGCGGTCATTTGGAAAAAAATATTTAAGTTTTGGCATTGGCATAGGAAAAAGTGGAAGAATTTTTAAATAGTATACTCTAAATTTTAGAGTGGAAATAGTATGTCTCGCTCACAACGAGGTTCGGGATTGGAACAAAGGGTAGGAAACACCTCAACCTGTGGGATTTGCTTTAGAAAGCGAGGAGGAGAAAAAACAGTTTGTCCGATCTGCTTCGCATATTTGTCAACTCCGGCGCCTAGCTTGGCAGACGAGCTCGCGACGGCACATAGTTCGGCTTGTCAAACAGGAACGGACAACATGCCCAGGACAAGGTCACAGGGAATGGGGAGTCCGGGACAGGAAGGCATGGACGCGCAGCCGGCCGCGCAGGTGGTAGAACCCCCAAGTCTCAATGCCGGGGATGGGCAGAACGCTACGATGGCTGAGGGGCTAGCGCAAATGACCCAATCTTTGACCCAAGCCATGTCCCAGATTGCGCATATGGCACAATCTATGGCGCAGTTGACGCAATCAATCGAGGCAGGGTTTCAGCGGCTGGCAATCCAAAGTGTGCCCCCGACAGCGCAAGCGGTAATTGGAGCACAGGCAGAAGCTTCACCGCAGTCGTTTGAGCAGCTGTTTCAGATACCTCCGAGAGATTCAGTAGGGCCGCTGAATAACGGAGTCCCTGAAGCCCGATCCCCGTGGGGATCCCAAGGTTCATCCGATCTACGACCTGACAGGATCAGCCAGATTATTTCCAATTGGAAACTGCGCTTTTGCGGATATTCGTCAATGGGAGTGGATGATTTTGTGTACAGAGTAGAGGCTCTGACTAGACAGACGTTAGATGGGAATCTGAAGTTAATTGCTCGGTATGACAGCAACTTATTTGAAGGTAGTGCCAGCGAGTGGTTCTGGCGATACCACAAAAGTGTCGCGGTAGTCACTTGGCCACAACTGAGTTCGGCACTGAGAGCGCAGTTCAAAGATGGCAGGACCGATCTGGAGATTCGCACGGCGTTGTCGCAGCGGAAGCAGAAAGTAAATGACACTTTCGACGCTTTCTACGAGGCCATTATCTCGATAGCGGATAAACTGGTGGTCCCCCTTACAGAACCCGCACTGTTGGAAGTCCTTAGGGCCAATTTGACTGCGGACATCCAACACGATATTCTGCATGTGCCGATAATGTCGGTCGCTCAGCTTCGGCATATAGTTCGCACCCGCGAGCGATTTCTGCAATCAGTATCTAAACCAACCCTTATTGTTTCAAGCCATCGACCTCCACCTAGACCTCAGATACGCGAAATTGCCGTAGCTGTAGATCGGGGGGATGATGAAGAACTGGAGGAAGAGTCGGAAGACCCGGAAATCGCAGCGTTTTCTTTTCTGTGCTGGAACTGCGGAGCTCATGGACATAGGTACCAAGAGTGCGTAGCAGAACGAAAGGTTTTTTGTTACGGCTGCGGCCGACCAGATACGTACAAACCATCGTGCACTCGCTGTAGTGCATCAAAAAACTTGAAGGGCCGTGCACCGTTAGCCAGTGCACTCAAACAATGGTCCTCTCGAGGGACAAACACCGATTAGAAGACTCGGATAGATCCGGAATACCAGATCTGTCCAAACTACCAGAATCGCCCAAACTACCTGATTTGACCGAACCACCAGATTTGTCAGACTTACCAAACTTGTCCCAACTACCAGAAATACCCTTATACGTACGCGTCCAAATGAAGAAAGAAAGGATTAACGAGGCGAAACTCAGTAGATTAACGGAGCGTTTGTGGCAATACAGGCTAAAACGTAAATCCGAAAAACGTTCAGTGCTCTCTTCGGTAGTAAATGATACCAAGGATTGGCGTCCATACGCGGAGGTGTCATTACTAGGAAAGACGGTTACAGGCCTGATGGACACCGGGACTTCGATCAGCTGCATAGGCGGTGCCTTAGCGTCCGAACTATTGAAGGATAGTTCGAGCTACAGGCCTACGAGAGCATCAGTCAGTACGGCTGATGGAAAGCATCAACCAATCGTTGGCCGAATCGACACCGATATTGAGTTTAAGGGGGACACGCTGACGTTTCGGCTATGGATTGTTCCTTCGTTATCACAAGGCTTATATTTAGGGATCGATTTTTGGACGGAGTTTAACCTCTTGCCGGCCTTTCTGTCCAACAAATCTCTGGCGTCGTCAATCTCAGGCTTATTATTAGATGATCCTAACCTACAGAGAAAGCTGTTGTTAGAGACAGTAAAAAGGTTTCCATCATTTGCAGAGAGGGGTCTGGGAAAAACGAATTTGCTACAGCATGAGATTGATGTAGGGAATGCTAAGCCCATCAAACAACGACACTACGCCGTTTCACCGGCCGTGGAGCAGCTCATGTACACTTTGGGATTAATAGAGGAGTCCGACGGTCCGTGGTCCTCACCGGTTGTCATGGTACGGAAACCAGGCAAGGTGCGTCTATGTATCGATAGTAGGAAGGTGAATGAAGTGACGGTAAAAAACGCCTACCCTATGCCGCTCATTGACGGAATTCTCAGTCGGCTGCCGCGCGCGGAATTTATTTCAAGTATTGATTTGAAAGATGCGTATTGGCAGATTCCGCTAGAAGAGGGTTCGAGGGACATAACGGCTTTTACTGTGCCAGGACGACCCTTATATCGTTTCACCGTCATGCCGTTTGGCTTGTCTAATGCGGCACAAACAATGTGCAAACTTATGGACAAGGTAATCCCTTCACCCTTGCGGAACGAAATATTCGTATATCTCGACGATCTGTTATTCGTTTCTGACTCCTTTGAGAGACATGTGGAGGTTCTCACCGAAAAATTACCATTTTCGATACACTGCGACGCCAGTCATACTGGAACTGGGGGGGTGCTCATGCAAAAAGATGGTGAAGGCAATGATGTACCTATTGCGTTCATGTCACGGAAGCTCAACCAATGCCAGCGTAACTATTCCGTAACGGAATAAGAATGTCTGGCGGCCGTGATGTGTGTGAAGAAATTTAGGCCATACGTCGAAGGCCAGGAGTTTTCCCATAATCACGGACCATGCGTCATTAAAATGGCTTTTGTCACAAGTAGATTTGAGCTCAAGGTTAGCACGATGGGCCCTAAAACTTCAAGGGTTCTCCTTTAAAATTTTCCATCGGAAGGGATCGCGCAACATTGTTCCAGATGCGCTGTCCAGGGTTTTCACTGAGGATCTGTCAGCCATACAATTCGATAGCCTGATTGATATAGGTTCCCCTCAATTCCAATCGGGCGACTATCAAGACATGAAGGCTAAAGTTCGAGCAAATCAGGATCGATTGCCTGATGTGAAGGTAGTCGACGACTTGATTTATCGGCGATCGGAGCATGCCACGGGGGAAAAGATAGCCGGCGACCTGTGCTGGAAGCTCTGGATCCCTAGAGGGTGAGTGCAAGAGGTGCTAAAGAAAGCGCATGAACACCCTTTAGCGGCTCATAGTGGGATAAACAAGACGTTAGAACGGATTCGACGCTTGTATTATTGGCCAAACCTAGTGACGGTGTGAGGAACCGTGTGCCTCACAGTACTGTGAAGGCTGACGGATGGGATAACGATTACAGGCCGGATAAGGCTGACGGCCCGGATGAGGGGTCGGTCGCCACGGATATCCGGAGGCCGCCAATTCGCCGCGGGCGCTCGCTCAGAGAGGGGCGGATAAGCCCCAAGCAGAGGAGAGAAAATAACGGTGAGAGGGAGCGGCTCTCACCGGGAACCACGGGATCGGAACAACAGAGGCCCGACGCAGGCCCAAATATGGGCAAGTCGACGGGTCAACGGCCAGATCCCGTTACGAAGAGCGTGGGGACCCTCAGGAGCCCGATGGAAAATCACTGGCGGCGGAGGTCCCGTTAGGGTCGGCCTATATAAGGAGGCCGGCGCCTACAGCTCTCTCTCTTTTGATGCGCGCGCGACTGTACGGGAGTGATCGACGTCGAACGATAGTGACACAGTGTCGAATCCGCGAGTGGAAAGTGACCAAGGAGTGTGAACGAAGTGAGCAAGGAAAACCAGGAGGAAACCAGGACAGGAACCAATCCTACACCGGAGCACCGAGTGAGTCAAGTACGGAGAACGGGATTCAAGGGCAGTCAGTGGTGACACAAGTGAAGGGCGAACCGTTGAGTGCGAGCTCAGAGTGGCGGATCGAAGCAGTGGCCGAGGTCATTGGCCCCTGAACACTGGCATCGACGCCGCTATGCCTGGAGACAGCCACGCGACTGACGGATTCCCCCGTACGAGATCAGAACAATAATATAAGCCCTAGCCATAAGCCATAGTCCGTAGAGTAGCCCTAAGAACGCTTAAAACCTTAAGAATAAACAAGTGTCACACATTTGCAACATTTACAAATTCGTTGCATTGAGCCCAGTGCCCGCTGAGCGAGCCCAGCCACCGCAAGCGGACACAGAGAACGGTTCGTTACAACTGGCGCCCAACGTGGGGCCTCACGACAAGTAGTATATACGCAAGGAAAGGGGATTCTAAGGTTAAGCGATAATGGGAAGGGGACAATGGGTCCACCGCCTGAAAAAGGAGGAGCTGGTCCAGTGCGGCCAGGCCTTCGGCGTGCGGTTGGAGGGCAGCTTGGACGAGATGCGGAGAGTGTTCAAGGAGTGGGTTAAAGTCCACGGAGAAGAGCCCGAGTGGGCTGACCTGCTGGAAGAGTGGGAAGATCGGACGAGGGGGGCCGCAGCTACGCCCAGGACAGAGGACAGGCAGGCTGCAGGGGAGCGACTGACGCTGCCACCCGACGCAAAGGCAGCTGCCTTGTGGAAGTCGCCAGCGGTGTTCCAGCGTGAGCTGATCGCGAGCCTGTCGGTGCCCCCGCGGGACAGTTCGGCCTCCGCCACGCCAGGGAGGTCGCGAGAGGCCTCGGCCTCTCGGGAGGATCGCGAGAGCCAGATCCCACGGCAGACACGCAGGGGGATCGCCCGGGACCTTAGCCCAGAGGTTGAGCGAGAGGGGCCCGATCCATGGACCAGGCGGTCGGCGAGGATGGACGACGATAGGGGTCGTGCCCGGGAGGAGGGGCGCAGGCAAGAACCACAGACCACGAGGCCGGCACACCAAGACTACGCCAAGGTGGTGAAGCAGGTGAGGGAGTGGTCGTTCCGATTCGACGGGACGACGAAACCGCTCGAGTTCTTGGAACAGGTCGAGTGGTCCGCCGAGACGTATGGGCTGGATCCAGATCTCATTCCAAGGGCGATGCCCGAGCTCCTGAAAGGGAGGGCGCTGATGTGGTTTGTCGCCAACAATCGCCAATGGAGAACATGGGAAGACTTCTCGGCCAGCTTCCAGGCGTACTTCCTGCCGCGGGGATACTTCGATAAGCTCCGCCAGGATGTGCGTATGCGGAAGCAGAGATGGGGCGAGCCTTTTAAAGAATACATGGTAGACATGCAGACTTTGATGCGGCCCCTGAAGTGTTCCCCGGACGAGCAGACGGATCTAATTAAGGAAAACAGCATGCCGGACCTGAGGGCGTACATACGGCCGTACAGGTGTAGGAATCTAGACGACATGATGGTGCTGGCGGACGAATTCGAGGCGTTGGAAAGAGATCGGACGGAGTTCCAGAGAGAGAACCCAGCGTCTAGGGCGCGAGCCGCGAATCCCTTCAACAAGCCGGCGGGGTCGGAGGCGTGCCGCAGATGTACGGAGGAACCGCCAGAAGCACCAAGTCGAGCGAGGGGAGCCGTAGGGTTAGGCGCCACGCGGATGGAGGAGTCCCATGTAGAGAACGGGTACGTCCGGAATCCTGCGCAGGCATGCCGCCGATGCGGCAGTGGGGAGCACTGGAGCAGAGAGTGCAGCGCGCGTCCAATCACATATTGTTGGACGTGTGGAAAGGTGGGTGTCGCGTCGTGGCAGTGTTGCCGGAGGGCGGGAAACGCCCCGCGACCCAAGCCACGGAGGGCCGTGCCGGGGTCGCAAGAAGCCGGCCCTCAAGCCTAGTCGGACAGCTGGCGAGTGAGAAGACGCAGCTGTCCGCAGTGGTGCGGGTCGCCGGGGAAGAGTTTCGGGCCACGGTGGACACGGGGGCCACGAGCAGCTTCATCAGCTGCACCCTAGCAGGCCGGCTGGGAGGCGCCGGAAGAGAGGTGGCTGTACGGAGGTAGGTGCGTATGGCAGACGGCCATGCGCAAGTGGTGGCAAGCCAGCTCGAAGTGGAAGTGGCGTTTGGGGACAAGGAGGTCCTGATGCCACTGCTCGTACTGCCTGGGGTGATCGACGAGCTGGTTCTGGGGTGGGACTTCCTCCGAGCGGTCGGGGCTGAGGTGACCTGTGCGGGGCACAGGGTTATGATCCACGCCGAGGATCGGAAGGAGGAAGTCCGGGAGGAGAGGCTGTCGGTTGCGAAAGTCGAAGGCATGGACAGGGTCCCAGAACCGGAAGCGGCGGCAGGGAGCGCTCCCGCGGAAGCCGAGGTCGAGAACTCTTTGGGTGAAGAGCCGGTGGCGGAGTTCCTGGCCAGGGAATTGGCGGAATTCGCCAAGATGAAGGGAGTATCAAACGTGGCCGTGCATACAATCACTATGAGTGATCCACGGCCGATAAAACAACGATATTACCCGAAGAATCCCAAAATGCAGGCGGAGATAAACCAGAAGGTGGATGAGCTGCTGGAAATGGGATGCATCGAGCCATCAAAGAGTCCGTACAGCTCGCCGATAGTAATGGTGAGGAAGAAGTGCGGCAAGTGGAGGCTGTGCGTGGATTTTCGGCAGATAAATGCGAAATCCATAAAGGACGCGTATCCGATGCCCAGGATCGACTATATCCTCGACCAGTTGCGGGAGGCGCGGTTCATTAGCAGCCTCGACTTGAAGGACGGGTATTGGCAAATTCCTCTGGAGGAGAGCAGCAGGGCGGTCACGGCGTTCACGGTGCCAGGCAAGGGGCTATACCAGTGGAAGGTGATGCCATTCGGGCTGCACTCGGCCTCGGCAACCTTCCAGCGGGCGTTGGACCAGGTAATCGGCCCGGAGATGATGCCTCACGCCTTCGCATACCAGGATGACATTATCGTCATTGGAAGGACAGAAAAGGAGCACAGGGAGAACCTGAAGGAAGTGTTCCGCCGTCTACGGGAAGCGAATTTGAGGCTAAACGCCGGGAAGTGCCAGTTTTTCCGGAAGGAGCTGCGGTATCTGGGCCACAAGGTGACGGGCGATGGGATCTGCACGGACCCCGAGAAGGTCGCTGCCGTCGCCGAACTAAAACCACCGACGAATGTGAAGGAGTTGCGGCAGTATCTGGGTGTGGCGTCGTGGTACCGGCGGTTCGTGCCAGGGTTCGCGACCTTGGTACAACCACTCACCGCGCTGATGAAGAAGAAAGCGGAGTGGGTGTGGACTCCGGAGCGGCAGAGCGCATTCGAGGCTGTGAGGGATCGCTTGGTGGCTGACCCCGTGCTGACATGCCCCGATTTCTCCAAGAAGTTCGTGCTCCAGACAGACGCCAGCGATTATGGGCTGGGGGCGATCCTCACGCAGGAGACGGACAGGGGAGAAAGGGTGATCTCGTACGCCAGCAGGTCACTAAATGCGGCCGAAAGGAATTACTCAGCTACCGAGAAGGAGTGCCTAGCCATAGTGTGGACCGTGAGGAAGTTGAAGCCGTACTTGGAGGGATACCGCTTCAAGGTGGTCACGGACCACATGGCTCTAAAGTGGCTGAACAGCATCGAAAGCCCGTCGGGCAGAGTGGCTCGGTGGGTATTAGAGCTGCAGCAGTACGACTTTGAGGTGTCGTACCGAAAGGGGCAAATGAACGTCGTAGCGGATGCACTCTCTCGACAACCCCTGGAGGAGAAGTGCCTAAGGACCAAGGGAGGGGAGGACGGCGAGGAAAAAACGGAGCTGCCGTGTAAGTGGCTCCAGAACTTGCAGGAAAGGATTCGAAAGGAGCCTCAGAAGTATCCAGACTACATGGAGAAGGGAGCGAGCCTGTATCGCCATATCCCGCATCAGGCGGGAAGCGAAGAGGTCGTCTCCTGGAAGCTATGCGTGCCAAAGGAGTCACGAGAGAGGGTGCTGCGGGAGAACCACGATGAGCCAGGAGCGGGTCATGCCGGCGGGAGGAGGACAGCAGCCCGGGTCGCGGCAAGGTACTACTGGCCGGGAATGCACCGAGACGTAAGGCGGTATGTCCGAAAGTGCGAGAAGTGTCTGCGCTACAAGCCGATTCAGTTGCAAGCCGCGGGGAAGATGTTGACACGGATCCCGGAGGAGCCGTGGGCAACCGTGTGTGCCGACTTCGTGGGACCTCTGCCAAGGTCGAAACACGGGAACTCGATGCTGCTGGTCAGAGTGGATCGGTTCTCTAAATGGACAGAGTTGGTGCCAATGCGCAAGGCTTGGGCGGAGGCCCTAACAAAGGCCTTTCGAGAGCGGATAGTAGCCCGGTTCGGGGTGCCCAAGGTGGTCATTACCGACAACGGGGTGCAGTTCGCCAGCCGGGTATTCAAGAGATTCCTCGAGCAGATGGGAGTGCGCCATCAGTTCACGGCACCATACACGCCACAAGAGAACCCGACGGAGTGCGCGAATAGGACCGTGAAGACAATGATAGCGCAGTTCTGCGAGCGAGATCAAAGGTGCTGGGACGAGGTTTGGCCGGAGTTGATGCTGGCGATGAACACCGGGGTGTCTGAATCGACCGGATATTCCCCGGCGTTCATAGTACAGGGAAGGGAGCCCCGCCTGCCAAGGGCTTTGTACGACGAGGAGACGGTCGGTACAGGGCAAGAGGTGCAGGCGCCCGAAGAGAATGCTCAGCGGTTGAAGGAGTTGTTCCAGCTGGTGCGGCGTAATTTAGAAAGAGCCGCGCAAGACCAGGCGCGCCACTATAACTTGAGGCGAAGGCCATGGAAGCCCAAGGTGGGAGAGGTGGTATGGGCCAAGCAGCATCACCTCTCAAACGCGGCTGAGGGATTTGCGGCCAAGCTGTCATCAAAATATGAAGGGCCCTACCAGATAGTGGATTTTGTGTCGCCCGTGATCTGCCGACTGAGAAAGGAAGGAGACAAGAAGACGAGGACGGCGCACATAGGGGACCTGAAGCCGCAACCAAGGGAAGAGGATGACGCCACGCAAGACGCAGGGGAGTAAGGAGTAGTGCCGCGCAGGACACCGTCTAAAGTGCCGAGGAATAAAGTTGGCTCGAGGAGGTGGTGATGGAGGCGGTGAAATACCTGGAAGAGAGAAAACAGGTGAGTGGCATGAAACGAAATGAAAAGTATAGGCCAGACAAACCAGAAGGGGAGGGGGAGTCCCAAAGCGCGGCGCGCTGGGAGGGGAGTTCCGAGGCCCGGTGGGGGCATGGTCGGCGGTGATGGGGAGGAGTCCAGGCTCACGCTTCTATGCGAGATCCCAGGCCAACTAGCAGCGTCGGACCCGACAGAGCAGGTGCCGCTCATGCGTGGTCTACCGGGCGAGGAGTCGGATGATCCTCGCGTCCGAGCCTCTGCATGAGTGTGACACCTCGCCAGATTCAGGCCGAGGGCGTGAGAAGCTGGCCTGGGGAGGGTCTGCCAAGAAGTCATGCCCGGGCGAAAGGTCAAAGAACCTGTTGATCGCGGGTGGGTTCGAGGCGGACGGCTCGTGTCGAAGGCAGAGGGCGAGCTGGAAAGAGGGGAGTCAGTAAAAGTCACACCGATCGAGCATACTCACCGGGAAGAAGGGCCGAACCGACCGGTGTGCGGGGCGGACGGGTTTCACCAAACCAGATGGGGAGTCAAGAGCCCAGGGCGTCATGCGTTTGTGTCACGAACGGGAGGTGGGTCCATCAACCGTCTTTCATTTGTTTCATGAACGGGAGGTTGGTCCATCAGAAGATGGATAACGGGCACAGTCCATCAGACGGAAAGCACAACAAAAAAAAATTAGGCGGCACAGTCCATCAGACGGATAAAGAAAAAAAAATGTTGAATTTACATAGCACTGTAAACAATAACACGGCAACGACGCGGCGAAAGCGGATAATGAGAGCGGTGAGAACACACGGGGAAGAAAGCAGTTATTCCTGTGGGTGAGAGCGGTGAGAACACACAGGGAAGAAAGCAGTTATTCCTGTGGGTGAGAGCGGTGAGAACACACAGGGAAGAAAGCAGTTATTCCGGTGGGTGAGAGCGGTGAGAAGGGATTAACCGTTACAGGGAACGCTGGAACCGGCACGAGACTATAACAACGGGCCCCCGACGGAAAGGGAGCACTTTGCGAAAATCACGCGGTGAGTAAGAAAGGAGAAACCAACATGTACAAGCGCCAGGAGTTAAGTACACGGAACGTGAGGCGGCATGAGAAGCCCAGCGGGGCGGCCCCGCCCGTAAGGAGAGGGTGCACGCCTTCGTGGCCAGCCAAAAACGGGTGCTAAAGTGCGGCGGCTACAACAGCGGGCCCCCACATCAGCGCTGGGCGGACGCCCCGCTAGTGAAGAGGAGGAGGAGCGGCGGGGAGGATCTCCGGAGCTGCAGCTGATGGCATCGCCCCTAGTGTCGCCGGAGCCGTCCGAGAGGGCCGAGGCGACGCCGGTGGTCTCGCCCAGCGCGAGCGAGGAGGCCGACGTCGTCATCGTCGACTGGCGGTCGGGGGCGGCGGTGAAGCAGGCGGGCCGGGAGGCCGAGCGGCTCCACGCGGAGAAGGAGCGGGTGCGGGAGGCTACACAAAAGCTGCGGAAGCGGATAGAGGAGATCCGCGAGGCGAGGCGGCGCCGAAAGGAGGAGGAAAACAGCAGCAGCGACAGCGTGGAGGATGGTGAGGAGCAGCCCCAGCAGCAGGCGCAGTCCCAGCCGCAGGCGCAGTCCCAGCAGCAGGCGCAGCCCCAGCCGCAACCCCAGCCACAGGCGCAGACGCAGCCGCAGGTGCAGCAGCAGGCGCAGCAGGCGCAGCCCGCGGAGGAGGAGTGGCAGCGGAGGCTTCGGCAAGCTGAGGCCGAGGAGGACGCGATGTGGGAGCCGGTGGCGGCTGAGGCCGAGGAGGACGCGCTGTGGGAGCCGGTGGCAGAGGAGGCCAAGGAGGACCGCGGCCCCGAGGAGGTCGAAGAGCCCCCGCAGGAGCTTTTCACGCGGCGGGAGGGGCGTCCGGCCATGACCCAGCAGCACAGCAGCAGCAGCCGGCGCAGCAGGCGCAGTCCCAACACCACCAGCAGCATCAGCAACACCAGCAGCAGCAGCATCAGCAGCACCACCAGCAAGAGCAGCGGTGGGACCAGCAGCAGCACCACCAGCATCAGCAGCACCAGCAAGAGCAGCGGCGTTGGTCGGTCCGTTCGTATCCCAAGAGGTGCGAACGGCGGTCCGGGGGGGAATGGTGTGGCACCACCAGGTGCTCCACATAACCTGGGCGTCGGCCAAGGCACCTGATGGCGAGCCACCATCGGAGGTGGCCCGGGTGTGGGAGGAGGCTGCGCGGGCGAGTAACTCTCGGGACCCAAGAGGGCGGGCCGCAGCAGCAAGCCATATGGGCCAGGCGGCGGCACCACCAACAACAGCGGCGGAGACGGCGGCCTCGATGGCAGCGATGTCATCCGCGGCGACAGGGCCAGCCACACCGACGTCAGCGGCAGTACCGGCAGCGGAGGTACCGGCGGCGACGGTGCCAACAAAGACGGCGGCGATGGCGACCAGGGCACCGACGAGCCTGGAGGCGGAGCCAGCCCACGCGACGAAGGAGCCATGGGAGCGCGGGCCATGGCAGTGGCCAACTCCGGTCGTGGCGCCCGGCAATCCACCGGTCCTGAAGCGTCAGCGGTCGTGACCCGAGCCACATAGGGATATAAAGCGGCCACTGTTGCAGCGGCAGGGCTCGGCGCCCGCCCGAGTGGACTGGGTGCCCATCCCCCGGGAGGAGTGGCCCGCCTCCGTGGCGCGCGCCCAGGCACGGATCCGACTTCACGGGAGGAGAATAAAGAAGCTGGTGAGTGAGCGGGGCGTGCGATATCGGATCGCGATGTCGGCCGCCCGCACAGAGGTGTTCCGTGAGGGACGGTAGGGAACAAGCGGAAGAGGAAGAACGCCGTGGCTGGAAAAAAAAAAATAATAAATAATAAAATCAAACCTCAAATTTGAAAGGTCAAGTACTTACCTGGGGAGGGAAGGGGGTGATGCGAGGCCGAGGAAGCAATGTTAGCCGGCAAGAGAATCCCGTAAGGAAATTATAACACGCTGAGGCCGATCCGAATTGGACAGACACGAGGCAAGGGGTCGATACACGAAACGACCTGCGGGATCGAGAGGGTCAGAGAGCACCTCTGGGTCGCAGACCGGCATCATCTGGCAACCTCGGGCCTGAAAGGGCGCTAGAGGGCGCCAGGGAGCGAGCGATCGCAGAGGGCGCGCGCGCCACCAGGTTCGAATTCAAATTCGGGCGAAGGAGGGCCAACTGGAGTTCCGCGGAAAAGGGAAGTTTTCCGCTTCCGAAAGAAGGAGGGGAGTGTGAGGAACCGTGTGCCTCACAGTACTGTGAAGGCTGACGGACGGGATAACGATGACGGGCCGGATAAGGCTGACGGACCGGATAAGGATGACGGGTCGGTCACCACGGATATCCGGAGGCCGCCAATTCGCCGCGGGCGCTCGCTCAGAGAGGGGCGGATAAGCCCCAAGCAGAAGAGAAAAAATAACGGTGAGAGGGAGCGGTTCTCACCGGGAACCACGGGATCGGAACAACAGAGGCCCGACGCAGGCCCAAATATGGGCAAGTCGACGGGTCAACGGCCAGATCCCGTTACGAAGAGCGTGGGGACCCTCAGGAGCCCGATGGAAAATCACTGGCGGCGGAGGTCCCGTTAGGGTCGGCCTATATAAGGAGGCCGGCGCCTACAGCTCTCTCTCTTTTGATGCGCGCGCGACTGTACGGGAGTGATCGACGTCGAACGATAGTGACACAGTGTCGAATCCGCGAGTGGAAAGTGACCAAGGAGTGTGAACGAAGTGAACAAGGAAAACCAGGAGGAAACCAGGACAGGAACCAATCCTACACCGGAGCACCGAGTGAGTCAAGTACGGAGAACGGGATTCAAGGGCAGTCAGTGGTGACACAAGTGAAGGGCGAACCGTTGAGTGCGAGTTCAGAGTGGCGGATCGAAGCAGTGGCCGAGATCATTGGCCCCTGAACACTGGCATCGACGCCGCTACGCCTGGAGACAGCCACGCGACTGACGGATTCCCCCGTACGAGATCAGAACAATAATATAAGCCATAGCCATAAGCCATAGTCCGTAGAGTAGCCCTAAGAACGCTTAAAACCTTAAGAATAAACAAGTGTCACACCGAAAACCCCGTCTTATCACTTGTCGTAGAGGCAACATTTACAAATTCGTTGCATTGAGCCCAGTGACCGCTGAGCGAGCCCAGCCACCGCAAGCGGACACAGAGAACGGTTCGTTACAACGGATGTGAAGGAGTTTATAGGCAGCTGTGAGGTGTGCAAGTGTAGCAAGCATCCGAATTACACTTTAAGACCAACAATTGGGAAATCAAATGAAACGCAGAGATTCTTCCAGAAGATCTATGTGGACTTTTTGGGGCCATACTCACGCAGCAAGTCCGGAAATATAGGTATCTTCGTTGTGCTGGATCACTTTTCCAAATTCCCGTTTTTGAAAAGGGTCAAGAAGTTTACCGCTGAGGCCATTATGCCATTCATGGAGGAGGAGTTATTCCATTGTTTTGGCGTTCCGGAAGTCGTAGTGTCAGATAATGGGGTGCAGTTCAAGTCGCATAAGTTTAATGAGCTGCTACAAAAGTATAGCGTAAAACATTCCTACACTGCAGTGTATGCCCCGCAAGCAAACGCTTCGGAGAGGGTCAACAGGTCAGTCATTGCGGCCATAAAATCTTATGTTGATCCGGATCAAAGCAGTTGGGACGAGCAGATGAGTGCCATAGCATGCGCATTGCGGTCAAGTGTACATGCCGCCATAAATAGTAGTCCGTATCGGATGGCGTTCGGCCAGAATATGATCACGAGCGGTTCCGCCTATCCATTGTTGCGGAACTTGGGCGTCCTGGATGATCGTTGGTTCGCTTTCGATAGAGGCGATTCATTTGACCTCATTCGCAAAACGGCGCAACAAACCATGAGAAAGCAACATCACCTGAATGAAAATACCTATAACCTGCGGAGCCGAGAAGTTTCTTTTCAGGCAGGGCAGGAGGTGTATAGACGTTGTTCGGGGCAGATCCCCACCGAATAGCGGCTGGCCAAACAGCAGCTATTTATTGGCCTTCATCCGCATATTTGCATTGCTACATATTCATACATATATACATATTCTGTAAACTCTTGCACTTGCTTGCCCTGCTAAACGTTCTCTCAAAGCTCGCTTTTCTCTTCGCTATCTATGCTCGGCGTTATCTATGTTCGCCGAACGAAGCGAAACTGCGCCCAGCGATCGGAGCGACAATGCTAGCAATGGAAAGGGCAAGCAAGGGCCACTCGCCGTTTAGACATCACCCATTAAAGAACATTCGTAATTTTATTTCTGCGCCGCGTTTTATTTATTGGAAATAATTATTCGGCCGATCGGGGATAAAAAGCATTATCCCCACATAAAATTTGGTGACCCCGACGTGATCGTCTTGATAGCGGAGTCAATTAAATCGCATTCGAAAGCCTCAGCAAAATTTTCGGCGTTTTGCGCATAATTCGGTGCCAAAACCTATATACATATTTGTACCGTTGCTGGCCTTACAGTTTCGGACAGCTCGCACAGCTAGATCGATTAGCTGTAATCCCTTTGCTTGCGGTTCTCGCGGTTTTCGCTTTTATACGTATACAGGGTGTCTTTTTCTCTCGTGACTTGAAGAACCCCAACATGGCAGAACCTGAGCCAAATAATGTCGCGAACGCGGTAATGCCTAGTGACATTGATTTTTATAGGCAAAAGGCGGAGGCAATCGCTCGCCAATTAAATGCCATGGACAGGTTGCTCACCAAGGAAGAGCTGGCTGATCTGGATGAAACGGAGCTTCAAGCTCGCATAGAGCAGATCGAGCAAATGAATGCGGATTTTGGTGCCGCTCAAACGAACCTTGAAAGCCTAGACTTACTGCAGTTGGCCAATGACGCCCGACTGGACTTCGCCAATATTTACATCAAGGTCAGGTCCAAGCTGTCACGGGAGTTGGCGGTCTCTCGCGCGGCAAATGCTGCGCATTCCACGGCACGGCACCCTCTCGAGGAGCATTCATCTGCGTTTGCCTATGATATTATAGGCCGTTCTCGACTGCCCGAGTTGCAGCTTCCCCAATTTAGTGGAGACTATATGGATTGGCCAGAATTCCACTCGATGTTTACGACCATGGTGCACAAGGAGTCGCGAATACCGGTCTTCGAGAAATTCCAGTATCTCCGTGGATGCCTACATGGAGCTGCGCTGGACACGATTCGATCTTTGGAATTGTCTGAGGAAAATTACGACGAGGCGTTCAATTTATTAAAGTTGCGATTTGATAATAAGCTTATGCATTTTCAGGCACACGTCAAGGCTATTTTCGGTCTGCAAGGGGTGGAGAAGGGCTCAGCCAGCGGCTTGCGTGCGCTCAGCGACAAGATCAATTCGCACTTACGTGCTCTTCGGACCTTGGCAACGCCTCAGGAGATTTCGGATGGGTTGCTGGTTTGCATCATAAGCAAGAAATTGGACCACAAGACGCAGGCAAAATGGGAGGAGAGCCTGCCGACCTCAAGATTGCCTCTCTGGTCAGACATGTGCTCATTCTTGGAAGCGAAGTGTCGGATACTGGAGAATTTGGAATCGGCTATGGTAACAACTCCTAGCCAGCAGGTGGGAGAAAATGAACTTAGGACCCTTATCGCCTCCACTAGCGACCATCCTAGCCCTACATGTACCTATTGCAATTCCTGTCAGCATTACATATCTAGATGTTAGGCATTCCTAAATCTCCCTGCTTATGATCGATATAAAGAAGCAAAGAAGCGGCACTTGTGTTTCAACTGCCTCAACAAGGGCCATGAATTGCAGAGGTGCAGGTCAGGATCTCGCAGGCATTGCCTGTACAAGCATCATACGCTGCTCTACATCCAATCGAGCGCTGCTGCATCATCTTCCTCATCACCGACCGAGGAATCGAGCCAGCAACGCGCCGCAGCTGTCCTTCTAGCAAGCGGTTCTTCTAGCCCTCCCCCCTCCAACCAGAAATCGCAGCCTTGCCAAAACGTGTTGCTACCTACCGCCCTCGTCCATGTCACAGATCGTTATGGAAGGCTGATCCCATGTCGTGCCATCTTAGATTCAGCATCGCAGGCAAATTTCATAACGTCAAGACTTGCTAATCAGTTGCAATTATCTCATCACTCGTCTCATTTTAACATCTCCGGTATTGGGAGATCTATTCTACCTTCGACCAACTCTGTGCATATAGTTGTACAATCCCAGGACGCAAGCTATCGCGATTCGCTCGCTGCAATTGTCACCAACTCAATAACGGAAAGGCAGCCCAACTTTAACCTGGATGCAAAGGATTGGCCTGTAAAGACCCAATGGGACTTTACAAGCGCCCAACGACTGTCAACTCGATCTACACCACGTAGATAAGATCGACATCACACTCACCGCCACTGGAGGCGTACATGGATTATCGTTCCTGGAATATTCCTTTTGTCTTTCACATTCCACAATTCGCCACTAAAGGCCCTTTTATTATTATTATTCATGTAGGTTTAAGTTAGCAATAAGTTACGTTCTAAATACACCCGCCAATAAAGGCCATAAAAACACGGAAAAATGAGAAACGCAGGAATGAGTCGATAGGGTCACACCGAGAATATCGATCGCAAAAAAAGAAAAAGGGGTATCGATCGCGGGAGTGAAGGAGACGAAAAAAAGAAGGAGGGAGACTCGCCGGCAGACCTTAAACCAACGCGCACGTAAGAAAAAAAATCGCCAACTACAAATCCGACACGTGTCTCGAGCCGTCCCAGCTTAAACCGTACAACGCGCCCTCTACTCTCACGGGCACGTCTTAGCCTAGTGTACAGGATATATATTTCGCGCCGTTCCGTGTCTATGGCGATACGCTCACCGCTGTCGGTAGCCAAGAGACCCCACTTGCCTTTAACCGCGTCAACCCATCCAAGTAAGTGAAGCTTTCCACGTGGTGCAGACAGGGCCACCAGCTAGGTCCATTTATTCAATAAAATTCTGAACAAAAATACAAATACTGTAAAGTCTTTTATTCATTCATCCGCATATACACATTACATGTTATCCCCAATCCTCCCTAGAAGCTCCCTAGCCTTATGAGTCGTCGCGATTACGCACGTCTCAGTAGTATCCTCCAGTAGCTAGTGACCGTCGCGATTACGCACAGTCAATCCCCCCAGAACTCCAGTAGCCTTACGAGTCGTCGCGATTACGCACGTCTCAGTAGTATCCTCCAGTAGCTAGTGACCGTCGCGATTACGCACAGTCAATCCCCCCAGAACTCCAGTAGCCGTACGAGTCGTCGCGATTACGCACGTCTCAGTAGTATCCTCCAGTAGCTAGTGACCGTCGCGATTACGCACAGTCAATCCCCCCCAGAACTCCAGTAGCCTTACGAGTCGTCGCGATTACGCACGTCTCAGTAGTATCCTCCAGTAGCTAGTGACCGTCGCGATTACGCACAGTCAATCCCTCCCAGAACTCCAGTAGCCTTACGAGTCGTCGCGATTACGCACGTCTCAGTAGTATCCTCCAGTAGCTAGTGACCGTCGCGATTACGCACAGTCAATCCCCCCCCTAGAAACCCTGTAGCCTTACGAGACGTCGCGATCACGCACGTCTCAGTAGCATACTCCAGTAGCTAGGAACTGTCGCGACTACTGTAAGGAAGTTCCTGTCTAATGGCCGGGGTACAGACTCTCAGTCACGCCAGGATCCAGTCCGCATACAGAGAATTTGTATAAAAGGACCCGGAGAGGTAGACAGGAGCGCAGAGCGACGGGCGACACGCCCCTCCCTAGCACCCACGTGGCGACAGACGCGATCTTTGGGAAAGGGGGACTCAGCGGGGAGGGGGATCACTGCTCACGGATGTCGTGCCAGCCTTAGGCTTTCCCGCGTACAACACCGTTTGCAGGATCTCCAGAATATAGGAAATAACACAAGGGAAGAATACGGGGGAGGGGGAATCGAAGTCGCGAACACCGTGCCAGCCTTAGGCTTTCCCGCGTACAGTGCCGTTTCATTCGACTCCCGAAGGAAAAGGAGGGGATTCTACTCAGACCACAAGGTCGCCACGCCCCACCTCTGACCTACCGAGAACCAAAGTATGCATGCACAATCCCATAAACGAAAAGGACTCACCAATACTTATTTGGGACATTTTATTCCTAAAGACTCTAAGATACGAGGGACGGGGCAAATCAACGCCTCGAAAGGCACCAGAAGGGCGGGGGGGGGGGGGGGGGGGGGGGGGGGGGGGGGGAAACAGTTAGATACTTTTCCTTATCTTAAGGGCCCTACCTCCTACTACTGCACCATCTCTCTAACTCCCTATCGCCTACGGCCTCAGCTTACCCTTTCCCGTCCTGCAGGTGTCCTTGGTGGTAATCCTATGTCCTATCCTTTTATTGATTCCACGTTTGACACACTTAAATGAACCTCGCACTCGACCGATCGCCTCCGCAGTTTATTTCGCCCTCCCTGCGCACTCGACCGATCGCCTCCGCCGTTTCTTTCGCCCTCTCCGACCGATCGCCTCCGTAGTTTATTTCGCACTCTTTGCGCACTCGACCGATCGCCTCCGCCGTTTCTTTCGCACTCCTCGAGCCCTTTCTTGACCGGCACGCGTCAAAGATCCACGCTGCCTGCCCTCTGCTCCCGGCCTCTGCCAGCGCTTCGGCTCTGTCGCGTCGGCACGCTTACACCGGTATATGTGCGTGAGGGATAGCGCGATCAGTCGTTCGCCTTCGCGTTCATTTTTTGGTATTCAGTGGCGGGGTTGGTTTTCTGGGTACCGTTATCCTGCATCGTTGCTATCTGTCGTTCTCTCTTCATTGCCGTTGCTCTGCGTCGTCGTCGTCGTTTTGTCTCCGTTGCTGTTGTTCTGTGGCGTTGTGGTTTTCTCTCCGTTGCTGTTGTTCTGTGGCGTTGTGGTTTTCTCTCCGTTGCTGTTGTTCTGTGGAGTCGTCGTTTTGTTTCGAAGGGGCATTAGGGGCGTTGGGCTGTGTTGCCCCCCTTTTGTCATAATGAAACCTGCGTTTTCTCTACTTACTTCCTACTTTATTTAATCCTAACTTATCACTAAATATATGAAGACGATAATGAAGGGGATTATACTAAAAAATCATACAATAATTTGGCTCCAGCCGGGGAATAACAAACTTAAACTTGAGACCGGCGGACTTTGGCCCGCTCGGTCTCAGCCCTCTTCTGGGCCATCACCCTACGCCTCCTGGGCGAAGGTGGACGTTCCCCGTTGTGAGGGAACGCTTCCTCACACTCCCTCCTTTCCTCGGGCAGGACGAGTTGTGACGTCGACCTGGCCCCGTGTGTTGCGGGACACGCGGAAGCGCTGCCCCTCCTCTGTCCATACCAGCCGCCGTCTACGACTGCCTCCCTCCATCGCCTCCACCCGGTCGATAATCCCCTGTGGGAGACGTCGGTCGGGCGTGTCCACTCTCCAGTCGACGGGTGCCTGGGGCCACTCGGACTCCGCCTGGACGTCCAACACTTCCGGGATTTCGTCGATCAAGGCCATCAAGACTCCAGCGGCCGGCTCTTCGAGCTCGAATGAGAGGTCGCTCTCGTCGGCTTGCCGGTCCGGCGCTTTGTTCGGGTCCTCCGGCTTTGGCATCTTCTGGGCTGTGGTCGCCGGCCTTCCGTGGGCCTCGTCTTCGTCGCTAGAGAGGACTACGATCGGTGTCCTAGCCGACGCACTCGGCGGCTTACGCCAGGCGGCCGACGGCTTGGTGTCCGGGCAAGACCCGAGGTCGTCGTCTTCCTCGTCGCTAGACAGGATTATGACAGGCTGATGCCCGCCGAGTTCTGCCGCTGAGCTCCGGTTCCTCGTTGGAGTGATGCTTTCCTGCTCTTCGTCGCTAGACACGATGATGAGGGGTACGTCCTCGCTGCTGTCTCCCGACGCGGTCTGATCGTCCGTTGAAGCGGGTCTGCTCTCCTCTCCTTCACTGGAGACAACGATGACCGACAGATCCTCGTTGGACCATCCTTCCTCATTGCGACTGTACGGGCGATCCGGTCCAAGCAACCACGGAAACATCCAGTTCTGGGGACTGAATGAGGGTGTCCGCAGGCCGTCAGCCTCAGCAGAGGTTTCACCGCTCTCGGCTCCCTCCCGGACAGCGGCGTCTCTTTCGGCGTTCGCTCTCTGGGCCTCCTCCTGTTGCTGTTCTGCTTCCGCGGTGTCTACACCACTGTCGAAGTCTTCTTGCGAATCTTCCATCGACCAGGAGAATCCCAGCTGGCTCGAGTTGACATCGGACACGTCCTCCGTACTGGAGACATCCTCTGTGTCGCCCGAGCTGGCCTCGGAGCTAGTGGAATTTGGCCCGGAAGGGGGCTCATCGGGCGTCGCTGGAGTCTGTTGTCGCGCGCGTGCCGCGACCAACACCTGGAAAGCTTCGGCTGCCGCGATCCATGGACCTAGCGGTCCCGCATTCTGCGGAGGTCCTGCTGGGGATCTTCCAGGCTCTGATGGGAGGTCGTCTGCTTCCTCGTCACTACTGATGTCGCTATAAATTGGTACGGGCATTCTTTTCAGGGCCTCGTTGAGGGCCGCAATGTCGTGACGGTGTGGAGCTACGCTCGGCAGTTTGCCGAACCTTCCGTCGTACAGGTGTTCCTCCTCACTCTCTTCCGTGCCTTCCGTGGTGTTTTGGTCCCAGCGCGAATCGGCGCACAGGGGACGTACGTCGTCAAAGCCCTCGTCGCCGCTCGACCCTTCCTGTATCTGCCCGAAATGTAGTTGGCTATATCGCCGAGCATCTACTTTGGGCGGCGGCGATTTTCGGCCGGAGGCCGTTTTGGCTCCTGGTGGTGCGAGCTGGACTACCGGCGGCCGGCTTGGTATGGCGTTACACATCCGCCTCAGTGCCGCCTGTGACGTCGACGGTTGGTCGTACTCCACCCATGGCATTCTTATCTCTCCAGGAAGAATGTACGGAGTGTGGGGTCCCGATCTGGAAGCGGGGCTGCGGTCCCTGGTGTCGGCGAGAAGTCTTGCGTTCGTGGCGGTCCGTAGGGATGCTGACGTGCTCTGTGGCGGCGTTATTGACGATGGCGTTGTTAATGGTGGTGTAGTCGGTGAAGACGCGATCGGTGGTAGGGCGAGTGGTGATGCGGTCGTCGTAGCTGAAGTGCGTGTGGGTGTTATTCCTCCAGAGTGGCCTTCTCGTTGCCCCTCGGCCCTCGGAGGCGGGACGCCGTCGTTGCGTACTCGTCTCATCGTTGCCGATCTGTGGATGGGGAACCCTCAAAAGATTAATACCTGCCTATGACCTTTCCTACGTTTACCTAGCCTGCCTGATGGTGCAATTTACATTGGGGGAACTACCTTAAGTCTAATCCCGAAGGGGGATCTAAACGTAGCTTACGGCGTCGAACAATGTTGTTTTATATCCCCTTGCGGGGGCAAGGACGTTATGACGGCGAGCCGCCATAAGTGGCCTTTGCGAATTTGCGTCTATCCGGGTATCGGTATCGCCGGCGGACTGGCGTCATCCTCGTTGGCCGCAGGTTGGCGGTCGTCGGGATCCCCGGCATAATATGCCTTGAGGTCAGCCAGGCTGGCCGTCTTCCGTTGTCTTCCGTGGCGGTGTTGAAGGCGAACTATGTTGGGAGAAAGAAATTTGGTTACGGCATACGGCCCCTCGTACTTGGGAGCGAGCTTGGCGGCGAAATTATCCATCGCCCTGGACAAGTGATGCTGCTTTAATAAGACCAACTCTCCGATGTGGGGTCGCCATTCGCGTCTTCTAAGGTTGTAGGTCTTCTGCTGTGCTTGCGTTGCTCGTTGTGTGTTTTCCTGGACCACCTTGAAGATTTCCTTGAGTCGTGTTGCTTTGTTGTTGGCTGCTTCAGTCTCCTCTCCTGGTCCCGTGGTGACTTCGTCGTAGAGTGCCCCTGGGAGTCGTGGTTCCCGGCCCAACACCAAGAAGGCGGGGCTGAACCCCGTGGTGTCAGAAGTACTCGTGTTGATAGCTAGGTTCAGCTCCGGCAGCAGAACGTCCCATGTGCGCTGGTCTCCTTCAATGTACTGGGCGATCATAGTTTTTATGGTGCGGTTTGCCCGTTCAGTGGGGTTTTGTTGCGGAGTATAGGGGGCAGTGTACTCGAGCTCCATCCCGGCTAACTTGCAGAAGTTTCTGAAGGATCGACTGGTGGACTGAGTCCCGTTGTCGCATACGAACTTTCGAGGCGTCCCGAACCGGCTCAAGATATGCTCCCTGAAGGCCTTCTCCAGTTGGGCAGAGGTGGCTTTGCGTATGGGCACCAGTTCCACCCATTTGCTGAAGGCATCAAAGAACACGAGCAGCATTGTATTGCCGTGTTTTGACCGGGGGAGGGGTCCTACGAAGTCCGCACACAAGATATCGAAGGGGCCCTTAGCTTGCCGGGTGTGCATGTATCCGGCGGGTTTCTTCTGGCTCACCTTGAACTTTTGGCACTTCTCACAACGTTGGACATACTTGGTCACGTCCCTGTAGAGTCCTGGCCAGTAGTACCGTTGTGTCACGCGGGTCGCTGTTTTTCGAATCCCGAGGTGCCCTGCCGTGGGGTGATCATGACAATCCTGGAGTACTCTTTGGCGTTGGTCGCTGTCTACACAGAGCTTCCATTGTATGGGGTCTTCTTCTTCCGGGCGATTGCCTGATCGTCTGTAGATTTGTCCACTCTCGATGATGAACTCTGAACTCCGCTCTGGTTGTTCCTGGATCCGTTTCAGCAGGCGGCGCAGCCAAGAGCACGCGGGTGCAGCCTCGTGGACTCGTTGCAACGCGTCTATAGGTTGGCGTGACAGTGCGTCAGCTACGACGTTTTGACTTCCGCGTCTGTAGTGGATGTCGAAGCGATATTGCTGGAGCTCCAGCGCCCAGCGCGCGATACGGCCTGTCGGGTTGTTGATGGTGTTGAGCCATTTCAACGCTAAATGATCCGTGATGACATCGAAGTGATACCCCTCGAGGTAGCAGCGTAGTTTCCTGATCGCCCAGACTATTGCCAAGCACTCCTTCTCCGTTGCAGAATAATTCTCCTCCGCTTTTAACAGGCGGCGACTGGCGTAGGCGATGACTCTTTCTTCTCCGGCGATCTGTTGAGTCAGTACGGCTCCGATACCATAGGCGCTGGCGTCAGTCTGCAGGGTGAACTTTTCTGAAAAGTCGGGGCATGCTAACACTGGGGCTCGGGTCAACTTCTCTTTTAGATCCTCGAATGCTTGCTGTTGCTCCTCCGTCCATTCCCATTTCTTGTCCTTTTTGAGAAGGCTGGTCATAGGCTGTCCATCGTGGCGAAGTTTGGTACGAAACGTCGATACCACGAGGCCATTCCTATACAGCGCCTCAATTCCTTGATCGTGTTCGGGGGTGTTAGATTCTGTACTGCGGCTATCTTGTCCGGATCGGTGTGGGTCCCTTTCTCGCTGATAACGTGCCCAAGGTACACAATGCTTTTCTGAAAGAAACTGCACTTGTTCCTATTCAGACGGAGATTAGCCTCCCGTAAGCGACGGAATACCTCTCGTAGGTTTTCGACGTGCTCTTCCAACGTTGCCCCGATGACTATAATGTCATCGAGATAAGCGAAGGCGTAAGGTTCCATGGCCGGCCCTATGACGCTGTCGAGTGCTCGTTGGAATGTTGCTGACGCGGAGTGGAGGCCGAATGGCATCACTGTCCATTGAAAAAGTCCTCTGCCTGGAACAGTAAACGCCGTGTACTCCCTGCTTCCTTGTGCCATGGGGATCTGCCAATAGCCGTTCTTTAGGTCCAATGTCGAGATGTAGCTGGCATTGCGGAGTTTCCCGAGGATGTGGTTTATCCTCGGCAACGGGTAGGCGTCGGGTATCAACCGGGCGTTGAGTTGGCGAAAGTCAACGCACATCCTCATTTCCCCTGTTTTCTTCCCCACCAGCACAATA
The DNA here is from genome assembly GCA_037356375.1 of Drosophila affinis. Taxonomy (NCBI): domain Eukaryota; kingdom Metazoa; phylum Arthropoda; class Insecta; order Diptera; family Drosophilidae; genus Drosophila; species Drosophila affinis. The sequence continues at coordinate 273,790 of JAZHFB010000007.1, read as the reverse complement.
GGTGCGCTGTGGGGGCTCTTCGAAGGTTCAATCTGCCCGGCTCGCAGAAGTTCGTTTACCTGAGCGTCGATGATACTTTGCATTGCTGGGTTCTTGGGGAAGTACCGCTGCTTAATTGGTTTGTTGTCCCTCACGGTGATCGTGTGCTCGGCGATGTGTGAGACCCCGGCTAGTTCCTCGAACTTGGCCAGTTCCTTTTCTAAGAATTCTGCCGCCCAGGCTGTAGGCGCTCGTGTACTATTCGAGGATGTTTGACGAGGCGAGATCTCCTCCAATTGGGATGCTGTGATGTGGGCCAGGATTACTTTGTCGAAGGCCTTTGGTGTCACGGCTCGGAATGGGTTCCGTTCCCGTGCTATGGCGGCGTCGGCGAGGGGTTCCAATCGGTAGTCCGGGGTCGTCTCTCCGCCATGATCAACTGATCGGGGCGGGGCTCGGCGTCTCTTGGCTGGTTCGCTTGGCTCGGTTCCCTCCGGTACGTCAGGGTGCGGCTTCGTTGGTTTCCTTGTTAACGTCTGGTTGTTCCTGTGATCGTCTGCGCTGTTACCTGTTGCCGCTGGTCGCTTCTGGGCACTCACGATTGGTTGTAGCTGGCGGGTGGTCGACATAGTGGTTACTGCCATGGAGGTGGAAGGAAACTCCTGGTTCGATAAACCGGCCCTGGATCGATTCAGTGGAGCCGCCGCTGTCTCTGCCGAAGTTCCTGATTCTTGGCGTAGCGATGAAGATGATTTCCAGTTAGATGAGCTGGCCCTGGATTGATCCAGCGGTGTCGCAGCTATCTCTGCCGAAATCCGTTGTCGTTGGCATGGCGATGAAGATGATTTCCAGTTAGATGAGCTGGCCCTGGATTGATCCAGCGGTGTCGCAGCTATCTCTGCCGAAATCCGTTGTCGTTGGCGTGGCGATGATGATGATTTCCGGTTCGATGAGCTGGCCCTGGGTTGATCCAGCGGTGTCGCAGCTATCTCTGCCGAAATCTGTGATTCTTGGCGTGACGATGATGAAGATTTCCGGTTCGATGAGCTGGCCCTGGATTGATCCAGCGGTGTCGCAGCTATCTCTGCCGAAATCCGTTGTCGTTGGCGTGGCGATGATGATGATTTCCGGTTCGATGAGCTGGCCCTGGGTTGATCCAGCGGTGTCGCAGCTATCTCTGCCGAAATCTGTGATTCTTGGCGTGGCGATGATGATGATTTCCAGTTAGATGAGCTGGCCCTGGATTGATCCAGCGGTGTCGCAGCTATCTCTGCCGAAATCCGTTGTCGTTGGCATGGCGATGATGAAGATTTCCGGTTCGATGAGCTGGCCCTGGATTGATCCAGCGGTGTCGCAGCTATCTCTGCCGAAATCTGTGATTCTTGGCGTGGCGATGATGATGATTTCCAGTTAGATGAGCTGGCCCTGGATGGATCCAGCGGTGTCGCAGCTATCTCTGCCGAAATCCGTTGTCGTTGGCGTGGCGGCTCGAACTTGACTCCCCTTTTGTTTTCGATGTTGTCGCGGTGACGGCTCGAACTTGACTCCTTTTTGTTTTCGATGTTGTCGCGGTGACGGCTCGAACTTGACTCCCTTTTGTTTTCGATGTTGTCGCGGTGACGGCTCGAACTTGACTCCTTTTTGTTTTCGATGTTGTCGCGGTGACGGCTCGAACTTGACTCCTGATCTCAGCTTGGGCTCCGCCTTATATGGTCTTCGGCCCGGCCACGCGCCGACCGTTCTGCCGACGCGCAGCCACGGCGTTCCTCTCCGGCCCCGACGTCGCTGCTGCCCTCCTGGGCACCGTCCCCTGCCGTCGACTCTTGATCCGTCGCGTGGCTGTGGTCGTGTCGCCGCTGCCCACGATCAAACCTTCGTCGTTGTCGCCGCTGCCGCGCCGTCGGCGCGTACGTAGCCGTGTCACTGCCCGTGTGGTCGCGTTGTCGCCCAACTCCTCCGATGCGTCCGCTAACGATGCCGGGCAGCCGCGTGTCGTCGGATATACCGTTGGCTATATTCTTCGGCGTCACGTGCTGTCTCTCTCTCGGCCACTTGTCTGCTGGCGCGTGGTTGCCGATTTTCACTGATGCCGGCGGCCGCGTGCCCTGGGAAAAACGTTAGCCAATTTCTTGGCGTCACTTGCTGTCTCCTTTTAGCCTACGCGGCTGTCGAGGCGCGGTTGCCGATTTTCACCGACGTGCCCGTTGCTGATGCCGGCGGCCGCGTGTCCGCGAAAACCGTTAGCGAACTTGCTTGGCGTCACTCGCCGTCCCTTTTTCGCCCACGCGCCTGTCGATGCGAGGTTGCCGATTTTCGTAACACGTGTGGGCTGCGGGTCGACGCTGTTGCTAGGGGAGGGAAAGAGAACCAGCCTCAGCTGTACTTGAGTCGGAGGGTCAAAGATTCGGTGCACTCTGCTGCTGTTACTTGATTTTTTTTTCTTTATTTTCTTGTTTCCTGTTGTTTCCTGTTGTTTAGTTCCTAGGATACTGCGACGAATTATATCGGGTTCTTTCTGAGTCGGACAACGGGATCACTTGCTCTGCTTCCACTGCTGATATTAGGGGCAACCACGGGGCGGTGACGGGTCGGTTTCTACCGTGATGAAGCGGAGGCAATATCTCGCGGCACTGATCCGTGAGAACCTTTACAGTTAGATACTTTTCCTTATCTTAAGGGCCCTACCTCCTACTACTGCACCATCTCTCTAACTCCCTATCGCATACGGCCTCAGCTTACCCTTTCCCGTCCTGCAGGTGTCCTTGGTGGTAATCCTATGTCCTATCCTTTTATTGATTCCACGTTTGACAAACTTGAATGAACCGCGCACTCGACCGATCGCCTCCGCAGTTTATTTCGCCCACCCTGCGCACTCGACCGATCGCCTCCGCCGTTTCTTTCGCCCTCTCCGACCGATCGCCTCCGCAGTTTATTTCGCACTCTTTGCGCACTCGACCGATCGCCTCCGTCGTTTCTTTCGCGCTCCTCGAGCCCTTTCTTGACCGGCACGCGTCAAAGATCCACGCTGCCTGCCCTCTGCTCCCGGCCTCTGCCAGCGCTTCGGCTCTGTCGCGTCGGCACGCTTACATCGGTATATGTGCGTGAGGGATAGCGCGATCAGTCGTTCGCCTTCGCGTTCATTTTTTGGTATTCAGTGGCGGGGTTGGTTTTCTGGGTACCGTTATCCTGCATCGTTGCTATCTGTCGTTCTCTCTTCATTGCCGTTGCTCTGCGTCGTCGTCGTCGTTTTGTCTCCGTTGCTGTTGTTCTGTGGCGTTGTGGTTTTCTCTCCGTTGCTGTTGTTCTGTGGCGTTGTGGTTTTCTCTCCGTTGCTGTTGTTCTGTGGCGTTGTGGTTTTCTCTCCGTTGCTGTTGTTCTGTGGCGTCGTCGTTTTGTTTCGAAGGGGGATTAGGGGCGTTGGGCTGTGTTGCCCCCCTTTTGTCATAATGAAATCTGCGTTTTCTCTACTTACTTCCTACTTTATTTAATCCTAACTTATCACTAAATATATGAAGACGATAATGAAGGGGATTATACTAAAAAATCATACAATAATTTGGCTCCAGCCGGGGAATAACAAACTTAAACTTGAGACCGGCGGACTTTGGCCCGCTCGGTCTCAGCCCTCTTCTGGGCCATAACCGTACGCCTCCTGGGCGAAGGTGGACGTTCCCCGTTGTGAGGGAACACTTCCTCACACTACGCCGTCTAGTAACGTTAGGGGCCGTAGGGTCGTAAGAGCCGTAGTGATCCCACACACCCCGGTAGAATCGCCCTGCACACCGCACAGGTTACGGCGAAATCTCGTCACCCTGCAAGCACGCCGCCCGCTTGACGCTCCTGGACGTGACCCCAGTACTTTCTCTTGCCTGAGGTCTCCCAACAACTACAAATTTTCTTGTAGACGACCCTGGACAGGCTGAGCTTACCCCAGCCTGAAATAGGTTCCTTACAGGCCAATTCCGAAAAATGTGAAGCTAGCTGACCCTAAGTTCTTCAAGCCCCAACAAGTCGATTTGCTGATAGGAGCTGGCCTATTCTTCGACCTATTGTGCGTCGAACAGATACGGCCGTCGACGCAACTGCAAATATTTCAAAGGACAAAGCTTGGTTGGATAGCGTCAGGAAGCATAAGCAGCTCACAGGTTAATAAAACAGCGTTAGCTGTTTCTGAAGGTTCCCCTCACATCTTCGCTCACGATTTTAGTCCCACAATGCGGGACTACCGCAAGCTGGCTCAACGGCGCTAGGATTCGGCCGATCGAGATCAGCAACGCGGGCAGCAGTTGTACGAGTGCCAGGAGCAGGCGGAAAAACTGCGATCGGAGAATCAGGAGCTTAAGGCCATGTTTGGGACAAAGTTGGCGCAGATAGGTCTCGTTCAGGACATTGCTCTATATAAGCGCCAAATGCAGGAACTGCAGCGTGACCTTACCGATACAGCAAAGGGTTTTATATCCATACTTAACGAAATTCGAACATCAACTTCTAAAATTTCTACCTTGCTAAATTCCCCGCCATTTCATGAAATTACGGAAATTCCCGATGACTTGGACGTGCCCTCCACAAACCATTTTCGACATGAAGCGCCGATTGCTGCATTTGACGATCTATACGGGACTCATGGCAGCATCAGTCAATATCAAGGCCATCATCCACGCCCAAAGAGGACTCTTCAAAAAGGCCGTTAGAAAGATAGCGGTCCTGCCCCTTCAGGGTGAATCTGTTGAAAGCCTTTGCCTTCCAACGGGGGGTGAATGTTCGGGGCAGATCCCCACCGAATAGCGGCTGGCCAAACAGCAGCTATTTATTGGCCTTCAGCCGCATATTTGCATGGCTACATATTCATACATATATACATATTCTGTAAACTCTTGCACTTGCTGTGTTAGGGCCGAAATTAAGGGTACTACCAAGGGAAAAGGGTTGACCCCGAATATGCAGAAGGCGCCCCGAGCGGCGGTCAAGGGGTACTAACCAGCGAACAGCTGTTAGGGGGCAAATGTCAGTGGGTGAGGGAGAGAAATTTGGCACCCAGGCAATAGTTTCCGGTCAGGGTCTCGATCTTTTCTCCTGACGACCAGCAAGCCAACAAGTCGTGTGGCTCCGAAACGATCAACTCTAATCGGTAGTGACCCCCATCCACCCCGTAGTGACGGATTCCAGGCCAAAGCGGGCTTGTAAGGCTCAGAGCCAGATCGGTGCCTTCGAAGAAGGACAGATCATTGTGCAGGGTGCCGTTTTGAAATCCAGGTAAATGATTTGTCAGACTGGTTGATTTGAGACGAGATTTACCAGGCACATGGCCACCGGAGGGCACTCGGTAATTTTTTTTTTTTGGTGTTCTGTTTACTTTCCTCAGGAACGGCACCTAGTTGCCAATTGAAAAAGGAGAAAAGAACAAAGAGCGTGGAAAAAAGCTGCGCTCTCACCAACGCCCCCGCACCCCGCTTCAAAGCTCGGCATTCGAGAAAAAACTGCGGCTGGCATCGGCGTAGCTGTTCCGTCGTAAAGCTAACCGCTAAGCTCATCCAGATGGCCCACCAGAAAGGGCATGGCTAGACCCCAACGGTGAAGATCGGGTGCTCTTTTGGGGCTAATTTCCCCCCCGAACGACCATACAAAAGCCAGTGAAAAGTGCGAGAGACAGACCAACCTGTATTGAACTGACCAACAGACCAACCTGTATTGAACTGTGTGTGTGCAAAGTGAATAGGTATAGGGACGACCCTCTTTTTTTTGCCATCGTTTGTGTAAAGTCGAAGGGTCCGCTAATATAGGCATGAACCCCGAATAAAAATTCAAACACTCAAAAAAAAAAATAAAAATAAATATAAAAGAAAAAGAAAAAGAAAGAAAAAGTGCTTTTTAACCTCTAAGTGCGGTGGCCCCAAAAGCTCTCAAAAGAAAGGAAAAAAAAGCTCTCTCTCGCGATTTTTTTTGTTGTTTTGGTGGTTAACTTTCTATTACAGCCACCGTCCCCCAGCGAAAGATCTTTCGGCGATGGACCCTGGCGATTCATGTGAGTAAAAGAAAAAAACGTATAAATTTTAACACATTTGGTTTGAGCGACCGAGAGGGGCTTTCGAAAAAAAAAGAAAGAAAAATAAATAGAAAACGGAGCCCGAGAACTTGGATGAAAGCTCGCGCTGAGCAAAGCAGAGCAAGTAAAAGCTCCCAAAAACCAAGATAAAAAGAAAAGATTCTGAAGATTCTTGTATATTAAATAATACACGGCCGATACAATGGGCTAAAAGTAACTTTTCGGGGGTCATGCTATTATTGAGACTTCTTCTACTTTAGTCATGTTAGTTTATTATCTTTACCTTTATGCTTATACCAATTTGTATTTTACAGCACATATCACATACACATATAATCTATAACACAACACACCTATTACATTCGCATATTTTTATACTCTTACCTCATATAAAATTATATTTTTTTTTGTTACTATTTAGCGTAGGTCCCAAATGAATATAAATGAAGTCCCTGAAAAATGTTCCTTCTTTCTTCATAAATAAATGTAGTTAAGATAAAATGAACTAAGATTTATCTTTTTGTTGGACCCATGCCCGACCTGAAGCAGCACCCTAACCCCTGAACGGTTTTGGGAGGGATCCCTGATGATGAGTTGGAATGTAAGGGATCATGGTAGGGTGGGCATCTGTGCAGCTTTGCACTTGCAGCCCGAGACTGAGCATCGCCTTCTTTTTTTTGTGTGTCCGGGTCATGGTTGAGTTTTCCTTTTAGTGTCATTCTGTTGCCGTACCGAACCCTTCCCTCTCCGTTTCCCTTCCTTTAGTACGCGATTTTCCTTATTTATTTCTAAAGTGAGAGTGAGAATAATAACCGGCGGCTTTTTCCCCAATAACCCACCCCAGCCGACCAAAGAAAAGCCGGAAGCAAGCGCGTACCCCGCCGAGTTGTACAAACACCTCCTCACAGGTTATATGTTACAAGGCATCGCAGAAGGTTCCGTGTGTACATTAATACAGAACATAGACACTAGGTGGGATTCGTGTCTGGATATGCTGGAAGCTTTCCATAAGCTATCCTCAATCATAGGGCGAGTTCTTTTAAAGAAAAGCGAAAAACAAAAGAACGTGCCGGAATGACAAGCCACTACGGTCTGAAAGTAGTAAGCGAGCTTATATTGCTACTCATGCCATTCAAAGAGGCCACAGAAAACATAATCGGCGAACAGTATGTTACTTCCAGTATGGTTATACCAATAACCAACCTGCTGGCAAATCACTTAAAAAGTGCAACAACGACTACAGAATGTGCGATGTCAACACGTGACCTCCTTGATGAGGGCGTCCTTTGGCAAACCTCCTGATTCAAAAAGATACACTTTCAATCTGCCGTTTCCGTTGCCGAAGCAGTGGAAAATATTATACGGGAAGCTCGTTTGAACAGTAAGAGCAGGGAGTTTAGTTGCAAGGTTTGTTAATCTACACTTTATAAATATCTTGTCAAATAATCCATTAATTTTGCAGGTTATCAATACGGAAGTTCCAAAGTCGATAAGCGGGAATATATGGGATGTTCATATTCAAATGATCGAGAGCACATATGTGGTGGATCCAGAAATAGACGTCAAGAAGGAAACAAAGGCTTACCTTGAGTATAAATCCTTACCGAAAGATGCCGATCCAATTGCCTACTGGATCTCTAAACAAGATGAGTTTCCAAATATTTCGAAGCTGGCCCTACACCCCCCAGCCAGCTCTGCAGCTTCAGAACGCTGCAGTAAAACTAGTTGTGCAGAACAAATTGTAGTGCGCTTGTTTCAAGCAGGAAAATCGAAGACGTAACGTTAAAAGACTAAAGTTCCGCCTGAAAAAACACTGATAATAAGAGAATAAAGTTGAGCTTTTCGCACGCCATCTAGCGCATGCAAGTCGTCGCCATGCGCAGAGCTTAGTATTATCAGTGAATCTCTTATGGCTGACATTCTAATCTACGGTTTTCCTTTGATTGACCTTTTGGGAAGAGGAAGAAAAAAAAATTAGGGAGGTCGATCCCTGAATTTCCGGGGGAAGGTCTCTCTCTCTCTTCTCGTGGCCACCAAATAAGACTGACGTGCCCTCGTGCCCTTGGTAATAAAAAAAAAAATATAAGAAAAATTCTTTCATTCGGTCCGTGACTTATAAAAAGAAAATAAGAAAGTAATATGTCGAAGTCGACCCGTCAAAAATAAGACGGAAGTTTCGTGAACTCCAGTGCTGGCCACCGTGAGGCTAAAAAGCTTCCCGCAAGCGGCCCCTCCAACACAGGCAGCAACTGCATCGCAAGCGCAGCCCCTACATCGCAAGCGGCCCCTACATCGCAAGCGGCCCCTGCAGCGCAAGCGCAGCCCATACATCGCCAGCAGCCCTTGCAGCGCAAGCGCAGCCCATGCATCGCCAGCAGCCCCTGCAACGCTAGCGCAGCCCCTCCAACGCGCGCTGCCTCTACATTGCTAGAGCGGCTTCGTTCGCCGGCAGAGAGCAGCCCTTTGACAGCCTCCAGTGCAAACATCGCACCAGGTCCCCATTGTCATCACGCCGTGATAGAAAGGAATGTGCGAGGATAGATAGGCGAATTCCCAAAAAAAAAAAAGCGAGGGGGAACATTGTGAGCCGCGGCAAAGGCCGCGGCTCTACTTTATACACGGTACCCAGTCAGTATATATGTACATACATATATGAGCTTGCGATTTATGCAATTTTTATATCCGGTACTCGAAGAGTATAGGGGTATATTAGATTTGTGGGGATAAAGGTTGTGTGTAACGCACAGAAGGAAGCGTTTCCGACCCCATAAAGTATATATATTCTTGAACAGCATCAATAGCCGAGTCGATATAGCCATGTCTGTCTGTCCGTCCGTCCGTCCGTCTGTCCGTATGTCCGTCTGTCCGTCTTCTTTTGCGCCAAAAAACTAAAATCGCAGAGTCATAGAGAATGCCCATTTCTATCAGAGTGTTGAATCTGGATCAGATAGGATCATTATTATAGCTACAATGAAGAAAACCATTTCGAAATTCATCGTTCCCTCTTGCTCTCTCTCACACGCGACCCCATCTGCTTTGCTTATTCGTATAAATGAGCGCCTAGTTCTCAGAGACTATAAGAGCTAGAGCAACCAAACTTTCTATCCAAGCTCCTGTGATACCAAACCAGCACGAGCTTGTTTTAAAATTATGCCCCCCCTTCCGCCCCCTGCCCCCTTCCGCCCCCACAAAGGTCAAAAATCTATGGAATCCACAATTTTTAAGATAAATGAAAACCAAAAACGCAGAATCATGAAAAATTACCATATCTACCAGATTGCCGAATATGGATCAGGTCGGATCAATATTATGGACAGAAGAAACAAATTAAATTTCAGTGGCTACGCAACGCCTGCCAAGCGCTGACTCATTCCCTCTCTCTCTGTCGCAAACACTTGTACGTCTCAAATATGTAGTTATACATGTCATGTAGAACATATAATAAATTGCATAAATTGTAAGCTCATTTATGTATGTATGTATGTACATACATATGTATATACAGACTGAGTACCGGGTATAAGGCAGAGCCGCGGCCTTTGCCGCGTCTCACAACGTTCCCCCTCGTTTTTTTTTGCCCTAATGACATTTATCATCATAAAACCCCTCTGATATACGATTATTATGGATTGATTTAACTTTTACTTTCCCATATTATAACTTATGAGTCCATATATTCTTTACATATATGTTATACGGATTATTTAATGCTAAGTGCAGTTAGAGTTAGGTGAATTAATGAATTATCGAACTTAAACAATGCACTACCTACTCTTGTTAGCTCCTAAATGATCGATATTTTCCCCTGAATTATATTAACAGATTAACATGAACTAATTTCTTATTATTGAGGGAACCTCGAGTACTTCGCGCCGCAGCGGTGTTTTGGGTAGGCTCGATTGAGTTCTACAGGTAGGGTGGGTACAGAAGGAGAATCGGAACACACCGGTTCTCCAACAGAATGGGAGTATGTCGCATATCAGTCCGTTCCCTTAGTGTCTGGTAGTTCCCATTTCTCTGTCTACGATTTTAATATCGTAATGCAGGTGTCTAGGCCGCACTGAATCCACGCCAATCTCCCTGAGCTAGGCCGTCCAACTAGTAGACGGAGGGTGCAGGCCGAAACGACTCCGACCGTGTCCGTTACATATTAAATGGCGCCCAACGTGGGGCCCGAAGAAGGGTATACGTCCAGTTTACAGTATATGTTGAGGGCAGCCGCAAACTCTTCGCATCCACTGTGGAGGGCTCTCCGCGCCCGACTCGCTCTCTCGCGCTCGTGAACACGGCACGCAGGAACGCCACCCGGAGCTTGGGCGGCCACTAGCTTGAGCGGGAGTTACCAGTTACGCTCCCACCCCCGTTACGAACGTTCGCTGCTAATTTCGGCATACCCACATATATACAAATACAAATACATACATCCATTACATACTCTACTTATCTTACCACGAATAAAGTGAAGTGAACGAAGTGAAACACCTAGACGTGCTGGTTTCTTTTCAACGGCTGTGCTACCTGCCGGATCCGCCCCCTACAAACATTGGTCCTTCGAGCCGGATCTTCCCCAACACGAAGAAGTGCACCCCAGCAAGCATAGGCGGATCGCTATATTAAGATAAGTACGATCTTGGTTTTTTCCGTCCAGTGCCCAGCGGCTATTCTGTCCGTTCTCCAATCTTCCGCTCCTCCTAACTACGTACATCAGTACACCCACTCACCAGAGTTAACGGCATATTCTTGTCCGCATTCGTCCATATCCGCATACATATTTACCTATATATTGACTGCATATTCTTGCATCTGCATATATATATGTAGGTCTATGTACTAATCCGCACTTAAGCGCACCTACATCCATTTATATTTATCTGCATATTCTTGCTCGCATATCCGTCTCCCTATATACATACATACATCTACTGCATATTCTTGCCCGCCTTTGTCCATACCCGCGAACATAGATACATACATGTATATATTAGCCGCATATTCTTGCGCCTATATAAGTTCACTCCTCCCGCACCGACATCCATACATACAAGCAGAAATAGCGGTGCTTTCTTTCGTTTCGTTTTGTCGCGTTCGCCTCTCCACCGTTGCGCGCGTTGTTATTTTTGTTGGGAGAGCGGGTTATTGGCGCCGCTCTTGCGCATAACGGAGCGCCAAAGTGACGCGCTACCCTGTATTCTGAGGGTGTACCGATTTCGGTGGTGACTTGTCCAGTGACGCGCTACCCTACTTTTGGCGGGTATATTGTTTTTGGTCGTCACTTGCCACCGACTCCCAATATTAGTGCCTGTTCGCCATAGTATACCCAAGCGCCTCCGACGTGCCAACAAATTAATACCAAAGGGTTGTTGGGTCTTTTTTTCCGTGTCCATCCGCCCAGCGCTTCCGCTTCCGTTTCTTGGTCCTCAGCGGGTGAGGTCAGAACATGCCCACTGGCGACGAGGACAGCAAGAAACTTTTGCCATTGCCCGCTCCCGGTCGTAGGACACCAAGAAGTGGTTCGGCCCCTGGAACACCTACCTCGGTGACTAAACCGATAAGGTTACCCGGTACGTCTAAACCAAGTACGAGTTCCGCGGCAATGACCAAATCGGTCCTGTTCCCTTCGCCAGTCACGTTAAAGGTGCCAGCTCTTCCACCTACCAGTCCCATCAGCTCTCGACGCACTTCTCCAATGGCCCAAACAGCACGTGCGAAATTGGTAGCAGCCATCGGCAGGCTGGTCAGTTTAAAAGACCGTTTTACCGCTTCCGGTACCAGCACGCCATCCCCCGCTATCGCTCAGGTCCGTAGAGACCGTTTACAGAGCATGTGGGCAAAGGTGGATGCGGAGTTCGAGGCTTGTTCCATAGCGTCGGTTGACGAGGATCCTGACACCCAACTCGAGATCCAAGCCATGTACGACACGTGTTACGACGACTATGAACGGTGCCTAGACGATCTTACGGCCCAATCGGCCAGCCCAGTAGTCCGTCCTTCTTCCCAGCCGGACTCCAACGGCGGCTGTCGACTGCCACCCTGTGACATCGAAGTGTTCACGGGGGATTACGTTCGCTGGCCCACTTTTCGGGACCTCTTCACAGCCATTTACATCCATAATCCGAGGCTCTCACCCGTAGAAAAGCTGTACCACTTAACCACGAAGACCAGTGGCGATCCAAAAGCCATCGTGGAAAAATCCCCGTTGACCAACGACGGCTTCGAGGCGGCATGGAATTCCCTACGTGACCGGTATGAGAACAACCGGCTCCTGGTGACCAACCAGATCTATATTCTCCTCTCGCTGTCCCCAGTTGTTTCCGAGTCGAGTCGTGCTCTGAAGGAGCTCCAAGGGACGATCCACGGGGTGCTAACCGCACTGGCGCATTCCAAGGTCTCCACCGAAAACTGGGACAGTTTGTTGGTGACGATTTGCGCCTCCAAATTGCCCAAGTTGAGCCGGGCCTCGTGGGAAGACTCCGTCACCACAAAGAAGGAGATGCCCCCATGGAAGGAGATGGACTCCTTCTTGAGTCAGAGGTATCTGACCTTGGAGGCCATCGAGGGCAACCCTTCCCATGCAGCCAGTTCGAAAAGCGAACCGAACCCGCCACCCTCTAGAACTAATCCGATCCGGTCCCAAGGGAGTCCTGTTCCTAGGAGGGTTCACTCGTTCGAGACAACAGTGAACCCGAAGAGGAGGACGTGTGATCTCTGTGCGAAAGAGAATCATCCAATCCGTATGTGTCCTCACTTCCTCCATATGAGCGTTGACGCTCGTTCCAACTATATTCGCCAAAAACAGCTCTGTCTAAACTGCTTCGCAGGAGGACATAGAATTCGGGAATGCCAGAGCGCGCACAACTGCATTACTTGTGGAGAACGACACCACACGTTGCTGCACCGGGGCACTTCAGTGCCCAGCGAACCATCTTCCACATCCGCACCAAATCCTAGTTCGTCTGAAACGCACTCCAGCGTGCAAAACTTCTTTGCGTCCGGCAACCGGGCCGTCCTTCTGGGCACGGCCATCATAAACGTTTGTCACCTCGGCACAAATCGTCGCGCCCGTGCTCTAATTGACCCGGGCTCCGAAGCGACGTTCATTACAGAAAGACTGTCCACGATAATAAAATTGCCTTTCCGCAGAATCCAGGCACAGATATCGGGCCTCAACCAGACAGTGTCCTCTCAGTCCAAGCGGCTCTGTCACTTTCTTATACGCTCCCCGACAAAGCCGAACCTGCAGCTCGACGCCTCCGCCTACGTTCTTCCGGAACTGGCGGGCAGGATTCGTTGCGAGACTGTAGTGGGCAGTAGTGACTCTAAAACCTACAACGAACTTTCCAAGAGTTATTGTCTGCACTCTTATTATTAGAAGCTAGAGGAAAGAGTAATTAGCGGAGAGTAAGTAGTTAAAGCTCCGATTAAAGAGATAAGTTAAAGAGAGTTCGCGTAGGGCAGTTAAAAAAGCTTTACTCAGAGCTGTAATCCGTTAGTCGTGGAACCTGAGCGCAAGCTTTCCCTAAGATCATACGATTTCAAACACCACTGTATTTCTGCACATTACATAGATTGGCGCCCAACGTGGGGCCAGAGTTGACAAGCAAATGCTAGTTACTACGGGTTTAAACCCCAAAACAATTAAGCTCTTTGTATCCAACAGATAAAGTAATAGGTTTCCTCTTTTACTACTGTAACGGAGGTTATTGAGGGAATTTTGGATTTAGGTTCTGAGATTCGGAATAGCCAACCAAATATAATCCGCCAGGTAGCTCTCTCGCTAGAAAACTTGTACTTTGAAATTATTATCGAGGTTAATTAGCGAATTACGATAACTATTCACAAAGGCGGATAGGTCGTCCTAATTATAATCGTATTACCCCCACTGAAATTTAGGAAGGAAGAGAGTTGATGGCTTTCGGAAATCTAATCTTCTAGATGCCGATCTGGAGTTTAGCCATGGCCATTGCTATCTGCCACATAAATGTTCCATAGACCAATGTAGAGCCCAAATATTCCAAAAAAAAAAAAAAAAAAAAGTGTGTACGAATGAGGACGGAAGCATGCTCGAAAAAGGACAAACTTTTGTTAATTAGAGGTCAAATAGTAGGATTCAATTTAAGCTAGTATCCTATATTAGTGGAGTTAAATATCATCGACTTAAATATTATCGATTACATACAAGTACTTTTGTTTACTCGGAATATGTCGCCAGTGCAGCGTACCCCTGGAGACAAGGCATCCGGTGGTGTTCTTCAGAGAAAGGATACCAAAAGTCAAAAGGAGCCATATCGAAACAGAAACGCGGAGGTATACTCCGCAGAGGAATGCAGACTAGGTTGCAATCACAACATTATAGGGAGCACTCATTGGCTAGTACCAGTCATCGGTCGGCTGAAGATTTATCTGAAAATACCATATGGGTTCTACAGGCCCTTATAAAAGATCAGCAGTCAGACATGATGTTGGAGTTAAGCTCGTTCATCAAGAACTCGATCGAAGAAAGTCTTCGGGGACAGTTAGGTAGGATAGCAATAGCTTCGGATAGTACACCGGCACAACCGACTAATCGGAATTCAGAACAGGGTAATGTGTCAGGAAACTCGACATCACCATCTAATGAAAGGGAAATAGGAACACCTAACCCAAACATATTTAACAGAGCAATAGCCCCTGTAAATGCTGCTAATATCTTAACTAGTTGGCGGCTAAAGTTTGATGGATCCAAGGCTGCTATGCACGTAGACGAATTCCTTTACAGAGTTCGTTCTCTGACAGCTTCTACTTTAGATAATGATTACGGACTACTCTGTGACAATATGCATCTTCTCTTTTCGACAAAAGCCAGTGATTGGTTTTGGAACTTCCATAGGAAGAATCCACAGTTCTCCTGGCAAGCATTTTCTGCCTCGTTTAGACAACGATTTGATGAGGCTAAAGATGATTTCGACTTGTGGGAATTAATAAGGAAACGCCATCAGAAAGATAGCGAACCTTTCGACGATTACCAGACGGCAGTCGAAGAGTTAGTTTCTAGACTTTCTCACGAGGTTAGTGAAAAAAAATTGGTAGACATTTTGAAACGTAATGCGAAGCAGACTCTCAGATATGAACTCTTGCATCTCAAGATTAGCGATCGAACTATGCTGAGAGAAGAAGTTCGCAAGCATGAAAATTTCTGTAGAGACAGCAACAATTCCTTTTCACGGGGTATATTCGGTAAACCGAACATAGCGGAAATACTTACGGATAGCGAAGATATAGAAGAGGAAAGTGTCTCGCAGATATATCGTAAGAAATTAGTATGCTGGAATTGTGACCAAGAGGGCCATCGTTTCGATGATTGTATGGGAGAAAGGCGAGTGTTCTGCTATGGTTGTGGTGCTAAGGATATTTATAAGCCTCGATGCGTCAAATGTAACCCAGCGAAAAACTCGAAGCGGGATGTGCCGACCGGAGCCCAGTCAGTACATCCGACCAAGAACAACAACTAACTGAAAGTAACTCAGCTACCATAGGAGGGTTTTCTAAAAGGGTAGTTGACATAAAATCAGATACGACACTTCCCCCCTCTTGTGCAGTTAGAGATATGTGTACTCAAACGACCGAGAGTGCAGAGGCGGATTCAAAGGATTTGAATACTTTATATAAAGTGATAGTTAAACCCAAAAGATCGACGGTTAGGAGACGAGAATTCTGGAAAATGGTGCGATCTGTCCGAAAACGTTTGGTCTCCGCAGTCATTCTGAGTTCAGATAATCGATTATATACAGATATAGCAATCGAAGGTCAGAAATATAAAGCCTTGCTTGACTCAGGGGCAACTATTAGTTGTTTGGGTGGTAAAGCAGCAACCTCTTTAACAAATCACCCAAAATCTCAGAAGTGCTTGGGAACCATACGCACGGCCAGTAATGAAGCCTGTTCGGTGGTGTCCAAGCTATTGGTTCCAATTGAGTTTCACGGAACAGTTAAGGAAGCAGAATTCTTTATCATTCCCAATTTAAAGCAAGATGTTTATCTGGGAGTCGACTTTTGGAAAGAATTCGGTCTCTTATCCCAATTATTAACTGGAGAAGGAACAGTCAGCTGTTTGGAGGCCATAGATGATACGGGAACTAAAGAAACTCCCAAAATGCATTCACTGACAGTTGACCAAAGTAAAAGGTTAGATGCGGTAATACATACCTTTCCGTCATTCGAAAATGAGGGACTAGGTCGAACACAAATTGCAGCATTCTCCACGCAAGTGAACGCCACACGTGAAGCCCCCTTAGAGGAACTCCTTACAAGGTTTTGGCAGGTGGAGGACATACCTACTAAAATGGTAAGCGAATCCGATTCCTACTGCGAGAGCAATTTCATGCAATCCACTACGATCAATTGCGCTAGCTCAGTTTCTGAGAAACGAAACACGTTTGTTGCGAGACTTGCGGTTGAAAGAGCAGTACGACGCCGTGATCCGGGATTACTTAGCGCTCGATCACATGACCGAGGTTCCTCCGGATCATAGTTCCCCCGATTACTACCTCCCGCACCACGCCGTACTTAAGCCTGAGAGCACGACCACGAAAGTCCGCGTGGTATTCAACGCATCCAGCCCCTCGACTAATGGCGTGAGCCTTAATGACCTGCTGCATGCTGGTCCGGTCCTACAATCGGACTTAACCCTGCAGATCCTGAGGTGGCGGTATTTCCGGTTCGTGTTCAATTCCGACATCACCAAAATGTATCGGCTCATCTGGGTTGATCCGAACCACACTCCGTTCCAGCGTATCCTTTTCCGAAACAAGGTGGGAGAAATCCGCGATTACGAGCTCAAGACCGTCACTTTTGGGGTCAACTGTGCTCCCTTCCTTGCCATCCGTGTCTTGCAACAACTTGCGGACGACGTCCAGTCCCGGTTCCCTAGAGCGAGTCAGATCATTCGGTCTGCTATGTATGTCGACGACATACTAGCCGGGGCAGATTCCACAAGGGAGGCTCAGATGGCTATCCGCGAGCTGCAAGCCGCGCTGAGTTCTGCCGGTTTTCCGCTGAGAGAGTGGACTTCCAATCAGAAGGCCCTTTTAACTGTGTTGCCGAGTGAATACCTTCTCGATAGCGATTTCCTGGAGATTGAGGCCGAGAGCACGGCCAAGACCCTCGGGATCCGCTGGACGGCGACCTCAGACGAGTTCTTCTTTGTCCCTCCTGAGTTAGCGCGAGAACCACCCTATACCAAGCGGACAGTGCTTTCCCAAATCGCGAAGTTGTTTGACCCAGCGGGGTGGCTTGCCCCGTTTATTGTCCGGTCCAAAATCTTCATGCACGAGATATGGTTGCAAGAGTTGGGATGGGACGAAAATCTCCCCAACGAGATGTGTCTGCGCTGGCAAGGTTTCTTGGACAGCTACTCCGTGCTCAACCAGATCCGAATTCCGAGATGGATTGGGGCGCAACCATCGGTAACAATCGAGCATCATGGATTCTGCGATGCATCCGAAAAGGCGCATGGTGCCGCCATTTACGTGCGCGTTGAGGTGGGACATCGCGTCGAAGTGCAACTTCTCACCGCTAAGACGCGAGTCGCCCCTGTGAAGACCGTATCGCTCCCCCGATTAGAGCTGTGTGGTGCTGTGCTCCTGTCCGAAATGGTGACGGCTATCCTGCCGAATATGCCTGCGGCACGCACGGTCTGTCAGTATTGGACCGATTCTACCATAGTCCTCGCCTGGCTGAGGAAGCCCGCGTGCCACTGGGCTACCTTCGTAGCCAACCGGGTGACCAAGATAGCGCAAGCTACCGAGGTCAAGGAGTGGTCCCACGTTCCGTCCGAACAAAACCCCGCGGACTTAGCCAGTAGAGGCGTATCGTTGGAAGATTTGGTTGCTAACCAAATCTGGTGGCAAGGACCAGCGTGGCTGCGACCGTCCCGACCTCAGTGGCCAGCACAAGCTGAGGAGTCTCCAGTTATGCCGCTGGAGGTCCGTGCGGTAAAGGTCCATTTTGCGCCGAGCCCATCCGAAGAGTTCCTTGAACGGTTCTCCCAGCTTGACCGGGCTATGCGAATCCGCGCAAACGTCCTTCGCTTCGTAAGACGCTGCCGGAAGTTAGATACCGCGCGAGAAGGCCATCTTACCAGCGGAGACCTCACCGAAGCGGAGCGATCTCTTATCCTAGAGACTTAACGTCGAGAATACCCCGGGGATTATCACTGCCTCAGTGACAAGCGTCCGTTACCGAGGTCAAGTTCTATCCTGAACTTAAACCCGTTCATAGACCGACACGGACTTATAAGAGCGTGCGGCCGTGTCGCAGCTGCCGAATCTCTGCAATATGATGAACGGCATCCGATTATCCTTCCGTACCGCTGTCGACTGTCTCGCCTTCTCGCTCTATTTACACACCGGATAACGCTCCACGGCGGCAACCGATTGATGGTGCGCCTTATTCGATCCAAGTATTGGATTCCCAGGCTTCAAAATTTGATGAAAGGGGTCGTGAACTCCTGCAAGGTATGCACCATCTATAAAAAGAGGTTGCAAACCCAAATGATGGGGGACCTTCCAACGGAGCGGACTTCTTTTTCCCGACCGTTCCCACATACCGGTATAGACTACGCGGGCCCGTTCGAAATACGGAATTTTACCGGGAGAGCGTGTCTCATCACCAAGGGGTATGTGTGCGTGTTTGTGTGCTTTTCCACTAAAGCAATCCATTTGGAGGCCACGTCCGACCTCACAACCGAAAAGTTTCTCGCGGTTTGTCGCAAGACGCGGGTGTCCCCAGCGCATCCATTCAGACAATGGGAAAACTTTCGTGGGTGCGGCGACCACCCTTTCCCGTGACTTCCTAAATGCGTTCAAGGACTCGGTGACGGATGCGTATAGCCATCAGCGGGTTTCATGGCGTTTTATCCCTTCAGGAGCTCCACATATGGGAGGTCTGTGGGAGGCCGGAGTGAAGAGTTTCAAAACCCTCTTCTATAAGGCCACGTCCATTCGGAAGTACACGTTTGAAGAGCTGTCCACACTGCTTGCGAAGATAGAAGCATGCCTCAATTCCAGGCCGCTCTCGCCTATGTCCGAAGATCCGACCGAACTGTTAGCCCTCACTCCCGGACACTTTCTTATTGGGGGACCCTTGATGACTACAGCCGAGCCCGAAATAAAAGGCGACGCCACATCAATAATTAATCGATGGCAGCACTTGAAGGCCCTTAACCAGCAGTTCTGCCAGAGGTGGAAAGAGGAATACCTTAAAGAGCTCCATAAACGCACCAAGTGGCAGACGCCTACGCCCAATCTTCAGGTTGGCGATATGGTCGTCGTTAAAGAGGACAACGTGCCATCTAATGAATGGCGGCTCCGGAGAATCCAGTCCGTATATCCCGGCGCCGACGATAAGGTCCGTGTGGTGGACGTCCTCACTGCCCGCGGAGTCCTCAAACGACCTGTGGTTAAGGTCGTTCGTCTTCCTATAGAACCCCGTAATTCCGTCCAACAATAACCTTACTGTAGGTTTTTATCCATTAGGGTGTTGAGGGCAGCCGCAAACTCTTCGCATCCACTGTGGAGGGCTCTCCGCGCCCGACTCGCTCTCGCGCGCTCGTGCACACGGCACGCAGGAACGCCACCCGGAGCTTGGGCGGCCACTAGCTTGAGCGGGAGTTACCAGTTACGCTCCCACCCCCGTTACGAACGTTCGCTGCTAATTTCGGCATACCCACATATATACAAATACAAATACATACATCCATTACATACTCTACTTATCTTACCACGAATAAAGTGAAGTGAACGAAGTGAAACACCTAGACGTGCTGGTTTCTTTTCAACGGCTGTGCTACCTGCCGGATCCGCCCCCTACAAACAGTATACATGCCCCTTGCTTCCTCCCAGAACCCTTCCCAATCCTTCTCCCAAACCAGTCACCACCTATATATTTTGTCATTAGATTCAGATGGTACTCCCAATCTTACTCGGAATTGCTGGCATTCTGATGGTATTCGAGTCGGAGCCAGACCAGGAGATGAGTAGTTCCAATTTATTGATTTATGTAGTAGTTTCTTTTCGACATGAAAAAATCACGTACTACATGTGGAATCAATTCCATGGTCTAGTATCTCATTGTGCAGGAATCTTAGTTCTGATTCATGTCGGTTCTATGGCGCGTAATGGATATTTAGAAAATTTTCATCTTTTTGGCTGGAATTGAGATTGCTCAGATTGGAGGTTTTTGGTCTGTTCCTCTTTCAGTTAGACAAGATATTCACCTTGTTTTTGTGGATTTTGTACACGGATTTTGAGATGGGTCATACTCCTATTTAAATATTGCTGCGGAGCGAAGGCTTGAGGAAAGTCCCTCTAGTTAAATCTTGTTTAAGCTTGATATCGATACCTAATCGAATCTCGTTTATTATTGACGTTGTTGTTTCAAAGCCCAAAGCTTATCGCAATTTCCTGGTCCTCATTAGAGAGCATAGCAAACTCTTATTATTCCTTTGAGATGGCGGTGAGACGGAGCGTAGAAAACTTGAGATTATCCGGCTCAGGTGAACAAGTAGCATGCACCATTTGTAGTGATACCAGTGCGGAGAGGGAAGCAGTGGAGACAGCCTGTAAGCACAAATTTCACAAGTCCTGTCTATTAGAGTGGTTAGCAACCAATGAGACCTGTCCTGTGTGCAGGCAGTTTTGTTCTCGAGTAATGATGCAAATAAGGGAAAGCCATGTGACTGATTCAAAGCCTCCATCCTCAACGATTGGCCAAGATTCTGCGAGTTCTGCGCAATCTCAGACCGGAGCTGTTCCGAGACCTCGTATAAACACCAGATCAGTTTCTCGCAACACGAGCAATCCAACTAACACCCGAATCAACCAGAACCCAAATGTGAGACGCTGCAATCCAAAGCTCAATGAGCAAAGACGTGTAACTACACAGCGCTTAGCAAACACCCACAGCAGCAAACGCTTATCAGCAAACCGCAATTCGGTGACAAACAAACAAGTGCGCAAAGAATTTACACAAAAGAATTTACACAAACAAAAATAAGAATAGTTCCCGTACAACGTAAGCCAGGGGCTCGCCCCCCGCGAGTTAAAATGATCCCACCCGACAAAAACAAACTATTTACAAAAAACGCCAACTCCCTTAATGACCAAAAATTTATGATAATTAACAGAAGTGACAAACAATCATTTGAAAATGTAAACCCATTTATTATAAAAAAATATATTGACTACATCTGTGGAGGTGCAGTTGAAACGTGCAAAAAAAACAAGAGCCGGTACATTATTAATACAAACAAAAAATTCCCTTCAAGCTACAAAACTATTAAAAATAACTCAAATCGGAGGTCTGGATGTTACCGCAAGCGAACATAAGACATTAAGCTCCTCAAAAGGTCTAATCAAATCAAGAGAACTCATTAGCATTTCAGAAAGCGAAATACTAAACGAGCTAAAATCCCAAAAAGTTATTGAAGTATATAAATGGAAAAGGTTTGTAAACAATGTAGAAACTATAACCGGGCAAATAACCTTGACGTTCGCTACCCCTAATCTCCCTGATAAAATAATGATCGGCTATGAAGTAGTACGTGTAATACCTTACATACCACAACCTCTACGCTGCAAAAAATGTCTTCGTTTCGGACACCCAACGCCCGCTTGCAAACAAGAAGAACCCACATGCAACAAGTGCTCAAAATCACACTCATATTCCGAAGAAGCATGCGACGTAGAACTCAACTGCATCAACTGCAATAACAGCCACAAATCCACAGACCGTACCTGCCCAGCCTACAAAAAACAATATGAACTAACAACTATCAAAATCTTGGAGAAAGTAGACCACAAAACAGCACTCACAATATATAATAACCGCATAACACAATCAACCAACCAAACAACATTTGCCCACACACTGACCAACCCACAACCCAACAATCTTGCAACCAACAAAGAAACAAACGATCCAAAAAAACCAGCCATCACCGTCAAGACAACCGAAAAAACACCACAACATCCTACCAACTCCGAACGAAATACTCCCGGGACCTCAAAAAAACCATACAGGACACCCATAACCTACGACATTGACGACATTTTAATGGACACACAAACCAACAGCGAACCCAGTCAACACAGCTCAACTCCATCAGACCGAATACTTCGAAGCCATAATAAAGAAAAAACCAACACACTAATCAAACCACTAAAAGCTAAGGACATCATTCAAAACTACCCCAGCACAACACTTACAAAACAATTTAAACAAAAATTAAATAACATAAATCTATAATCTATTAAAACACCCCCAACCACAGCCAACAACATAAATTACATATGACAATAAAAGTAATACAATGGAACATAAAAGGTTATGTAAACAACTACAACCAACTACTTATCATAATTAAAAAACATTCCCCACACATTATATCCCTCCAAGAAACACACATACAATACACAAGCCACCTACCCATACCAATTAATTACAAATTAATCTCAAACACCGCGTCGAACAGATTTGGTGGAGTAGCACTTCTAATCCACACATCAATACAACATACACAGAGTAATACAAATGACGACTTTGAAATAATAGCTGCTGAAATCAAGTCTAAACAAAATTTTACAATCTACTCATTATATATACCACCCAACAAAACCATCTCACGAAACAACCTCAACAACATTATAAACAGCAACAACAACACAATATTAGTAACAGGTGATCTCAACGGATGGCATCCCAATTGGGGATCCCCGACTCCTAACAGAAGAGGAAAAACTATAGCCAAATTTATAGAACAATCACAGCTTACACTCCTGAATGACAAATCTCCCACACACTTCACCACACACAACACTTTCACACATATCGACCTAACCTTCTGCTCCCCCTCCTTGATACCCTTCGCAAGCTGGAACATCTTTGACGACCTTTGCGGAAGCGATCACTTCCCAATCCTCACCTCCCTTTTCCCTACTGATCCCCACAACAACTACGACAAACCTCACTTCAAAATAAAAGAGGCAAACTGGGAAAAGTTCCAAAACATAAACACCCTCATCAACACCGCACACCCCCCAAGTACAAACATCAACAAGGAAGCCGCCACAATCAACAAAATCTTCATACAAAGTGCCCACCACAGCATCCCACAAACAACACCTAACACACATACACACAGGGTCCCTTGGTGGAACAAAACGCTTCAAATACTCCATCAAAACAAAAGAAAGGCATGGAAAACCCTAAACAGAGACATAACACAAACAAACATCATCAACTATAGAAAAGCTAATGCCATTTTAAAAAGAGAAATAAAAATAAGAAAAAAAGAAGCAACAAACATCTTTACATCCACCATCCAAACTAACACACCAACAAACACAATCTGGACCAACATACGTAGACTCTGTGGTCTCAATCCAATAAAACAGATTCATTGCCTAACAACTCCATCCAACAACATAACTAACCCAAAGGAAATAGCCAACACTCTTGCAAAACACTGGTCCGATCTCTCCAAAGACTACAACTTTAGCACAAACTTCCAGACTCACAAATACAAAGACACAGTCGTAAGCTACACCATATCCAAATCAGCAGAACAAATTGAAAAGTTAATCACAAAAACAGAATTTCACTTAGCTTTACAATCTCTTAAAGGCTCAACACCAGGACTCAACAGAATCTCCTACCCCATGATTAAAAACAGCAATCCCATAATCCAAGCTCGAATTATCAATCTTTTCAACCAAATCTTCGACAACTACATACCACAGTCATACAAAACAAGTCTCGTCATACCCATACTGAAACCAAACAAGGACAAAACGGATATCTCTTCCTACAGACCCATCTCACTAAATTGCTGCATTGGAAAAGTGATGGATAAAATCATTGCTAAAAGATTGTGGTGGTTTCTAACCCATAACAAACTTCTTCACCCAAACCAATTTGGATTCAAAAAAGGAAAATCGACTTCAGATAGTCTACTTTACGTAGACCATCTTATCACGAAGTCACTCAACGCAAAAAAACATATCTCACTCATCTCTCTTGACTTTGCAAGAGCATTTGATCGAGTAGGTATACACACAATCATAGATCAACTTTTGGAATGGAAATGCGGGGAAAAAATAATCAAATACATCCAAAACTTTATGAATAACAGAAAAATTACAGTGAAAACAGGAAAAAACACATCGGCTATACACCCTCTTGAAAACGGAATACCTCAGGGCTCTCCTATATCTGTCGTTCTATTTCTTATAGCATACAATAGGTTGACCAATATCATCGCACTTCACAAGGAAATTAACTTCAGCGCATACGCAGATGATTTCTTTTTAATCCTAAACCTAAGCAAAATAAAAAATACAAATTTCAACCTACAACCACTCTTCACAGACATAGAAAATTGGTGCACCTACTCAGGAGCATCCCTCTCGCCAACAAAATGTCAACATTTACACATATGCAGAAAGCGGAACTGTAACTGTGTAGTTACCTGCAACAATAACACCAACATAAACAACACAACATCACTCAAAATACTCGGACTGTGGATCAACAATAAATATAACTGGAACTCACACATTAACGCCCTTATCCCAGCACTCTCCAACAAATTAAACATTATAAAATGTCTAGCCAGCCCACGTTTCAACTGCAACACCCACACTCTCCTTGATGTAACAAGAGCATTATTAATCGCGAAAATCGACTACGGACTACATATTTACGTACACACACCAAAAAACAACCTAAACAAACTAAAAACCACCTTTAACTCAGCCATCCGGACTACACTAGGAGCGTTTCACACCACACCGATCTACAACCTATTGTACGAAACCAACACACCAACAATAGAACAAAAACGAGATCACTTAACAGCAAAACTCTTTAAATCTCTAATACATTCCAAAGACACCCCAATACACAAATTCATAAAAGCGAAAACTTACAAAAAAAAATGGACCTTAACAATACAGCGTGCAATAAAAGTATGCCAATATCATAACATACCCTACCGTCCCCAAAAAATCCTCAAACTAAAACCACCATGGCAGTTACCAAAAAACCTAATAGACACATCATTGCACATCCACAAAAAAGATAACACACCACCCGATATATACCAAAAACTATTTCACGAACTAAAACACAAACTAAACAACCACAAATTTATTTACACCGACGGGTCCCAACAAAACTCTATTACAACGTTTGCAGTCACCTCAGAAACAGACATATTAAAATACGGAAGTCTACCAACATACTCTTCAATACCAACAGCCGAAATTATAAGCATACTTGAAGCAGAAAAATTAACAGCAAAAAAAAGGGGCAAGTTTGTAATCTGCTCAGACTCCCTTGGTGCAATCGAGGCAATAGCCAACACAAGCAACAACAACACATACCCAGCCACCATCCGATCAATCCTCATAGCACACAATCCAAAAATAAAAATTCTGTGGACACCAGGACACAGTAACATCAGAGGAAATGAACTGGCAGACAAAACAGCAAAATCAGCCCTAAAAATGCCACTAATCTACACCGACAACCTTAATACTACAGATATTAACAGATTTTTAAAAGAACAACTAGCCCAAAACACAAAAAACCTTGTCTCGAAATGCAACAGTTGGTACCGAAACATTAACACCAACAACACACACACATCCCATTACTCAAACTTAATACAGCAACAAACAAAGCGACTCGACCAAATAAAATTCACCAGACTCCGACTGGGTCACACAAAACTTACACACAAACACTACCTGGATCCCACAGCGTCACGAAACTGCCCGATCTGCCAGTCACATACTCCAGCAACCATGGAGCACATCCTCAACCTATGCCCTGCAACTACCCAAATTAAACAAAAAATATTTAAAAATCGAAATATCACCCAGTATCTAACTAACCCATCCAAAGAAAACATCAAACTAATAATAGAATATCTAAAAGAAACAAATGTATATCACGAAATCTAAACTTAAACAAATTTAAAACATAATATATATCTGTACATATAATAGCATAATAGCATAACATAATATATATCTGTACATATCTTAACTTTAAAACTTATACACACCCAATTAACTCTGTAGTCGATGGCCCCCGCAGCTAGCACTATATAAGATCTCATGCCCGACTTGGCTTTGCAAGCCATTTCTGACATCAAATAAATAAATAAAATAAATAAAGGGAAAGCCATGTGACTGATTCGAGGCCTCCATCCTCAACGATTGGCCAAGATGCTGCGAGTTCTGCGCAATCTCAGACCGGAGCTGTTCCGAGACCTCGTATAAACACCAGATCAGTTTCTCGCAACACGAGCAATCCAACTAACACCCGAATCAACCAGAACCCAAATGTGAGACGTAATGTTTCTCGGCCTGCAGTAACTTCTAATTGGAGGGAACTCACAGACGACCGTATACAGCAGTTGATTAACAATTCCTTGGATACATTTCGAGCCAGTGTGACTGCCACCATGACTGAAAAGCTGAGTTCTGCACGTTGCAGAACAGTTACGTTGTCTACTCAGGCTCGTGACGTGCATGACATTCGTGACATTCAAAACGAGGGTCAACTTGACTGGGAGAGCGATATAATACTAGCTCCTTCACGACTTAGCAATGCCAGTAATGCTCGAAGTAATAGCCAGAGGCCTGGAAATTTCAGTGCTCGGGCAAACTTGAATGATTCGATGAGTGAGCATCCGGAAAGGATATCGAACCTCATTTCCAATTGGCGTATTAAGTTCAGTGGTTTAGCGAATGACCTTTCGATAGAAGACTTCATTTATAGAGTAAATTGCTTGACATCTCAATGTCTGAATGGGAATTTTGATCTTTTAGCTCAGTTTGCTCATCTTCTGTTCTCAGGTCCAGCCCTGACCTTTTATTGGCGTGTTCATAGGACAGCTGAACATATCGCAAGAGCGATATCAGGCTCAGCAAACGGATCGTGATATAAAGGAGGCCATGCGCCGACGCAAACAAAATAGTAATGAAACATTCGATGAGTACTTAGATGCGATATTAGCGATAGCGGATTCTTTGCGGGAACCCATGTTAGATAGCGACTTAGCGATCGAAGTTAGGCACAACCTTAAGCCGGACTTGAAACTGGAGTTATTGCATATCGATACTCCAGACTTAGCCAGTTTGCGTAAGGAATGCCATCGACACGAAGAGTTCTTTCGTAATTACCGTCCTAGACCAGTTCCTCGTCTGAACGTATCCCGTGGGTCGGTAAACACTGTTCTACACAAACAAACCCATGAAGTAGTGGGCCATCGGGAGGACGAAGCTTCAGCAGAAATCTGTGCGGTTTATCGATCATGCGAGAAACTCAAATGTTGGAACTGTGACGAACAGGGGCACCGATACCAGGATTGTCTCAAACCTCGTCGTATCTTTTGTTACGGATGTGGGAAGCTCGACACATATAAGCCAAAGTGTGAGAAGTGCAACGCGGTTTCGGAAAACTCGACGCAAGATGTCCGCCGTGTGCAAAGGGGGGATGTCCGATCTTAACCACGGAATCACCTGACTGTATACCTACCCAGATAGAACCTTCACCGGACGAATCAACTTCATTACCTGACGTATCCCAGGTCTTGCGTTTTAAGCCCTATCATGTGCGAGTGCAGGAGTATAAGAAGTGCAGGGCGGAGATATTTAACGCTACCGAAAATGTCTCGTGCAAACCTCCTGCTGCGTTGCGAATGCGCTAATTCTGGCAGAGCAACACAGCTCAGAAAAGCTGGTCTCACCATCAACGTCCAAAAAAGTAAATTTAGCTTTGAGAAGGTGGATTACTTAGGGTACATAGTGGGGGAAGGTACACTTCAAACGAGTCCCGATAAAGTTCGTACAGTGGCGGAATTTCCAGTTCCTCAGACTCTGAAGCAGCTCAGGAGACTCTTGGGAGTCTGGAATGACAGGCTGGTATCGGCGTTTCATTCCGGAATATGCTGCGATTGTCTTTCCGCTCATCGAACTTATCGAAACGAAGCCATTCGCATGGAATGATCGAGCCCAAGTAGCATTTGAAGAGATCAAGGCCAAACTGAGCTCAGCACCATTCTTAGTTCATCCGCAATATGACAAGCCGTTCATTGTGCAATGTGATGCCTCGATGTATGGTGTAGGAGCCGTCCTAGCTCAGGTTGACGACAATGGATGTGAACGACCAATAGCGTATATGTCCAAGAAGTTAAATAAATCCCAACGGAACTATACTGTCAATGAGCTGGAATGCTTAGCGGTAGTCTTGGGAATTAAAAAGTTTCGTATGTACATCGAGGGTCACCCTTTCACTGTCGTCACAGATCATGCCAGTCTTCGATGGTTGATGAACCAATCTGATCTAAGTGGTAGATTAGCGAGATGGGCGATCAGTCTTCAGGGTTACGGTTTCAATATTGAACACCGCAAGGGCAGTCAAAATGTCGTGGCAGATGTCTTATCTCGCTCATTTGAGTCAGACGAAATAGCGAGTCTAAATTTCGAAGCATTGCCAGAGATAGATCTTCATGCGGAGGCCTTTCAGACGGAGGACTATAGCATTGTGCGAGACAAGATGAGGGCAGCTAATTTACCCGACTATCGCGTGGTTGACGATTATCTATATCATCGGGTAGATTTTGGTAATGGCAGCAGTGATCAAGTCGACAATGGTTGGAAGCTAGTGGTTCCAGAATCTTTGCGTAAAAGCGTGATCAGATCAGCGCATGATCAACCATCCTCTGCGCATTGTGGAACCGCAAAGTGCCTAGAACGAATTCGACGGCACTTGTATTGGCCAGGGATGGTGGTAGATGTACGCAAATACATTGGAGAGTGTGGAATTTGTAAGACGACGAAGTATCCTACTCGATCTCTTAAACCCCCCATGGGTGCTCGAGTTACCAGCGAAAGACCGTTTCAGCGTCTATATCTCGACTTCATTGGCCCATTTCCCCGCACCAAGAAGGGTAATATAGGAATTATTATTATTCTCGACCATTTTTCGAAATTCAACGGGCTACTGTACCTCATAGCCCAGGCTTCGATCTCTTTCTCCTCGTGGTCGTCAGTGTGAACGCAAGTACCAAAAAATGTATAGCTCTGACCCAGACAAGGGCAACTCAAAGTGCAAGTCAAGGTCAAGTCAAGGTGCCAAGTGCAGCGCACAAATATAATTTGGTCGACTGGGATAATTGCCCATCACCAATATTGCAGCGACACCAACTAAGACCGGCTGGAGAAAGACGTCCCAAATTGTCTCATACATTGTGCAAGTAGTGGTGCAATTCCCTCTGGGTAATTATCAACCGAGAAACAGTCGACAAGGTGATTAGCTTCAGTAGTAGCCGATCTGCGTGCGTGGGTGCATCGCCCTCCTTTAGGGCGTTCCTCGACAAACCGGGTGCAGCAGCCGTCACGCCTTAAGCTCGGATAGGCGTGCTGACCCTGTAGTCGCCCTCCTGCAGGTGAATCTGGAACACTGGTGAACTGCCGTCTTTCCTGTGTGGGACGGTCAGCGAGAATCTTCCGGCCTTTTACTGGCGTACCCTCAAGGGAACATAACCCCAACGCCGGCCCAGTGACTCGGCTAAGTGCCAATCGACATATCTAACCTGGAGCAGCGGTTAGCAGTTCGAAAAAACAGCAATTGAGCTTGCCGATATCATAAAAGTAAAATTGCGAACTTGACATGAGTTTTTTCGGTTATTTTAGAATTAGTATTGAAAAACAATAAAAAAAGTAAAGTAAATGATACCCCTTGCATTAAATAATGTTCTCACTGATTGAATATTGAAAGATGTATACCTAGGAGAGAATTCATGTCCAGGTCAAAAAAAGCATTGGGTTAACCTCGTACTAATAATGTTATATCTACTATCACAGAGACACACCATCACCGTAACACTCATCCATTCATGCTGATAACCAGTCATTTATACATCCATCTACTCATCATCATCATCACAGCTAACACAAGGAAAGATCTTTCTGCGTGGAGCAACATTATTAACAGTATCGTAAGTGATTCATCTATGGGTACGTAAAGCCAGATCGAGACATAAAGAAGTGAAGTTGCTGGTTTG
This sequence comes from Drosophila affinis, assembly GCA_037356375.1. Taxonomy (NCBI): domain Eukaryota; kingdom Metazoa; phylum Arthropoda; class Insecta; order Diptera; family Drosophilidae; genus Drosophila; species Drosophila affinis. The sequence goes on along the minus strand of JAZHFB010000007.1, from coordinate 243,656 downwards.
TCTAACTTGTGTTTGTATGCTATCGTGCACGAGTTTCTCCCAAATACCAATGCAATTTTCAAACAATTTCCAATGACCATATGACATGAATATCCTTGATTGTAGCTGTTTGAGATGCCAAGCTTTTTTGGCACCTATTTCGATCCAAAATAATAACGCGAATTGTTCAAATGTAGTAACTGTTTATTTATACCGGCGGCTGCTAGCGGAAGCCGATTGCTTGCTCTTAGCACAACCAGATAAATGTACATATATGTGTAAACGAGATCCAAATGCAACCAATTCGCAGAGAGGTTAGCAGATTACTGAACTTAGCACCGTCGGCTAATCAAAGCTAGAGCCGAGGCGGCGGCTGCAGAGCGCCCTTTACAGAGGGAGAGCGCAGCAGCGCTGCCGAACGTGGGCGTTTACAGTGCATTGAATATTGTATTGTATTGTAGTGTATGTATAGTTTTAAGTTAGGCCTGTTGGTTAGCGGCTGGCCCGAACATACTCCCCCCGTTGGAAGCCAGTCTTTCAACAGAATCCTTGAGGGGCAGCACACATAGCCGGGTAACGGCCCTTCTGATGGTTCCTGTGGCAGTCTTCAAATCAGCTACGCGGCACACTCCATCCTTGCCCTTGACGACCTCGACCACTCTAGCTAGTGGCCAACGCATTGGAGGAAGATTTTCGTCGTTAATCAGAACGAGATCGTTTATGCAAAGATTTTGCGTGGGAGTCCGCCATTTCGACCGCTCTTGCAAAAGAGTTAGATACTCTTCGCGCCAGCGGCTCCAGAATATCTGCTGCAGTTGAGTGACCCGTTGCCAGCCATCCAGACGATTGTAGTTCAGCTTCGTCAGATCGGGCTCGAGGATTGCTTCGTGTGGACCGCCTAAAAGCAGATGAGCAGGAGTCAGGACATCTAAATCAGCAGGATTTTCTGAAAGCGAGAGCAAAGGGCGAAAATTAACAATTGCCGTGATCTGGCAGATCAGAGTGCGCAGCTCGTCGAAGTCAAACACAGAGGGCCCAACTGAGCGGTACAGGTGATGCTTTGCTGTCTTCACGGCCGCTTCCCACAAACCGCCAAAGTGCGGAGAGCGTGGTGGGATGAAGCGCCAGTCGATCGAGTCCGCCAAGCAGGATTCATGGACCTCCTTCATATGCGAGTCGCTCATAAAGAGTTTCTTGAGCTCCAAAAGCTCGTTCTTCGCGCCAACGAAGTTTGTCGCATTGTCAGACCAAATTTGACTTGGCCTTCCTCGCGTGGAAGTGAAACGCTTTAAGGCGCCTAGAAACGAAGCGGTGGTCAGGTCCTTTACGAGCTCCATGTGTATAGCCTTAGAAGTAAAGCAAATGAATACACTGATGTAGCACTTGATGGGTGGCCTCGTGCGGATTTCTGATCTGTAGAAAAAGGGCCCGCAGTAATCCACTCCAGTGACTTCAAAGGGTCGAGATCCCTCCAAACGCTCTTTAGGCAGATCTCCAATGATGTGCTGAACCATGCGCGGCCTAGTCCTGAAGCATCTCACGCACTTGCTGACTACCTTTGATACTGCCTTAATTCCGCCAATGGGCCAATATTCCAGTCGAATTTTGGCAAGTAGTGCGCGAGGTCCAGCATGAAGGTTCCTTTCGTGATAGTACCTTATCAGCGCACAAGTTATGGGATGTCCCTTTGGCAGAATAAGAGGGTGCTGAGCATCAAATCCCAGAGATGAGTTTCCAAGACGACCTCCAACTCTTAGTAATCCATACTGATCGATGAACGGAGAGAGTGGGCTGATGGAACTGGATTTCCTGACTTGACCATTGCGTTGAATCTCCCTTATATCCATATACAAAACAGCCAGTTGAATATGCCGGATCAGAAGATGCGTTCCTTGCCGAATATCCGAAACGGTGAGTCCAGAATGCCGAAGCCGATGTACAAATTTATGCATGTAGGCGAATGTGCGCTGCATGCCGAAGAATGAATTTGCAAATTTGCATTCTGACGTGAGATCGGCATGTGGAGACGCGATCAACAATACAAGCCTGCGAAGCTCTGCCGTTGCTGCTTCAGGGACAGGAGGTACAGGCCACTCTTCCTTGGAGCCTACCCAAAAATGATGGACCATGAAACCACAGCTCTGAGTGGATACGTTGGTGGGGAAGCGAGCCTCTAGAGAGAACGTCAGCAGGATTTAATGATGTGGGGACATAGCGCCATTCCATGCCTGCCGTCAATTCCTGAATTGCTGCCACTCGATTTGCCACGAAGACTTGAAATTTGGCTGGCTCATCCCGTATCCAAGATAATGCTGTCGATGAATCTGACCAGCAATAAAATCGACCTGTAAAACTTCCAATATCCTTCAAATTATTCATTAGTTTCGCAAGCAAATGGGCTCCACTTAATTCAAGCTTGGGAATCGATAAGGTTTTTAGTGGCACCACTCGAGACTTTGAGCACAAGATATTGCTCGACAACTGCCCTTCCCTGGACACCACATATATGCAAGCGCCATATGCTTCTGTGCTGGCGTCACAAAATCCGTGAAGTTCGATTACCGTAGTAGAAGGATGAACAACGCGAGGAAATGATATCCGCGTGATACTTGACAAACTGTTTCTCAAGTCCATCCAAGGTGAATGCAACGCTGAGGGTAGGCTTTCATCCCAATCCAAATTTTCTCTCCAAAGCTGCTGAAGGAAGATTTTGCACCTGACAATAACGGGATTTATCAATCCAAGAGGGTCGTAGAAGCGGGAAATCGTAGACAAAACCGATCGCTTGGAGGGCTTCGAATTTGTGTCCAGCGCGGACAAGGCAAAAAGCAGCTGATCTGATGCAGGGTCCCATGCTAAGCCAAGAGTTTTCGTTATGTCACTTCTATCATGAAACCTTAAGTATTTCTCTCTGTCCTCTTCAGGCGTTCCTTTAAGTACTTCCTGATGGCTAGAGCACCATTTCCTGAGCTTAAAATTACCACAAGACAGTATGGCGGAGGTTTGATGCATCTTTTCCATGACCTCAGCGACAGAGCTGCCGCCCGAGATGAGATCATCAACGTAAAAATCTTGCTGCAGAGCAGCTGAGCCAAGAGGGTAGGACTCACCCTCGTCAATGGCCAGCTGGTGCATTGCTCGAACTGCTAAAAACGATGCAGCTCTAGTGCCATATGTGACGGTGTCTAATGTGTAGACCTGAACCTTGGACTGGACAGAATCTCGCCATAGAATGCACTGAAAGTAATTGTCAGGTGAGGACACTCGTACGCAGCGGTACATTTTACAAATGTCCCCAGTGAGAGCGACTGGATATGTGCGAAACCGAATTAGTATGCTGAACAATGCAGGCTGAATAACAGGGCCTGCCATCATCGCATCATTTAGGGAACATCCAGTTGATGTAGCTGCCGAACCATCGAAAACGACACGAAGCTTTGTCGTCGTACTATCCTCCTTTAAAACACAGTGATGAGGCAAGAAATATCTGCAGAGACTACGAGAATCAGGGTTGACTGGGGACATATGCTTCAACTCAATATACTCCCTCATAAAGGCAGAGTACCGCTCCTTGAGTGTAGTATCACGATCCAACTTGCGCTCCAAATTGATGAATCGACGATGCGCCTGAGTGTAAGATTCCCCTAAGCGATCGCCATTATCCTTTAACAGGAGACGAACTGAATACTCTCCTGATGGCAAACGTGAGAAGTGGTCTATGAAATGTGCTTCACAATCTAATTCTTCCTTGGTATTCAAAACGGCGTCCGCACAAGTCTCGACCTCCCAAAACATACGAAGAGTTTTGTCCAACCTTGCATCCATGCTAGCTTCCGAATCTGGAGAATTGTGCGTTGCCAAGAGCGCCGAGCGTGCTACCCTTTGTCCACCACCAGATACGATCCACCCAAGCCGGGTCTTCTGCAGAAGGGGCAGGCCATCGATGAGTTTGATTTGCCCTACGCAGAGGAGATCATAGAAAATGCTGGCACCAATGAGAAGATCCACTCGCTGAGGGTTGAAAAATGCAGGATCAGCAAGCTGAATATTTGACGGAATATTCCAATCGGCTACATTGACTGCCAGACTTGGTTGACAATCGGTGATCGTTGGAGCTATCAGAGCAGTAAGCGTAGTTGTATAGTCAGTTGTGCGAGAATGCATACAAATGTTCACGGTGGATCCCTCAGTAGCCACGCTGGTATCGCCGAGCCCAGAGACAAGTGCAGACGATTGAGTTCTCCTGAGCTGAAGCTGATGGGCGAACCTGGATGTGATGAGATGAAGCTGAGATCCTGAATCTAGTATGGCACGACAAGGAACTAAAACGCCAGACCGATTCTTTACGAGAACCACAGCGGTAGCCAGAAGCACAACATCGGATTGAAGACCTTGGGCAGCAAGAGAGGTAGAAGCAGGGGAAGGTGAACTGCTAACGGAATCCTGAGTGGCTGAAATAACGCCAGGTTGGAGCGTTAGATCTGGAGGAGAAAGATCTGGGGAGCCTTGAGTTGTGGACTGCAGATTCTCGAAATGCAACAAACTATGATGCCTCCCACCGCATACTCGACAATTGAAACAGAGGGAAAGCTTCTTCACACCGCTGCTCCAAGTATTCATAAAAATCCTTTGCTGTAGGTATGGCATCCGACGACAGGTGTTCTTCCCATTTCATTTGCGTCTTAGCGTCCAACTTCTGCAGCAGCAGGTTAATTATAATGCAGTGGGATATCTCCAAATCCGTTCCTAATGTTTGCAAAGCACGCATATGCAAATTGACTGCATCCGAAAACTCCCGAAGCCTTTTGGGAGATGGCGAATCCACTCTCTTGAGCCCAAGAATCTTCTTGATGTGTGCCTGAAAAACAAGTCGTTTGTTACTAAAACGTTTATTAAGTATATCCAGCGCCACACGATAATTGGCACTGGAGAGCTCCAAAGATCGAACCGAATCCAAAGCCACATCAGCGAGGCTAAAGCGAAGGTGCTGGAACTTCTCGATGTCGCTGAGATCCGCATCCGCGTCGATTATCGAATTGAACATAGCCATAAAGTCCGAATATTCGACGTATCCACCGGAAAACTTGGGTATTTTCAGCTCAGGAAGTCGCTGCTTGTGAGCCATGATGATGGTACTGTGTCCAGAATGGTTTGGTAGGGTATTCGAATTGGCAGAAGCGCGCGAATGGCCTAGTTCGAGAGCAGCCAGTAGCTCAGCCTTCAACGATATGAAGAGCATATCAAAGTTGTTGCGCTTCTCACTCCCAATCTCATCTTGATTGAGCGCTTCCAGTTCATTATGGGCCTTATTAAATTCCTCTCGAATTTCTGACAGCATGTCGATACGAACGTCGATATCCGTGGCGTTAAAATTATCGATCTTATTGCCAGCGAATGATTCGCCGAGCCCGCTCATTCGATCGTACAAAGACTGAACTTTACGTTTATAAAGACTCAGCCTGTTATTAGCCGTCACAATATTTTCGCCCGCGCCTGTATTGGGATCGCTTTCCATGTTTAACGGTGCGAAATGCAACGAAACAACGGAGAATAGATAACCGTTTAGCGACGGCGTACAGAATCGAGAAAGATAGAGTGAAGACACGAAAAGTCGAAACCGTGGCTGCAGTTGTGCAGAGAATGAAAGACGACGATTATGCGACGGTGCACAGAAGCTGGAGCAAGAATGAGAGACACGAAAAGTCAAGAACCGTGTCTGCGGCTGAGCATAGAATGAGAGATTCGACGATTAAACTAACGGAATCTCAGACGACCGCACTCTCAACTGAATTTGCACATAAACAGTTTTATATGCTGCACAAATGTATTTGTTTGTGGTTAAAATGCACAGAACCGAATATATTGTTCAATTTAAATGTTTTTAAACGAAACGCGATTAGCCAATGTCTTTAATCACGTCGGGGTCACCAATGTTTGAGATGCCAAGCTTTTTGGCACCTATTTCGATCCAAAATAATAACGCGAATTGTTCAAATGTAGTAACTGTTTATTTATACCGGCGGCTGCTAGCGGAAGCCGATTGCTTGTTCTTAGCACAACCAGATAAATGTACATATATGTGTAAACGAGATCCAAATGCAACCAATGCGCAGAGAGGTTAGCAGATTACTGAACTTAGCACCGTCGGCTAATCAAAGCTAGAGCCGAGGCGGCGGCTGCAGAGCGCCCTTTACAGAGGGAGAGCGCAGCAGCGCTGCCGAACGTGGGCGTTTACAGTGCATTGAATATTGTATTGTATTGTAGTGTATGTATAGTTTTAAGTTAGGCCTGTTGGTTAGCGGCTGGCCCGAACAGTAGCTTTAAAAGAAATTTCTTGTGTTAATTTAACCTAATCTATTGTCATGAAGCAGACAATAATGTCGCGCCGCTAAAACGTAATTTGTATCCTTTTTTTTTTTGCACTAACGACATTTATCATCATAAAACCCCTTTGATATACGATTATTATGGATTGATTTAACTTTTACTTTCCCATATTATAACTTATGAGGCTATATATTCTTTACATATATGTTATACGGATTATTTAATGCTAAGTGCAGTTAGAGTTAGGTGAATTAATGAATTATCGAACTTAAACAATGCACTACCTACTCTTGTTAGCTCCTAAATGATCGATATTTTCCCCTGAATTATATTAACAGATTAACATGAACTAATTTCTTATTATTGAGGGAACCTCGAGTATTTCGCGCCGCAGCGATGTTTTGGGTAGGCTCGATTGAGCTCTACAGGTAGGGTGGGTATAGAAGGAGAACCAGAATACACCGGTTCTCCAACAGAATGGGAGTATGTCGCATCTCAGTCCGTTCCCTTAGTGTCTGGTAGCTCCCATTTCTCTGTCTACGATTTTAATATCGTAACGCAGGTGTCTAGGCCGCACTGAATCCACGCCAATCTCCCTGAGCTAGGTCGTCCAACTAGTAGACAGAGGGTGCAGGCCGAAACGACTCCGACCGTGTCCGTTACATCCTTAAAGTCTCAAATGTGCTCCGCGCCAGTTCTACATACCCCAGATTTCTCTTAGATATTCTCTATACATTGTGAAGCCAGTCATACAGGCGTAGGTGCAAAAGAACAACGACGGTGCCACGTACCGATTGAGTTTATGTCGAAAAAGCTCAACAAATGCCAAATGCAATACTCGGTAACGGAAAAAGAGTGTTATGCTGCTGTGTTAGCCGTAAAAAAGTTCAGGGCATATGTTGAAGGCAAGGAATTCACAGTCATCACAGATCATGCATCCCTGAAATGGCTGATTTCGCAGGCTGACCTCAGCTCCCGTTTGGCTCGTTGGTCATTAAAGTTGCAGGGATTTGAGTTCCAAATCTTACACAGAAAGGGAGCTAATAATATAGTATCTGATGCCTGATGATGATGGTTGACCTTGATTCTCCAGAATTCAAGGCCCCCGAATATCTGACGATGAAGGATAAGATTCGTTTGAGTGGTGTCAGTTGGCCCGATCTAAAAGTTGAAAATGATCTGATCTTCCGTCGTGCAGAACATTCCGAGGGAGCGAAAGTCACAGACGATTCCTGCTGGAAGCTTTGGGTCCCACCATCTCTGGTAGAGACCGCGCTCAAAGCCGCCCATGACGATCGCTTATGTGCACATGGTGGAATAAATAAAACCCTCGAAAGTCTCAGGCGATAATATTATTGGACGAACTTGGCTGCAGATGAAAATTCATAAGTTATTGCCAAATCTGTAAAGCCACAAAGCATCCAAGTCAACCCTTAAAACCTCCGATGGGAAACACGGGACTGCCTTCTCGGTGCTTCCAAAAATTGTTTGTAGATTTCTTAGAACCTTATCCAAGAAGCCGATCTGGCAATATTGGAATCTTTGTGGTCTTAGACCACCTGTCGAAGTTCCCGTTCTTAAAGCCGGTACGCAAGTTCACAGCCGAATCAATAAAACGGTACCTAGAAGAAGACATATTCCACTGTTTCGGAATTCCAGAAACCATCGTATCGGATAATGGGGTCCAATTTAAATCCCAGACGTTTAACTCGCTGCTTGACAACTATGGTATTGCTCACACTTATACTACCATCTATTCTCCCAAAGCCAACGCTTCTGAGAGAGTAAATAGATCCGTGCTTGCGGCCATTAAGAGTTATGTTGACCCGGATCAACGAAATTGGGATGATAAACTTAGCAGCATTTGCTTCGTTTCGGCTTGCCTTCGGACAGCATATGGTGACCGATGCCAGAAGCTACAGGTTGTTGCGTAACCTAAACATATTAGAAGATCGCGGAGTCCAATTCCCTTGGGAAGATTCCTTCGACATAGTTCGAAGCAGAGCGAATGATTCTATGCAGGCTCAGCACTCCCAAAATGCGAAGGCTTATAATTTGCGAACAAGGAACATTTTCTATAGGGACGGACAAGAGGTGTATAGGCGCAATTTTTAAGCAAAGTAATTTCGTTAAAGACTTCAGTGCGAAACTGGCACCAAACTTTATCAGGTCCCGAATGCGAAGAAAGCTAGTGAACTGTTACTATGAGCTTGAAGATCTTCAAGGCCGCCTTGTAGGTAAATTTCATGCAAAAGATATAAAGCCTTGACTAGATTCAGAACAAGCGCGGATCACACATCGGTGTATTTCACCCCAAGCGTGATCTAAGTGGGGGGAATTTGTAGTGCGCTTGTTTCAAGCAGGAAAATCGAAGACGTAACGTTAAAAGACTAAAGTTCCGCCTGAAAGAACACTGATAATAAGAGAATAAAGTTGAGCTTTTCGCACGCCATCTAGCGCATGCAAGTCATCGCCGTGCGCAGAGCTTAGTATTATCAGTGAATCTCTTATGGCTGACATTCTAATCTACGGTTTTCCTTTGATTGACCTTTGGAAGAGGAGAAAAAAACCAGGGAGGTCGATCCCTGAATTTCCGGGGGAAGGTCTCTCTCTCTTCTCGTGGCCACCAAATAAGACAGACGTGCCCTCGTGCCCTTGGTAATAAAAAAAAACAAATATAAGAAAAATTCTTTCATTCGGTCCGTGACTTATAAAAAGAAAATAAGAAAGTAATATGTCGAAGTCGACCCGTAAAAAATAAGACGGAAGTTTCGCGAACTCCAGTGCTGGCCACCGTGAGGATAAAAAGCTTCCCGCAAGCGGCCCCTCCAACGCAGGCAGCAACTGCATCGCAAGCGGCCCCTACATCGTAAGCGGCCCCTGCAGCGCAAGCGCAGCCCATACATCGCCAGCAGCCCCTGCGACGCAGGCACAGCCCATACATCGCCAGCAGCCCCTGTGACGCTAGCGCAGCCCCAACATCGCAATTGCGGCCCCAGCAGCGCAAGCGCAGCCCATGCATCGCCAGCAGCCCATGCATCGCCAGCAGCCCATGCATCGCCAGCAGCCCATGCATCGCCAGCAGCCCCTGCAACGCTAGCGCAGCCCCTCCAACGCTCGCGGCCTCTACATTGCTAGAGCGGCTTCGTTCGCCGGCAGAGAGCAACCATTTGACAGCCTCCAGTGCAAACATCGCACCAGGTCCCCATGGCCATCAACCCGTGATAGAAAGGAATGTGCGAGGATAGATAGGCGAATTAAAAAAAAAAACGAGGGGGAACGTTGTGAGCCGCGGCAAAGGCCGCGGCTCTACTTTATACCCGGTACTCAGTCAGTACATACATACATACATATGTACATATATGAGCTTACGATTTATACAATTTATTATATGTTCGCAAAAGGAACGAATTAAATTTTGGGCAGAAAATAATATTTCAAAAATTGAAGTCAAACCATTTTAGGAATATTTATATTTATACATGTTTCCAATTTTGTTTGCATATGATTTTTACATCTGCTTCTAAATTTCTACATGTATAACTACATATTTGAGACGTACAAGTGTTCAGGACAGAGAGAGAGAGAGGGAATGAGTCAGCGCTTGGCAGGCGTTGCGTAGCCACTGAAATTTAATTTGTTTCTTCTGGCCATAATATTGATCCGATCTGATCCAGATTCTGTAATCTGGTAGATATGGTAATTTTCCATGATTCTGCGTTTTTCGTTTTCTCTCATCTTAGAAACTGTGGATTCCACAGATTTTCGTCCTTTGTGGGGGCGGAAGGGGGCGTGGCAAAATTTTGAAATACACTTGTGATGGTTTGATATCACAGGAGCATGAATAGGCTGTGTACTCAGGTACTGTGCCGAGTCTCTGTGTGGGCCGTTGCTTAAACTGTTCAACATATCTATAACTTCTTCATGCTTTCCCCCGATATGGAAGGAGTCTTTTATAATTCCTCTCCATAAGAAAGGTAGCAAGTCTGACGCAATGAACTATATTAATATAATCTCGAGTACTAATGTATGCGGATGATGTTAAGCTCTGTGTCCAGTATAAGGACATTTCTTTCCAATCCAGGTTGCAATCCGATCTCGATAGATTTCAGTCTTGGTGTTGTGCAAATTTGTTAAGCCTTAATGCTTCAAAATGTAAAGTAATGACTTTTCATCGCTCCAGCGCCTTTCTGGTTCCTTACACTCTTTGTGGTGGTTCTCTTGAGAGAATTACCCGGGTTGATGATCTTGGTGTTCTATTAGATCCCAAGTTAAAGTTTTCAGAACACATTTCTACCATGGTGAACAAGGCCATGGGCGTGCTTGGGTTTATAAAGAGGTGGTCAAAGGAATTTGACGACCCCTATACAACAAAGACTCTCTACACCTCTCTGGTTCGTCCGATTTTAGAATACGGCTCTTGTGTGTGGTGCCCTCAGTACAACGTACATCGTGACCGTATAGAATCAGTTCAGAAAAACTTTTTACTTTTTGCTCTTCGCATTCTCAACTGGGATGCAAGTGTGAGACTGCCGTCTTACTCTAATAGATTGCTTTTAATAAACCTTCCAACCTTCGCTAATCGTAGGAAAATGCTTGGTGTGATTTTTGTGCACAACTTGATCAAGGGTGACGTAGATAGCCCTGACCTGTTGAGCCGCATAAACTTCACGATTCCTATTAGAAGCACTAGGAATAATACACCCTTGTTTCTTCCACTTTGTAGATCGAATTACTCCTTGCATGAACCATTTAGGGTCCTATGCTCGGATTATAATTCCCTCTATCATATTATATCTACCACTAACTCCCTTCCTAGTCTTAAATTACTTATACTCTTATATCTTTCCCGTAATTAGTAATTACTTCGTTTCTTTAGTTAGATTAGTTCTACTTTTCCTCGAACACTAGTCTAACACCTATCTTTCATGCATGCCCGCGATCGGTTCGGTTAACGAGTCGCGCGTTAAGCGGCTGCGCCCCTCGGTCGGTTGGGCGGGAGGTGGGCTGCTTTCTTGCCTGGGATCCGCGCGTAACAGCCATCGGCTGGTGTCGCTTGGGCCACTTGATGGTGCAGTCATTGCACATCAACGTCCTAAAGTAGAAAGTTTGGTTGCTCTAGCTCTTATAGTCTCTGAGAACTAGGCGCTCATTTATACGAATAAGCAAAGCAGATGGGGTCGCGTGTGGGAGAGAGCGGGAGGGAATGATGACTTTCGAAATGGCTTTTTTTATTGTAGCTATAATAATGATCCGATCTGATCCAGATTCAACACGCTGATAGATTTAGTCCTTCTCTATGATTCTGCGTATTTACTTTTCTTGTATTGTATTGTATTTTGTTTCTGTATTGTGTATGCCACAGGCTTTCGTCCTTTGTGGGGGCGGAAAGGGGCGGGGTGACATTTTGAAATATACTTTGAGTAGTGTGATAACACAGAAGACTGAATACAAAACTTTGTTACTCTAGCTTCAATAGTCTATAAGATATAGGCGCAAATGAAGACGGACGGACAGACGGACGGACGGACGGACGGACGGACGGACGGACGGACGGACGAACATACAGACAGACAGACATGGCTATATCGACTCGGCTATTGATGCTGATCAAGAATATATATACTTAATGGGGTCGGAAACGCTTCCTTCTGGGCGTTACACACAACCGTTATCCCCACAAATCTAATATACCCCTATATTCTACGAGTACCGGGTATAAAAAACGTGGCCAGTAATTTTTCGTTTGAGTTTTTCTATCCACAGTATCCAGCAACGTAAACGAAATCCACGAATTTTTATCGACAGTATCGATATCCACACGAATGTGGACTGTGAGAATATCTGATAGGGGTGCCAGTAAAATATAAGTGCATATTATTACTGAAGTCAAACTGAAAGGTGGGGGCAAAATTTGTGCGCAAAACCAAAAAGAGATATGCAAATGTTTAAATTGAGGAGAAGATTGCTTTAATAAAATCAGTTGAGGCAATACCATGTCTTTGGCGGATCACGGAAAATGAGCATTTTGATAATTTTGCCATTTTCGCGCCTTCAACTGTGCTGTACTTCTTTTTACAGAAATATGAGCCACTACCAACACAATCACTTCATCGTCAGAATTACTTTTCTTCCTTTTTATACCCGGTACTCGAAGAGTATAGGGGTACATTAGATTTGTGGGCATAACGGTTGTGTGTAACGCCCAGAAGGAAGCGTTTCCGACCCCATAAAGTATATATATTCTTGATCAGCATCAATAGCCGAGTCGATATAGCCATGTCTGTCTGTCCGTCCGTCCGTCTTCATTTGCGCCAATATCTCAGAAACTATTTCAGCTAGAGCAGCCAAGTTTTGTATCCAGTCTCCTGTGTGATCACACTACTCCAAATGTATTTTACAATTTCGCCCCGCCCCTTTCCGCCCACACGAAGAACGAAAGTCTGTGGCGTACACAATTTTGAAGATACAAGAAAACTAAATACGCAGAATCATAGAGAAAGACTAAATCTATCAGAGTGTTGAATCTGGATCAGACCGGATCATTATTATAGCTACAATGAAGAAAACCATTTCGAAAGTTATCATTCCCTCTCGCTCTCTCTCACACGCGACCCCATCTGCTTTGCCCATTCGTATTTTGTGACGCCTAGTTCTCAGGGACTATAAGAGTTAGAGCAACCAAACTTTTTATTCATGCTCCTGTGATATCAAACCAGCACAAGTGTATTTCAAAATTTTGCCACGCCTTTTTCCGCCCCCACAAAGGACGACAATCTGTGGAATCCACAATTTTTAAGATAAATGAAAACCAAAAACGCAGAATCATGGAAAATTACCATATGTACCAGATTGCCGAATATGGTCGGATCAGGTCGGATCAATATAATGGCAAGACGAAACAAATTAAATTTCAGTGGCTACGCAACGCCTGCCAAGCGCTGTCTCATTCCCTCTCTATCTGTCGCATACACTTGTACGTCTCAAATATGTAGCTATGCATGTAGAAATGTAGAAGCAGATGTAAGAAGCAATTGCAAACAAAATTGGAAACGTGTATAATATTCCAAAAATGATTTGACTACATTTTTTGAAATATTATTTTTTGCCCAAAATTTAATTTGTCCCTTTTGCGAACATATAATAAATTGTATAAATCGCAAGCTCATATATGTATGTACATATGTATATACTGACTGTTTGATGCAAATCCAAATTTTGCACTTGAACACTGTTTGTGCCGTTAAGCACAGATATATAGAATGTTTCGGGACACGGGAACCTGACAGACCAGGAAAACACTTGTGCGCTGTTTCGACTTCAATGAAAGAGTTTTATTCTAGCAGCGTCGCCCTCTTCATGAGCGGCCGCTGCCAGCATGAGCTCCGTTGGTATAAGAGACAATAATATTTCATGGACATTTCTATTCTCTTTCTATTTCTACGTTTAACCCTATAGGCAACGTAATTGCCTCAACATCAGCCGCGTTGACAGCCTATGCAAAGGCTTCAATCCATTGGGATGGGCGCCAACCGATGGATGGATCGCTTATATAAGCCGGCCTTAGTCCTCACTACGGCCACGCGAACCTTCCCGTCCGCTTCTGGGATTGCCTCCTCCACTACTCCTATTAGCCACATTTGTGGTGGCACGTTGTCCTCGTGGATTGCCACCACTTTGCCTGGCTCCAGATTGGCGACCTCTTTGCACCACTTCCCTCGCTGCTGAAGGCTGAGCAGATAGTCTCTGGACCAATCTCTCCAAAACCTTTGCTTGATGGCAGACACGAGCTGCCATCGTTGCAGATATGACAGGTTGTCTGGTCTGGGCAGCTCTGATTCGGGCGGCAGCGAAATTAGCGTTCTGCCGACGAGTAAGTGCGCGGGAGTCAGCACCTCCCCTTCGTTGGGACTGCCGCTGTCGACCACCAGTGGCCTGGAGTTCAGCACGGCCTCGACGTCCACGAGCACCGTGTGCAGCTCGTCCTCCTTGAACACTGCGCTGCCCATGGCCCTGAGCAACAAATGCTTGGCGGACTTCACCGCCGACTCCCACAGGCCTCCAATGTGCGGGGCGCGGGGCGGGATAAACTCCACCGAAAAACGGTGAGCCGCAGCATACGCCTTGAGGGCCTCGTCCTTGGCATCCCAGCGCTCCATACGCTCCTTGAGCATGCGAGCTGCACCAACAAAATTGGTCGCGTTGTCGCAATATAGCCGGACAAGCGGGCCACGACGTCCAATAAACCTGGATAAACATAAAATGAAAGTATTAGCTGTCAAGTCTTTCACAATTTCTAGGTGTACAGCCTTAGATGCGAAGCAGACGAACACTGCTATGTACATTTTGAGAGGCTGCTTGCCTCGAATGCCAAGCGATACACGAACCGGTCCGAACAAATCAACTCCGCTAATCTCAAAGGGTTGATTCCCACGCAATCGATCAGCAGGAAGGTTCCCCATGATTTGTGAGAGAAGCTTTGGCTTGTAATGGAAACAGTGTACGCATTTCCGGACAATGGCACTGCACTCTCTCCGTGCATTTATTAGCCAAATGGATTGCCTTAGGAATCCCACTAGTGCACGGGGTCCAGCGTGACAATTGGCTCGATGTAGATAGCTAAGGTAGAGAGTAACAAATCTACAATTTTTTGGCATCAAAATTGGGAATTTAGCATTATGGGCTAAGGGTGCTTTTAGTAGTCGACCGCCTACTCGCATCAACGAAAATGAGCATGAGCCCACTTTTTCTTCCGACATGAAGGGATTTAGCTTTTGCAGTGATGCCTGCAACTTGGATGACTTCTTTAATTTGTCGATTTCCTGCGAAAATGCGTCTCTTTGAACTACTTCAACTGCTGTTAAACGCTGCGCCGAGCTCGTCAGATGACGGGCAGGTACTACTCCAAGTGACTCCCTTTCTTCTATTGATGAACCGGCGGATATACGCAATTGTGCTAACCACTTTCATGTATGAAGACGAATTCTGTATGATTGTGAGAATGGGATTTTTCTCAACATCGGCCGCGATAAGCGCCGTGGCTACCTTCTTTTTCTCCAATAACGCATTCGCTTCCGTCAACTGTAAATGAGGATTTTGAGGCCAATATCTGGATTCTTGTTGCAAGAACGACGGGCCATTGAACCACAACAGCGAATTTAAGTCGGCCACCGATGATCCTCGAGATACGAGATCTGCAGGATTTTCTTTGGTGGGCACATGTCTCCATAGGGCTGCTGAAGTAATGTCCTGTATCTCAGCAACTCGATTCGACACAAATGTTGTTAGTTGGGAGGGATGAGTTTGTAGCCAATGTAGAACTATTTCCGAATCTGACCACAATACGACCTTCTCTATGGGACAGTCTCTTATGGACCGAACCTCCTCCCACAACTTTGCTAAAAGATGAGCTGCACATAGCTCTAATCTTGGAATTGTTTTGGTCTTTAAGGGTGCCACCCTAGATTTTGCCGTTAGTAGTTAACGGACACTCCATTAGCATGGGAAACCCGAACGTACACACAACAGCCATATGCTCGCGTGGACGCATCTGCAAACCCATGTATTTGACATCGAGTGTTTGCGCTGGCTCCTATAAATCGTGGAACGGTGACGTCATGCAATTTTTGCATATCTAAAGCCATCGATTCCCACTTTTTATGTACGTTCGAGGGAATGGGATCGTCCCAACCAAGGCTTAATAGCCAAATTTCCTGCAAGAATATCTTTGCATTTGTAATTACTGGACATAGCAGGCCCAAGGGATCAAAAAGACAGATAATATTACTCTCTTGGTTGTGGTTTCGGACGAGACAATTGGCTTCAGACTATATTTGAAAATGTCTGTCTGAGGGTTCCATATCAGACCAAGAGTTTTACAATCTTGCTGATCTCCATTCGAAATGACCATATTTTCTTGCTGACTATCGACTAGTTGACAGTTAGCAGCTCATTTAGTCAGCACAAATCCTGATGGCTCTAGGATTTCAACCAATTGTTGACGCAATATACTTAGCTCGGATTTTGTGTCTGCTCCTGTAAGGAGATCATCCACATAAAAATCCGACGCATGAGACTTCGGGCCAATTGGATGCGAATTTGCATGAGTGTCGCTCAGATACTTCAAACACCGTACAGCAAGAAATGGTGCGCTGGCAGTACCATACGTCACTGTATTGAGTCGGAACACTTTCAACGGGTCCGAACTTGTCCGTCTCCAAATAATTAATTGGAATTGGCGCTGCGCCTCGTCAACTTGGACTTGACGGTACATCTTTGTTATGTCGGCTGTAAGAGCGTATTTGCGACAGCGAAATCTCAGCAACGTGGCATATAGGCACGGCTGGATGGTTGCTCCAACCATGAGCAAATCATTGAGCGCCACTTGGCTCGTAGTTTTGCACGACGCATCAAAGACCACTCTGAGCTTAGTGGTTGTACTTTGAGGTCGGGGGTATACAGTCTCTCTATAGACGCATTTGGAACATTTTCCAACTCCCAGAAACGTTTGACGAGGCTTTGTAGAGGGCAAAACTCCTGCAACGTGCTCACCATAGAGCATGCTTCGTTGCTTCGGGGTCCGTTGGATCTGCAACGACCAGACACCACCCACCCAAAGACCGTATTTTGCAACGTCAGCGTGTTTTGTTGTTTGAATTGGCCATCTTTCAATATCTCAAAGAATGCATCAGCTCCTAGCAGCAGATCCACTCTTTGGGGTTTATGGAAACCTGGATCGGCCAGTGGGAAATCGTTAGGAATTGTCAGCAAGTCTGACGGAACAACGAAGTCAGTGGCTATTTCGAATTGTCGAACTCGAGAGCACACTGTTGTTTGCACCACTTGGTGTGCAGATACGCTCGCCTTTCCGATTCCCACTAAGCTTATGTCTTTGCGAATTCGTTTAAGTTGTAAATTCCGAGCGAGCTCCTCGGTAATGAAATTTACTTGTGAGCCAGAATCCAGCAGTACCCTGGCTGGCTGTCGCTGACTTGAGCCACCTTTAATGTCCACAATTGCTGTGGCCAGAACTACCTGATCAGAGTAAGCTGCCATGGCATGATTTGACGACAACTGATTCGACCTTTCAGATGCCACGGCTCCCTGAGACCCAAGCGCATCACGGGCGGTTGGCGTTGTCGCCGAGTCAACATTGTAGCGATACAACAATGTGTGGTGGGGCTTTGAGCATACTCTGCAGTGTATCGACTTGCAGGCTGAGACACTATGCCCTCTTCGCAAGCAATTAATGCACAGGGGGAATCCCTTGGCAAATCTGAATCGACTCATGACAGACGCTGCTGAGAAAGACGAACAATTCGAGATGCCATGATCAGCTGATTTGCAGAACGCACAATTTGTGTCCTGGCCTCTGCTTGCTTGGGCTACAGCCAACGCTGTTCTCCCAGCTTGTTTATTCTTTGTCTATTGCGAGCCTTTACGACCCCTTAACCGCCCGGAAGCGGATTCTTCAGCCGACAAATGCTGATAGCGCTTGCTTAATGCGGCTACAAATTCGGACCACGACGGAACCTTTTGGTAATCCAAATTTTCCTTCCATCTTGAATGGGTTTTTGTGTCAACTTTCGACAGAACGAGGTGTATTAGCAGGGCGTGAGCAATAACCTCGTCATCCCCAACTGACAGTAATGATTCGTATATGGCAGATGCCGTGTCAATAAGTGACCGTAATGCACTTGCCGACGGCGTCTGCATCGCCTGTAACTCAAACAGTTTAGCTACGCCATCAAGGAACATGAGACACTCGTTGTCATAAACCTGCTTTAGAGCCTCAAGAGCCTTGCAATAGTTCTGATCTGTCACCGGGAATGCCTTAACAGTGCCTAATGCTTCGTTCTCTAAACAATTCAAGAGATGGTTGAACTTTTCGACGTTACTTAAAGACATGTCACTATCAATGATGCTTGAAAACCAGAGCTCGCAAATAACCGTCAACCATTTTAAAGTGTCCGAAAAAAACCGATTTCCTACGAACACTTTGCGAACGTGGAGCGAAAGAACACATCAAAAGTGTTTTCGCTCAACAACTGTTCTTCTCAGACCAAGACACTTTTTTTTGTGTTCTCTTTGGTTCGCTCTCTCAGGGACTATTTTGATCAGACACTTTCGGAAAAAGTCCTTTTGTATGTATGCGTGCGTCTGTGTTTTCCTACATAACATTTATGCACATGAATTGCTCAGGCATATTGTTTTCTCTTTCTCGCACACAGCAAGAAACAACCCTTTTTGAAGACACTTCTTGCGCAGTGGTCTTTCAAAGACCGTTTTGCGTGACCGCTCCCTCAAAAGTGTCCCTATCTGTGGTTATTGAGAGATCGAATCGTTTTTACGGTTGAGCCAAACAGTCGGACCGAAACACACAAGCGAAACGAAAGAAGTGTTTCGCTCAGAGAGAGATCGTGTGTACCAAATTTTTTCTGTTTTGTCTGCGTGAAGACTGCGTTGGAAAAATCGGTTGACGGTTATTTGCATGCTCTGTTGAAAACAAACCAATGAAATTTTTGAATTCAGAATAATTCCCACCAAACTTGGGCAATTTCATCTTGGGCAGGTTCCTTGTATGTGACATGGTGGTATTTAGAACTGATTCGTTCAAACAAGTAGGCGGATTTGGTTTTTTAATAGCCATCAACAACGCTTTAGTTGACACGCACAATTCTTCGAGCTCGGAACGCGATGCTAAATCTGGATCGATATCATCGATTTGCAACTGCAAAGAGAATGCGCCATCTATGTAGCCATCTAATATATTTAAGCGACATTCCAGCTCGAATTGATTGGCCGAGATATTGTTGTTTTGTACTGCTTTCGCAGTTCTGTCAATATCCCGTTTAACTGCGTTTAACTTCCTCAGAAGCACACCTGAATCGTCTTCTTCGACGATAGAAGTATTGCTACCGGAACCACCACGACGTTTTCCAGTCATTGTGAAGCTGCTTTATAATTGGTTTTATTAAACAGTAGATTCCACTCAAGAATCACTCAACCTTTATTAGGCTCTGTTAAACGATTAGAACAGCTGATGCGATGGGACAAGCTGCTGGATTGAGTGAGATGAGCGAATGCAAAAATCACTCAAGTCTATGTTCGCTCCAAATATGAGAACGGACGCTGTGATAGGAACAGTTCGGGTTGAGTGAGACGAGCGAATGTGAAAAATCACTCAAATCTATGTTCGCTCCAAATATGAGAACGGATGCTATGATGGGAACAGTTTCTAGTTGAGTGAGAGGAGCTAATGCGAATGTGCACTCCAAAGATGAGGACAGATGATGTGAAGGGAACAGTTTCTAAGCTGAGTGAGAAAGGCTCCACGAACAAGATTTACCGATCTCAAATTGGAGACTTAGCTCTCTGGCTGCTATGCTGTGGTTTAATGCCGAGAGATAGAGAGAGCGAAACGAAATAGCCGCAACAAGCATAAACCTTAGGGGGTCGGCTCTGCTGGCTATGCTCTGCTATGCGATGCAATACGTTGCTATGATCGGCTATACTGGCCGTTACGAGAGCGAGAGAACGAGAGAGCACAGAACTATGCATAAAACGAAAGTGCTAGCATAAACCGTCCGCGCAAAGCAGAAACGAAAATCTGTAATGACGACGGGCGAGGGGGGGAATGACGCGCAGCAGTCAGAGCTTGCGCGCGAAACTATTCCCGTTTCTTCTTTGCTTGTCGGCTCCTCTTTGAGGTGTCGTTGACCACAAGTACAGTGATCACTCAAATTAAATAATATATGTAAATTGAATATACAGTGCCGCTCAACTGAATAGGTTTGAAAAATATTTCTTCTATTTTTTCTTCTCTCTTTGTTCCTATGGCATATTTTCCTTCTTTCTTTTTTTTTTTGAACATTCATTTGTTTACTCATAATATGACAAAAAAACGTAACGGGTTCTATGCAACGGTAAATCAGAATTTTGCTTTCATCGTGAAATTCGCTTAATGTGTGGTCTATTTTTGGCTCATCTGATTAGGTTTGACAACTTTGACTTCACTTTTTGCTTGACTGCGTGACTGAAAACATATAATTTCTTTGGTCTACTTAAATTTAAAGTAATTGCTACCATTTTTTTTTAATATGGGTCGGGGAAAATCTTTAACCGATTTTGAAAAAGGTCAAATTAAAGGCTATATTGAAACTGGCCTAAAACATAATGAAATAGCAAAGAAGATTGGTCGAAGCCAAAACGTGGTAAGCAATTATCTTCGTAATGGAGCCGATTACGGGAAAAAAATGAGAGGAGGAAAAAAATATGCTACAACGGCATCAGAGAGGCGACTAATCCTTCGAACTGCTTCGAATTCCCACCTCTCTGCCAGTAAAATCAGGGATGAATGCGGTGTAAACGCTAGTTTGGCAACGGTAAAACGAGTTATTCGGAGTGCTAAACACTTAAAGAGATTAAAAATAAAAAAAAAACCTCCTCTCAATGATGCACGGAAGGAAGCCCGACTTCGATTTGCGCGGGATCACATGACATGGAACAAGGAGTGGATGGCTACAACTATTATTTTCACGATATGCGAAAAGAGGAATGCTTTTTGAGTCGTCATCACTCCTGTACAGGAGGCGTAATGGTTTGGGGAGCCATATCGTTTTATGGAACTTGCGAGCTGCAGTTTGTTTCATCAAAGATGAATGCAAATGTCTACAAGACTGTGCTCCAAAAGGCTTTTCCCCAGTTTTCCGAAATTTTTGGACCTATTCAATGGACGTACCAACAAGACAACGCCCCCATCCATACAGCCCGGGTTACAAAACAGTGGATTAAGGACCAGAATGTCAACTTGCTCGAGTGGCCGCCATACTCCCCAGGCATAAATATTATCGAGAACATTTGGGGACTTTTATCGAGGAGAGTGTATGAAGGGGGAAGACAATTTCAAGACTCGGCGACCCTGGTTGAAGCGATTAAAAAAGCCTGGTCAACAATTTCACTAAGTGAAATTGAAAAATATTACGATTCCTTATCAACTCGTATGTTTGAAATAATTAAGAATAAGGGTGGTCATACCAAATATTAAATAATGCAGAAATTGTATCTTTTATTATTTAAGTTACCAAGTGCCATGAAATATTGCTGTGAATAATTTTTTTTTTATAGTTTTGTTGGTCAAACCTATTCACTTGAGCCAAAAATGATGTAGACTTTCAGCTATGTTTTTGAAAATATAATAAAAAAATATAAAAACCAAACCAAAAAAAAAAAAAAAACTTTTGTATTTTATAAATAATTGATTGTTTTACTTGACCAAATTTATTTGGTTTAAATCCGAGTGCTCGTTATGAAGATATTATGTTCTAAGTCTAAAAAAGATGTCAAACCTATTCAGTTGAGCGGCACTGTATATATGAAGGTATACATACATACATATAACGGGCCTTTCTCTTTGTTAAATACTTTATTAACAGGCCGTTTTATTGTTGGTAATTCTATTGGGCACTTTAATTTACCTGTGGCATTAGTTGAGGGTAATTCGAACAACGATGCATGTCCATACCAACTAGGAATACCAAAGATCAGCACCAAGAGTTTGCGACGATGCGACGGTCCAGCGATCCAATGACGAGCAGGAACAGCAACAACAACGAGCGAGGGATGATATCCAATGGAGATATCCAACAAAGCGCCAAGTATGATCCAGTCCAACTTCTATCCAGTACGAGATCCAGAGTCCACCCGGGGGCGCCAAAATGTTTGGTGCAAATCCAAATATTGCACTTAAACACTGTTTGTGCCGTTAAGCACAGATGATTTCAATATTTCGGGACACGGGAACCGGACAGACCGACAGAAAAACTTGTGCGCTGTTTCGACTTCAATGAAAGAGTGTTTTATTCTAGCAGCGTCGCCCTCTTCATGAGCGGCCGCTGCCAGCATGAGCTCCGTTGGTATAAGAGACAATAATATTTCATGGACATTTCTATTCTCTTTCTATTTCTACGCTTAACCCTATAGGCAACGTAATTGCCTCAACGCTGACTGAGTACCGGGTATAAGGCTCACAACGTTCCCCCTCGTTTTAATTTTAGTTTAATTTTCAAAATTGGCGCTGTTTACAAAACACAGCTGATTAATGAGAGTGGCAAATCCCTTGGTCACACTATTTTAATTGAGTTCCACACGTCCGGAATAATGAGTAGTTTCCTTTCAGCAAAATTTCGCGGTGCTGGATACAGGCTTTTATTTGGTAAAGATCCGGCTCGAAGGAATAATGTTTGTAGGAGGCGGATCTGGGAGGTTATCACAAGCACAACACCAAATAATGTCAACACGTGTTATGACCCGCCTTTTTACCACCCTGGTCTATCGATCCCAGCTAGCTCTCAGGGAAGTCAGGGGTGTTTTCGACCCGATAGACCAAGGGACGGATTGAACAACAAAACAAAAAAAAACACTACAACAACAATTGAAATATCAAACGTATAAAACGGACTTTCTTTCGTTGGCACTCTATTTAGCGTGGGCATTCGGTGTCTTTGCCCTTAGCGAGGCCCGCCCTTCCATGAGCGCTGATGGTCTTTACCTCTTGCGCTCCCATTATTAGTTGTCCGGATTCGCCCTTTTTTCCCCGCTCTCGTCCCACCCAACTACATATCTTTTACATATATTATTTTTCCTTTTTTTAACTAGACTTATTTTAATAATTGTCTTTCCTTTTTTTTGCCTTTATTTCTTTTTTTGTTAGTCTTTTGTGTTGTAACGAGCATATAAGTGTGACTGATAGTGATGATAGAGTAACTACGGTGATTGCTGTTGATGGCAAATTGATGGAGGGATGGGTGTTAGGGCGAATATGGTATGTATGGTATATGGTATGTAGGGTATACATGCGTTTGTGTAGTGTGTTATGGATGGGTGGATGGTGTGATTTGGATGGCTAAAAAAGGTATGCTGGCGGCTGCTGGACTGTGTCTCAGCTGTGGTCCAGTCTGGTTCTTCTTAGGTTAGGTCTCTTAGGTCTCCTATCTTTTTCTTGTGGTGTTCTTATTTCGTCACGTGCGCTCAGCTTTCAACTTTGCCGGAAACTGCTCTCCAACCTAACCTTCCTGATCTCCCTTTTCTTTTTTTCTCCTCCCACGTATCCCTGTTAGGCACTCCCAGGATCCACAACAGGTGACGCTGCCATTCCTGTTCTCCATCCCTCGCAACTATCGGCTCTGCTCGAAGCCGGCCATAACACCACACTGATGTTTCAATGTCTTGCCGTCGAAACAGTAGTGCAAACCAGGCGGCTTCCGGACATGAGTCGATCCCAAACGTTGGCCATCGCCCACACCCTGAGATTGCTTGGTCTCTGCTATACCGACTGTTATGACCGGGCTATTGCTTCAGATCCTTCGCATGGAAAACACCTATACGGGATCCCTGCAGCGTTTCTAACTCATAGAGGCAGTTACCCAATCTTCGGACCACTCGAAACAGGAATTGGGTGAACTCGGCTGACACAAATTGTTTACCATTATCGGTATGTACCGTTTGCCGTTTGACATTGCCTTTAACCAGACATATTTTGACATGTGGTCGAGGACTATCAGAATGATCACCTTCCCGTTCCGTGTTCGTGGATATGGGCCTTAAAAGTCGAGGTAAAGTTTTTGCATTGGCCTCTCGGTTACCGTTTCTTCCCCCATGAGCGGACGGCTACGCTGCGTTGAATGTTTCGTCTCTTTGCAGATGTCACAGCCCGCGACGTATGCTTTCACTTGTACCGTCATACGGGGCCAATAATAGTATTGCCGCAGGCGAACCAGCGTCCTCGCAGCTCCTCCGTGCATTGCCACGTCACTGTCGTGCGCTCTCTGGATCAGCGTGCTCGTCAGGGCTCCCGGGATCCACAGCTTCCACTGGAATTCCTCCAACTCTGGTCGGGCGAATAGCGTGCGTCTAAACAATAATCCATCTTCCACTTTCAGGTCCGGAAACTTGTCTTCATACTGCTGGACTGAGTCCATCCTCTTCTTATATTCTTAATCCTCGAATGCGGTGGTGTCGAAGTCCAAGAAGTCGATCGCCTCCACATCAAACGGACGAGACAGCATGTCAGCGACAACGTTATCCTTCCCTTTGCGGTGCTCTATCTCAAAGTCATACGCTTGGAGAGCTAATGACCATCTAGCTAGTCTCCCATCCAATGCCTTAAACTTCATTAGCCACTGCAAGCTTGCGTGGTCCGTTATGACGGTGAACGGCATCAGCTCTACGTAGGCCCGGAACATCTCGATTGCCTTCACCGCCGCTAGGCACTCCTTTTCCGGAACGCTGTAATTGAGTTGCGCACCACTCAGCTTCGCCGAGAAGAACGCGTTCTGCTCCCTCTTCATCCTTCTGAAAGAGCACTGCTCCAAAACCTACGTGGCTTACATCACACTGGATGAAGAAGTGCTTTTTGAAGTCTGGATGTCGTAGTACAGGATCACTGGTAAGTGCCTTTTTAATCTCTTTCGATTCGCTTGCCTCCACTGTCAACTTGAAGGCACCCTTCCCTCTCAGGCAGTCTGTGAGAGGAGTGGCCAACGCCGAGAAATTTCGAATAAACCGACGATACCATCCAAATCGCCGCACCTGTCGCACATTCGTTGGCATCGGTATTTGCGATATAGCCTGTACCTTCTCCGGATCAGTTCTTAGTGGGCCGTCGCCTACGATGTACCCGAGGTATTTTAAATATTTGTACCCAAATCGCGACTTTTTCTTTCCAATCCACATAGGGCCAGCGACCCCGATTTTCGACGAAAATTAACATAATAAAGCTAGAGACTTTAAATTTGGTACACATGATAGCAGCGATATATATATATATATATATATCTTAATTTTGGACCGATCTGACCACGCCTACTCCTACCGCCTATAAACGATACTATTCGCTTCTATTATGCTAGAGTACGTTAATAAAATTCTTTCAATAAAATATTTGTACTTTTTTACTTTATACTTAAAGAAAAAAATCGGTTGAAGGTTTACAAGTATGTAACAACAAATTTATTCCAAATCTTCTTCTACATCTATTTCTATTGAAAACGAATTTTCAGTTTCGGAATCCGATACTTCACTTTCACTTATTCCATAATTACTACTAGTGTCTAGGGAAATATTATTGTTGTTGTTATTACAAAAAATATTTTCAAAACTTGGTGTTTCTAAAAGTGCCACAACAGCTGTGGGAAAAGGATCTTTTTTATTTCCACCCAATCGTTTTTTAAATAGATGCTCGATACAAGAGGATCTGAGGAATCCATTGCTCTTTGGAAAACATCTGCCATATTGTTTTGTCGTGTATCCTTCCGAGCATGTGATAGCCTATCGCTCTTGTAATATTTGTTGCGAGCTTCTGAGGCATTTTCTCCAAGAACCCCTACTGGCAGTACAGATGCTTCTATTATTTGGAATCCATGCATTAAAACTTTGTGAAGCATTGCCGACATTGGAAACCATGAGTACAAGGACATATAGAGTGTTGTTGTTTCTTGACAATATTTTTATACCCGGTACTCGAAGAGTATAGGGGTATATTAGATTTCTGGCGATAACGGTTGTGTGTAACGCACAGAAGGAAGCGTTTCCGACCCCATAAAGTATATATATTCTTGATCAGCATCAATAGCCGAGTCGATATAGCCATGTCTGTCTGTCCGTCCGTCCGTCCGTCTGTCCGTCTGTCCGTCTTCATTTGTGCCTATATCTCAGAGACTATTAAATCTAGAGTAACCAAATTTTGTATCCAGTCTGCTTTCTGATCACACTACTCCAAATATGTTGAAAAATTTCGCCCCACCCCTTTCCGCCCACACAAAGGACGAAAGTCTGTGGCACACACAATTTTGAAGATACAAGAAAACTAAAAACGCAGAGTCATAGAGAATGCCCATTTCTATCAGAGTGTTGAATCTGGATCAGATCGGATCATTATTATAGCTACAATAAAGAAAACCATTTCGAAAGTCATCATTCCCTCTCGCTCTCTCTCACACGCGGCCCCATCTGCTTTGCCGATTCGTATTTTTTGACGCCTAGTTCTCAGAGACTATAAAAGCTGGAGCAACCAAACTTTCTATCCAAGCTCCTGTGATACCGAACCAGCACGAGTTTTTTTTTAAATTTTGCCACGCCCCCTTCCGCCCCCACAAAAGACGAAAGTCTGTGGAATCCACAATTTTTAAGATAAATGAAAACCAAAAACGCAGAATCATGAAAAATTACCATATCTACCAGATTACCGAATCTGGATCAGATCGGATCAATATTATGGCCAGAAAAAACAAATTAAATTTCAGTGGCTACGCAACGCCTGCCAAGCGCTGCTCATGCCCTCTCTCTCTCTGTCGTAAACACTTCCACGTCTCAAATATGTAGTTATACATGTCATGTAGAAATGTAAACAAAAATGGAAACATGTAGAAAAATTCCAAAAAATTAATTTTTTTAATTTAAATATTATTTTTGTCCCTTTTGAGAACATATAATAAATTTCATAAATCGTAGGCATATAAATGTATGTATGTATATACTGACTGAGTACCGGGTATAAGGTAGAGCCGCGGCCTTTGCCGCGGCTCACAACGTTCTCTCTCGTTTAAATTGTTTTACATCAATTGGCAGCTGGCAGGAAATCGCAATTAAAATGTTTCGCAAATATGTGATAAGCGACTCATCAAGACCTAAGATTTCAGCCAGCAGCTTAGGTTTTGCAAAAGCTTTTCTTGCTGTGTTTCCGTCGTTGGTGTTTCCACTTCCATTCTGCTTAGGCTTGTCCACATGTAGGGCCATATTCTTCCACATTTTCTCCTGAACTATTTTTTTCTTTTTCGCCATATCCATTTTTCCATTTATATCTCTAATTTGCCATTTTTTGAGCCCAGATCTATAAGCAATTTTAAGAACAAATTCAAAAAATCGAATCCACGCATGAAGTGGCCTCATTCCATATTGTAATGTTCCAAGTCTTGGCTTAAATTTTGGTGAATCCATGTTTCCACTTTCCATGAAATCTTTTGGGCTTGCTCCACAGATGGGACACAATTGGGTAGATGTAGTTTCAGTCAAAATGTTCACAGTTTTCCCGTCTAAAAGTGTCATATGAAGATCATATTTAACTGTTATGATTCTTCCATTTACAACAGTACAGACATATGAAGACAAATCTTTTATTTGATCGTCCAAATTTGATTTTTCTTTGAGAGTATGGTCCTTGGTCTCTTTAACAAATTCCAGTTTGATGGGCCTACAAAATCCAATAGACTGAGGAGTACGATTTAAGCACAATATATTTCCAATATCATCCATTAATTTTAGAGGAATCATTGTTGTCGCGAAGAGGAATTGGTCGAGAAGCATTGGATCTCTACCAGAAAAGTTTTGCTTGTATGTGCTTTGTCCTGTTGTTCCGTCAAATCCATAGCTTGCAATAAGAGTTACATTTGAAATATATCCAAAGTGCTCAAATATATCTCCTTGCATTTGAATTATGCGGCAACTAGTGTGAACTAGAAGGCTTTGCAACGAGACTTATGCAACTGTTTCGGTTACAGTAATATCTGAAGGCCTACATTTAGATTTAGCTTCTCTCACTTTGTTGTAAGCTGGAAGAAGATCGCTATTGCTGAGCTCACGAAAGTTACTGTATTGTCTTTTTGTTAACGAATTTTCCAGCAGAAAAGCTAAAGCCTCATCCGGATTTAGTGATACCGACTCTTTATTTACTGCAAAAAGATTTTTCTTTACCGAATTGGGGTTGCCCGGAGTGAGAAATGTGTCTTTCATCAAATGAGCGGTGTCTTTTTCGTTCGATTTTTCGGCCGAAAGAGCAGCAGCATGCAGAAGAAGAGATGTGTTGTGACCTTGATTGTCAGCCAAGTCGGATGCCAATTTTCTCTTTTGACGAGGTCCAGCATTTACATATTCAATTGGTGGGCGTCCAACTGATATTGATGTTGAACTCTTAGATGACGATGTTATTTCAACTTTGATAACTATCTTTGACAAAAGCCATTTGTTATGATTTTTTTTAAATGTAGACATATTTCTGCCGCATTTTGCCAAATTCTTTTGTATGTATAGATGAAAGCTCCTTAATTTATTATTTATTTCATCCCTTTTCTCCGTGCTTACGTTGTATGCCTTCAGTTCATAGAAAATCCAACTCGAAACTGCAGCGGCGCTTCGATTATTCTCAATGTATATACTGAGCAGCTTTTCATTAGCGAACTCAACCTCAGCTACAAAAGAAGAATATACGCGCAAAGCCGCAAATTTCCGCAAAAACGGTTTTTAGGATTAATTTATATACAGTTTGCACTACAATGACACATAATTACTTTTTGGCACAATTGCGCACAAAATTAGTTATTAACTACAATAGACGGACACGTTGGTTAAAATTTCACTACCTTTGGACGACACAAATTAATGCACACAAAAACATAATAACAAACATGAGCAACATTATTTTTATTATAATGATTCTACATACCATGGCCTTTCTTTTCCATTTCTTGGATTTCAAATTTGTTATTTGGCTTTAAATTGGTAAGCTTTCAAAGTATACAAACAGTTTCCCGCGTTTTTTACTATCGTTTGCATGTGATCAAACAGCTGACTTTGAAACGTTGCATAAATGCCAGGGATGCATTAAATAGAAAATTACTTTTGGTTTTTGTTTAATTAAAGTATATGCTATTTAAATTGTATAACGAAATTAAGTTTTATATTCATCAACATTTTTGAATTTACGTCGAAAATCGGGGTCGCTGGCCCAATGTGCAATCGTCAAATTCGCAGCATTAAGGCACTTCGGCACTTCATCCAACAGCTTCACATGTTCCTCAAACGTCCTGGAAATCAGCAGCAAGTCATCCAAATAAACGAACACATGACTTCGAAGCCGTTGGGGAAACACGCGGTCCATCAACCGACATAGCCGCTGTGCTGCGTTGCAAAAACCGAAAGGCATCGACTTAAACTGGTAGAGCGGTCTGCCTGGCACCGTAAATGCCGTGTATGTTCGACTTTCGGGTTCCAGCTCTATCTGCCAAAATGCATGCTTTAAGTCGATGCTGCTGATAAAAATGGTGTCCTCCACGCGACTCAGGATCGATTCGATGCATTGTAGCGGGTAAGCATCCTTGACGGTCAGGTTGTTCAGTTTCCGCGCATCCAAGCATAACCGGTTTTTTCCTGGCTTCCTCACCAAAGTCACCCGGTTGCTCCACGGGCTTTCGCTGAGCTCGATGACTCCCAGGCGCAGCATCTCATCGACCTCGGCAAACAACAGCTCCTGTACTGCCGGGGACACTGGATAAAACCGTTCCTTAACGGGTACTGTCGTCGTTCTCCCTAGACCGTGTGCGTCGAACGACCGAAACTTTTCTTTTACCTGATCCAACCGCATCTGTTGAGAGTGTGTCAGATCGTGAGGTTCCGTTGGGGTACTCCTTGTCAGCAATTCGGTTTCGATTTCCGCCACCTCTTCTTCTATTTCTAGACCTAATATATGCGGCGCCAGTCCAAACTTCCGCCAGAAATCGACCCCTAAATATAACGGCTGTTTCAGCGAGGGACACAGAAACAATTCCATGGCATGCTTCTGGCCTCCATAGGTCATAACTGCCGTCACATGACCCAATATCTGATGCGGCGCGCCGCCCTCTGTTTGTACCAAGAACTTTGGCGAGTCGTGAAGTTTCAGCTCTAATTCTTTCGCTGACTCTCTCCCACCTCTCCCCAGCAGGCTCACTGATGCCCCCGTATCTAGCCCCCGTATCTCGGAGCACCGAGCTACTGGTGGTTTCTCGTGGAACGCGACTCCTCCACCTGCGTCGTTCTCCTCCTCGCGTTTCCCGGCCGACATTTCGGGCATTTAAGCAGAATCACTCCAGGCAGTCCACATTTGTAGCAGAAGGTGTTTCGCACTGCCGACTCGCACTCAAAATATGTGTGCCCTGGCTGCGTGGCTTCGGCATCGGCTTCCAGCTCGTACACCTTGAGGTCTTCCCTCCGCCTGCTTGGCCCGAGATCTGGGCCGCTCCTCGCCCACCGCGTAGCCAGCAACTTTTCGGTGTCAGCGCATTCTTTCCGCAGCTTCTGCATATTCGTAATCTGCATCGGGTAAATAACACGCGACACAGCGTCTCTCACATTGACTTTTACTATCTTTATGAGGTCGTGGTCCGAGAACGGATTCCGCAGCCTGGACCTCAATACCAACATTTCCTGAATGTACTGGTCCGTTGACTCTCCGTGTCGCTGTCGGCGTTCCCGGAGCTCTTGCTCCCTCTCGAACTCTGTTCGTCGCAACTGGAATCGTTGCTGGAGCCCATACCGCAGGTTCGGCCAATCCGGAACTCCTACTTTCCTCACGTGCATCCAATACCAGTCCCTAGCATGGCCGGTTACCAATGTGTGGAAGGCTTTCAGAACATCCGACCATGCTACCTGGTACACTGACTGCAGATGTTCCACCCGGAATATGAATTCTGCCACGGGCATCCCTTTGGGATCGCCATCGAAACTAAGCTCCCATCGACGAATCTGCCCAGTTCCATTCTGCCTTCTCCGATGCTTGGACGATTTCCGCTCCTGTTGACTCCGGTACCCCTTGCATTGGCCAACCAATCGTCCACCGGTCTCGATTCCGCGTGGGACCTCTGCTCGTCTTCCAGCGTGCGGTTGTCCACAAAGAGATGAGTCGGCTGTGCCTGCTGGTTCGGAGGTGCTTCTAGTCCCCCTCTTCCTGGGCTGGTTGCGTCCCTGCACTCTTGAATCGACGTCCGTCGGTATCCTCTCGGCTTTCAGCGAGCCCACTCCGGCGTTTATCTCCCGCATGAATTCCAACATATCCGCCTGCATGGACGACCTCAGTGCATCCATCTGCTGCCCGAACGAAGATCTATATGTCTCATGCGCCTGTGCTAAGGCCACATTAACCGCCAATCTTACTTCTGAAGATAGCCCCTGGCTCGTCTGGGTTTGTTCCTGGCCTCCCGTTGCACCAGCCTCGGGGTCTCTCAGGTACAACGGTTCCTGCCCTTGTGTTGCCCCCTCCGGGTTTCTGACGGTTTTACCGTCTTGCGATCTAGTCGTCGGCATTGTATACGGTTGGTACTTGCGCTGTGCCTCCGGATTGCGCCTCGTTTTCCCCGACCCTTTGAAAACCTCCGAATCACTCATCAACATAGGAACATACGGGGACGACAGTCAGCGTCAGCGGAAGGTCGAGGCAACCGCCGGACGACACTTCCGAGCACCCAAAACACCAGGGAACATTATGAGAGGGGAAGAAGCAAATAGGAGGGATAATAATTAAACCGACCATATCCCCTATCTCCCCCGGGCCCGCAAAACGGACGCGAACAAACAATAAAGGGTATATTGCATCTTTTCTTTATTTATATACTCTTATTGGCCCTGCCTACCGCACCGCTCAGCGATCCCATGCTCCCGCCGGGAGACTCGCTTACCCCAGTTCCTTTAACCTGTCTCTCCGCCTGTGTCTTCACTCTGCCTTGGTGATGCTTGGACTCCTCCGGGAGTCGTGCTTCTCGATCCGCTCAAGAATTGGCGCTTCGTACTGATAAATGACAAATATGTGGGGGAGCGTACGCTCCTTCACACCCCCTCCATACTTCGGGGGGTCCGCAGAGTGACGGTGACCAGCCGACGTCGCGTGATTTTGATGCGGAACCATCGTCCGTCGTGGATCTCCAATCGCCGTATGCCCAATCGGGACGTGGGGTCCCGTAGGTATACGGTAATGTAAGCGATCAGGTCTAGCGGCAGTTGATTATTGAATGTGTTGGTCCTCCATTCTACCGGGGCCACGGCCCAGCCTGCCTCATCCTGCACTACCGCTATCCCCGGGTGCAACCGGAAAAGCTGCAGTAGATCGGCTGTCTCGTCGATGCTCAGCGGAAGGCTGCGTTCCGAGCCTAGCAATTCTAATTCCTCGATGTCGTACAGGGGCTGCGGAACGTATTCGCCTACCGGTACGGCTGGTGGTGGCCGTGTACTGCTGGATGGGCGCGGGTTTTCTGCCACCTCCATGGGACCTGCTTGAGGAGAGAAGCTCGGGCTCCTCAGCGACCATTGGTCCGTCTCGGATTCCGTAGGCCTGGGTGCCGGGCTCTCCCCTCGCAGCTCGTCCTCCGATATGTCGGAGTAATGAGGCCCCGCCCCATTAGCTTCTGCGTCGACCTCGTCACTTAGTCCGTCCTCGACAGTGCGTGGACTCACCAAGTCCCAGTCGGCCCAGAGACTGGCTGCCCAATCCTCCTGTTGATCGGCCTCTCCAGCACAACCATCCATTGGGTCCACCAGGAGTCCGTCTGGATCTCCGTCCAGCGAGGATGCCAGGGTCCCTGTACTGCGCGGTATGGTCTCTTGGTCGTCCGCGTCCGTGGTGATATTATCTTCATCCACCGCTGGACCGCAGCGCCAGGACCGATCCAGAATAGCGGCGTCGGGGTCCTGCGTCCGTGGGGCCTCAGCTACCGTTGCGAGTCCGCCTGGAGCCACTTTCTCCGGTGAGGCTCCCATGAGAGCAGCCCGGCGCTGCCGATCGAGCCACCCCTGGACAGATTGTAGCCGTTGCTCTAGTGGGAGTTGTTCGTGCCGGGTGGTGGTCAGCTGGTAGTTGCTACATATATCTACTCTGCCCGACGTAGAGGGCCTTTCGGGGACGTAGCGTCGGCCGTTTGCTCGAACCCAGCTTCCGTTGCTCTGTCGCTTCATTTCGTCGATCCTAGGGAGAAAACTCCTGTCGATTAGTGCCTGCCTGCCTTGCAACGAAATCTTACGCTTCCCCCTATCTTGCTTGAGCGGTGCATGTGAAAAAACGAATACATTTTTGCTTAACTGTTCCCTTAAGGGGACCTTGTAGTAGGCTTACGATACTGGAGTTTTGTCCCTTTCCGGGGCAAGGACGTTGTAGCAGCGCGCTGCTACAAGTGGCCCTTGTGAATGCTTGGCTCATTCCGGTGTCTCCGACGTCGGCTGCAGTCCGTCCACGTCGTCGTCGGCTCCGTGGAAGGCCTTCAGGTCCGCTAAGCTCGCAGTCTTCCTTTGCCGGCCACGGTTACTCTGCAACCTGACTATATTGGGGCTCAGGAATTTGACCACCTTGTAAGGCCCTTCGTATTTAGGGGCCAGTTTCGCGGCGAAGCCATCGGCTGCCTTTGATAGGTGATGCTGACGGAGCAGGACCAGCTTTCCCAGTTCGGGACGCCATTCCCGTCTGCGTAGGTCGTATGTCTTCTTCTGGGTCTGGGACGCCCTCTGGATGTTTTCTTGCACTACCTTGTATATCTCCTGCAGTCTGGTGGCCTTGTCGTGCGCGGGCTCGAGTTCTCCTGCCAGCCCCGGGGTCATCTCGTCGTACAACGCGCCCGGGAGTCTTGGTTCCCGCCCGAGTACCAGGAACGCGGGGCTGGAGCCGGTGGTATCGGAGGGGCTGCTATTCACGGCCAAGCTCAGTTCCGGGTCCGTTGGTC
This sequence comes from Drosophila affinis, assembly GCA_037356375.1. Lineage (NCBI taxonomy): Eukaryota > Metazoa > Arthropoda > Insecta > Diptera > Drosophilidae > Drosophila > Drosophila affinis. Next base: position 209,841 of record JAZHFB010000007.1, on the reverse strand, counting down.
CGTGTCGATGAACTGGGCTATCATCGTTTTTACGGTTCGGTTGACCCGCTCTGTTGGGTTTTGCTGGGGTGTATATGGGGCCGTGTGTTCCAATTCCATGCCGGCCGGCATGCAGAACTTCCGGAAGGACCGACTCGGGAATTGCGTGCCGTTATCGCACACAAATTTCCGTGGGACTCCGAATCGGCAAAGAATCCTCTCTCTGAATGCTTTTTCCAAATGGGCAGTAGTGGCTTTCCGCAGCGGCACCAACTCCACCCACTTGCAGAACATATCGAAGAATACCAACAACATCGTGTTGCCATGCCTAGAGCGCGGCAAAGGGCCAACGAAATCGGCGCAAAGGATGTCGAAAGAGCCCTTTGCCTGACGCGTGCACATCTGCCCTGCTGGTTTACTTTGGCTCACCTTGAACTTCTGACAGCTCTCGCATCTCTGCACGTACCGCACCACGTCCCGGTAGGGCCCCGGCCAGTAGTATCGTTGCGTTACACGGTTAGTAGTCTTCCGTATTCCCTGGTGACCGGCGGTCGGGTGGTCATGGCATTCTTGGAGCACTCGGCGTCGGTGGTCACTGGCAACGCACAACTTCCACTGATGGGATTCCTCTTCGGCGGGTCGGCTCCCTGTCCTCCTGTAGATCTGACCGTTTTCGATGGTGAATTCGGCGCACTTCTCGGGCTGTGATTGGATCCGTTTGAGTAGCCTCAACAACCACGGGCAGGTGGGTGGATTCTCCCGGGCTTGTCGTAGGGCTTCGATAGGCTGCCGGGAAAGGGCGTCAGCTACAACGTTTTGGATCCCTCGCCGATATTGGAAGTCAAAGCGGTATTGTTGGAGCTCTAGGGCCCATCGAGCGATGCGCCCGGTGGGGTTATTAATCGAGTTTAACCACTTTAGCGCGAGATGATCGGTGACGACGGTGACTGGTAGCCCTCCAGGTAACATCGCAACTTCCTTATGGCCCACACGATGGCCAAGCACTTTTTTTCTGTCGCCGAGTAGTCGCCGGATATCTCCTGCGTCAAGACCGCTTCAAGTCCGTAATCGCTTGCATCCGTCTGCAGCGTGAACTTCTCCGAGAAGTCTGGACAAGCTAGGACGGGTGCTTGAGTCAACTTCTCCTTTAACTCCTCGAATGCTGCTTGCTGTTCCTCGCCCCAGATCCACTTCTGGTCCTTCTTGAGGAGGCTCGACATGGGCTGGACGATGGTTGCGAAGTTTGGTACCTACGATACCAAGACGCCATCCCTAGGCACCGCCGCAGTTCCCTGACTGAGCTCGGGGGTGTCAGCTTCCGAAGCGCCACAATCTTTTCCGGGTCTGTATGGATTCCTTGCTCCTGATTGCATGTCCCAGATAAGCTATACTATTTTGGAAGAACTTTCATTTGGCCTGGTTCAGCTTCAAGTTTGCTTCCCTCAACCTTCGGAAAACTTCCCGGAGGTTTTCGACGTGATCCTCCAGCACCGCGCCTATAACGATGATGTCGTCCAGATATGCGAAAGCGTGGGGCTCCATCTGGGGTCCGATAACGCTATCCAGTGCCCTCTGGAACATCGCTGATGCAGAATGAAGTGAAATGGCTTGTCGCTGAGAGGTGCATGTAGATATATGGTGGCGCTAATAGTTGCAGCGGACGGAAGAGGCATCGCGGATGGAATTTACAGAGGGGCCGATGTAAAGGAAAAAGGACCAAGGAGGGAAATTTTTCGCAGGGTCAGATGTCACTCAAATAGTCGCCGAAGGTCAAGAGAAAAGAAAGACAGAGAGTTTTGAGTGGGATGCTTTAGAGCCCTGATGGCGGCTGCTCGAAAATGGAGGATCACCGAAATTAGGCGGTAGTGGGGCTTCTCATGCCTGTGTCGGTCAAGCATCTTTCTTTTCTATTCAGGCTGTATATGAAGACGGATGTCTCAAGAGCGGCATAGGAAAAATAAGGAAAAAAAAATAAAAAAATAACCTACTAATCAGAAGTTAAACCAATTTGAAACTAAAGTAAAACCTAGTAATTTGTTTCTGAAGTGTAGTGCCAATTCCAATTGGTAAGTTTTTGCGGCGATCGTATGCGTGCGCGAGTAGTTGTGCCAGGGCGTGTCTAGAATTTGGGGACGTTTTTTTTCTCTTTCAGATTGGCGGGTAGTACCGGCCCAGAAGAGCACCTGATCGTGGCCCTGCTATATTCCCAGCTGGTGCCGGGGTCGTTGACCAGAGAAAAAAAGCTCGCGGCAGCTAATTTCCCTTATCAGCTGAGTGGACGCTCTCGGCAAGGGAATTCTGCTCCCCATCGAGCTGCAAAGCAAAAGCCCAACAGTTTATCGCAGGCGCGGGTGATACACGGTCGTCGGTCGGTATAAGTTTGCCGCCGATTCGGCGTATATTAGGAAAACAAGAGGAAAAAAAAGAACGTAATTTTGTTGATGGACTGCCACTAGGCCGCTGGACCAGGCCGTTTAGCGGTGCACCGAGGAGCATCCCGAGGGGGGCCTCCGATCCCCCGTTTGTCTTAGTAATAGAGTAGAACTTGAAAAGCCGTCGGCATTTTAATGTGTTAATTTAGCTATTTATTGTTTTTTTTTTTACCTCTCCGGGAAGGCAGTGAAAGAAGGTTTTTTTTGTGTGTGCTAATTAGCAAAAATATCGTTCGGTTAAAAGAAAATGGAAAAAAGAGAGAGTGAGAGATTTTTTTTGTGCCCTTTTTCCTAACTAACCTCTACAGGCCTTGCAGCACCCCAATGGAAGCGCTTTCATCGGTGGAGCAACACAACAAAAAAAATATACTGTAAGTGACAAAACTAAATATCTTTAATTTAAACTAATCGATAATCATGGCCAATCAATTGGAAAAAAAATTAATAGAAGAGCTCACGCAGAAAGAGTGAGAGGAAAAAAAATCTCTTCACTTATGAGAGGCTTTCCTCTCTCCCGCTATGTCCGCTATTCGCTCGCGCACAAAATTGCATTGCGGCGCTCTCTTTATAACGGAGTGCACGACAAAATAGAAGAGGCTGGCGCTCAGACCCCTTTGCCGAGTTTTTTTTTGTGAGGCCGCCGCTGACCGATCACATACCAAAAGATTTACCGCAATTCTTGCTCAGCTGCATCATTGCAGTAAACACAAAGCGCCTCCACTTTCACTGTCTTCGTCTATAGCCCTATCGGCTTTCTGAATTACTTGCCATGTTATTTCTAATCTAGTTTTTATATACCCACATGCATCAAAACAAAAAAAACTAAATCATAATTATATTTTATTCGCTTATATTCTTTTTAGTTATTAAGTACCAATTTGCATTTATTTTTTTTGTTTCTGTACTCCCATTGATTTCCAAATGAATTTTGTATTAGGACTTATATTTACGGTTAAATGAATACAACAATGAACATGAACGTAAACTAGAATTGCATATGCGGGGACCATGCTAGGAAAAAGGGAAGGATGAGGGTATCTAATAGACGGTAAAAACCGTCTATAAGGGATCACCAAAGTTTCTGGAAGAGGTGATCATGGTAGGGTGGGCAGAAGTGGTCACAACAACATCGTGCCACAGATCAGTATGCGTGTATGTGTCCGTGTAATGGTGTAATGCAGTCTGCAGTGCTATACTTTGGGTACCCGATATGACCTCCGCACGTGAATTTGTTAATAAATGTTAATTGTAGACGACTATTGTGGGAGTAGAGCCGTGTCCCGTCCGTCGAGATAAATACCCTCCCCATTTCTTGCCGATGATCGGAAGCCGGAACAAGCACGTGCCCGGACAGGGAAACGAACCACCGCCAGCTCAGCTTTTGTGAAGGAGTTCCTCCAAACATAAGTCTCCAGTATGCTACAGAAGGCCGAACGGCATCACCTTCCAATGGAAGAGGCCTCTGCCCGGAACCGTGAACGCGGTGCACTCTCTACTTCCTTCCGCCAGGGGGATCTGCCAGTACCCATTCTTGAGGTCCAACGTTGAGATGTAGCGCGCGTGGCGCAGTCTCTCGAGGATGTGGTTGATCCGGGGAAGCGGGTATGCGTCAGGCACTGACCGTGCGTTGAGTTGCCGGTAGTCCACGCACATACGCATGTCTCCCGTTTTCTTGCCTACCAACACGATCGGGGCGCTATGTGGACTCTTGGAAGCTTCGATACGTCCGTCCCTCAATAGTTCGTCGACCTGCGCGTTGATGATCTTCTGCATGGCCGGGTTCTTGGGGAAATACCTCTGCTTCAGTGGCTTGTCGTCTTTCATAATGATCGTATGTTGAGTTATGTGTGAGATACCACTCAGCCCTTCGAATTTGGCCAGCTCCCGTTCCAAGAACGCGGCTACCCATGGCGCGAGCGCGGGTTCGGCCTCTGAGGACATCTGGGGCGAGAGTTCTTCGGACGGGGCCGACGCTACGATGGCTAGGTTCACCGGGAGGGGCGTCGTCCGCTCCGGCTTCCGAAAAGGGTTGCGTTGACGTGCAGTGGCGGCGTCGGCTAATGCACCAGCTGATAATCGGTGGGAGCTATCCTGGTACTGCCGACGGGCCCAACATGATTGAGGCCTGGTTGCAACGTCCTAGTGGTGCTGCTGAGACCGGCGTGGGCGAGGCCTTGCCTCGTTGACCCAGGAGCGTCGCTTCGGGTCGTCGTCAAAGTAGCCTGCCTTGCCCTGGTAATATCTAGTGGTGCCGCGGTCTTCTCCGTCCAAGTCGTGGTGCTCCTGCTCTCGTCAGCTGATGCCTCGGCGGCCGACGGACTGGCCCTGGGTGTGTCCCGCGGTGCCGCAGTCGTCTCCGCCAAAGTCTTGGTGATCCTGCTAGTGTTAGTAGATGATTTGGCGGCCGACGGACTGGCCCTGGATGTGTCCAGCGGTGTCGCAGTCGTCTCCGCCAACGTCTTGGTGATCCTGCTAGTGTTAGTCGATGATTTGGCGGCCGATGGACTGGCCCTTGATGTGTCCAGCGGTGTCGCAGTCGTCTCCGCCAAAATCTTGTTGCTGGACCTGGTGTGGTCAGGGCTGGGTGATGTCGCCCTACTAGTGTAACTGTGTTCCGCAGACGTCGCTGTGTGCGGCAGGGACGGCAAGAGTGCGGAGATGGAGTCGATTTCCCGGGTCAGCTGTAAGTATGCACGCCCGCACACGATTACCGCCTGAATCCCGCATAGAAAATCGAGCCCCAGTATGACATCGTCAACCACCACGGGTAGTACCAACAGGGTCACGTACGTTTCCCGCTGATCCAGCCGTACCTTGACTCTTACCGCCTGCGTCACCTCCTTCGTGGTTCCATCCGCCAGGCGGACCTGTGTCCTCACGCTCCGCATGCTCCCTTCGGTTCCTATCTCCCTCACCATTCGATGGCTGACAAACGATCGGGTCGCTCCGGTATCCAAGGTCGCTGTCAACGGTAATGCTCCGATGGTGACTAGCGCGGCGATCCTGCCACTCTCCAATCGTAAAGGATGCGTTACTCCTGGGGGCCCTGGGTGCACGTCTCCCCTCGGGTCCCTACTGGGCGGAGACTCAACCCGTTTCCCGTCGCCGGTTGGCGGCAGCAGTCGATGGTTCGTGTGCCGCGGCGGCCGCACTCCCAGCAGAACAGCACTCCCAGCAGAACAGCACTCCCAGCAGAACAGCACTCGGCGATTCCTACAGGAGCTGTGGAAGTGACCCTCCTCTCCGCAGTTCCGGCAGGCACGGCGCACTACAGGCCGGTCCCCGTCCTGGGTTGTCACACGGTTAGCTACCTCGGTATTTCGGGAAGGTATCGCTTCGTCTGCAGGGGTTCGGGGGTATGGTGGTATCTTTGGCCTGGTGTCCGTGGAATTGCCGGCCGGGTAGGTCTGGCCGCGATCCCGAGTCGCCTCGTATGCCACTACCAACTGCGTTAGCTCCCTCAGCGTCTTAAATTCGTGTCTCCGGGTGAATAACTGGTACTCGGGCCTGAGATTTTCGTAGATCCTGTCCAATTCTCTTTCTGGCATATATTGGGCTCGCTGCATCATGAGCCCGAGATCGATCAGGTAATCCTGAAATGACTCCCCGGGTATCTGATATCGGCTTCGGATGGTATCCTCCAGGCGCTGAAAATACCGAGGGGGCAGGAAGAACTCCAAGAACTCCTTTCGGAATTCGACCCAAGGCTTGCCCTGCATCTGGAAGGTTCGAAACCATCCTTCCGCCTTGTGGATTAGCAAACCCGACATGGGTCGAGGAAGTTGTTCCGGGCTCCCTCCGTACGATTCCACACGCTCTTCCAGCCGTTCGATGAACGCTAGGGCATCCGAATGCCCATCGAACTCCAGGGCCCACTGGCGCAATTTGTCGGCCAATATGGCATAAGTGATTTCTTCCCTACCAGGCCGCGAAGTTCGGGATCCTTCGGTGAAACGGTGCGGGTGGCTGCCGTCGCTGAACTGTCGTTCAGCCGAGGTTTCTCGGGGGAGCTCTGGGATGACTATTGATAGCGGTTGCTCCACCTGGATGCCCTCCTTCTGTTCTCGACGGCTAGATCCTGGTGACGGGGATATCGCCCTCGGGCTTCTGGGGCTGGGCGCACTAGCGTAGAGGGTGCCTAAACCCTACATGAAAATATTATTTAGTTTGTCTGCAATAATTTTATTATTTTCGAGTTGCATATATGCAACATTGGTCTATTGTGATAATTTTCGAAAAATATAATTTATTTCAGTATGCGCCCTTTTAAGATGCGCCCAAAAGGTCTGACTCAAGCTGAGATTGAAAGGATTGCCAACTTTGATTGGGATGATTAGGCTGACGATGAAAATGAAGAAGAAGAAGATCAAAACATGGAGGAAATTATAGAGGAAACATTGAAAAATTTAGATAACAGAGCTGAAAATGTAGAAATTGGTTTGATTGACCAAATTATTGGAAGCAAAGATGTTGAAGATGTTGAAGATTTGAATGAAAATGAAATCATTGCACAGGAGGTAATGGAAAAAATTGATTTCAATAGTTTCAAGTGGAGTAGTGCTGAGTTTATGGAATGTGAGACCACCTGGAAAAGTAAATTATGCAGCAATGCGGTGAAAAAACCCATAGAATATTTTAGTACTTTCTTTACGGATGAGCTGTGGCTGAAAATATGTGAGGAAACGAATTTATATTCCATGCAATCAAAGGGAATACAATTGAAATGCACTGTGCCTGAAATGAAAAGGTTTGTTGGCATACTTCTTTATCTTGCTATTGTGAAAATACCAACATATCGAATGGCGTGGGCGTCCAATTTCAAATTAGCGGCCGTTGGAAATGCATTGCCAAGAAACCGATTTGAGAAAATATAACAATATTTCCATTTGAATGATAATTTTAAACAGCCTCAGAAAGGAACGCCTAACTATGAAAACTATGGCCTAGGAATATCATCAGATATCGTGCTATTTTTATCATCCAATATGCCAGTAAACCAAAATTTCAAACTGTTTTTTGACAATTGGTTTTCTTCAATAATAAGAAAAAGGCATACTGGCCGTTGGTACACTTCGAAGCAACCGATTGAAAAACTGTGATCTAAGCAGTGAGAAAATCCTTCAAAAGCGAGGACGTGGATCAAGCGATTTCAAATATGAAGTAACTCACAACTTGATTGCTTGCCGTTGGTATGATAATAAGAGCGTACAACTGGTTTCAAATTATGTAGGTAAGAATCCCATGACTGAATGCAACAGATGGTGCCGCAAAGAGAAGAAATTTATAACTATACCTCGTCCAGATATAGTTGAATGTTACAACAAACGCATGGGAGGGGTTGATCTTGCAGACATGCTGCTTGAACTGTACAAAATCAACCACCGCTCAAATAAATGGGTAATGCGCATAGTATACTGGTGCATAAATTCGAGTTTAGTAAACAATTGGTTGTTGTACCGCAGAGACATTGCACATACAGACGGCGAATCAAAGTATATGCCGCTTATAAATTTTCAATTGGATGTTGCTGCCGAACTTCTGAACGCAAGTCAAGCTACAGCTGTCGCCAAAAAGAGAGGTCGTCCGTCATCACTCCTATTGACAATGAATTCAGGAACTGCACCATCTTCCCCAGCATCACCAGCTCCATCATCACCAGCTCCATCATCACCATCTGCTTCTACGGGCTCTATCAAATCAAATTCCTATAAAAGAGCTTATGTTGAAGACCCACCAAAATCACTACGACTTGATGGCTATAATCATTGGCCAGAATGGGGAACAAGAGGAACAGCTGTAGATGCAGCAAATGTAATGTGCACTTGTGTTCCAATTCCCAAAAAAACTGTTTCGTGTCTTATCATACATAAAATATAAATAAACGGCATTTGTAAAAGAAATAAACTTTTTTTTAAATATATACCACCATATATATATATATGGTATATATATAATATATACCACCATTGACCAATGTTGCATTTACGCAACATCCTGTAGCTCTTGAACCAGGACACCTAGGACCTTGAAATTTTAAAAACTTAATATTGATGTCAACTCTATCTTATACATCGAAAAACACCTCGATTCTGGGGGACTTCGGAACCTCAAAAGCACGCTCGTAAGGTCCATACAAAGATCCGGATCACTAAGGGCCTTTTTGGCCTATGAGAGGCCCCGTAGAGGGTCGTCCGGGACAACCTAACCTAACCTATCTTATACATCTACTCAAAAATTTTTTAGCCCGGCCCATTTTAATTCGGGCATGAAAGGGTTAGGGAGGGTCCTTGTCGTAGTCCTTGGCTGAGGAAGGTCCTGGCTGGTGATCCTGACTATCCTGGCCGGCGTGTATCCTGGGTGATGACCCTGATTATCCTGGTAAGTGGGTATCCTGGTTGTTGATCCTGGTCGGTGGGTATCCTGGCTTGTTGATCCTGATGATCCTGATCGGTGGGTATCCTGGTTGTTAATCCTGATGATCCTGATCGGTGGGTAACCTGGTTGTTAATCCTGATGATCCTGGTCGGTGGGTATCCTGGTTGTTAATCCTGATTATCCTGTTTAACTTGGTCGCGATTTACTTCGAGTTCCTGGTCAACCGCCACGATCTGAAGCTGCGCACCAACTGTCCTCCTCTGTGCTCGGGGTCCTCAATATATAGGGGCTGGCCTGCTCTGCCGCTCGCTCTTCTGCTGCCGGCTCGCTGCCGTCGTGCCACCGCCGATCAGCCGGCGTCAGCTCCGACTCCCCGACCTCTCTCCCCCTGCTGCTGGACTGGGCGACTCTGCTGCTGGGCGGCGCTCCTCTTCTCAACGCTTCTCGATGAGTCTGGTGGCCATGGGCTGATGCTACAGTCAAGGAGGTTAGGGAAGCCAGCCTCGGCTGTACGTGAGCAACAGGCGACCGTCCGGGCGGCGTGCGAAGCCAATAACCGTTTCCGGGTACAAAACCGTTGCCCCTCTCCACTCTTCCTTCCTCTAAATCCTGCTCTCCCGTAGTTCTGCTTCTCTGCTTTATCTGCTGCCTACCTGCTTTGATTCCCGGCTTTTTTGACACCACGGGGCCACTCGAAAGTTCCGAGTCGATGCCGCTTTGCCCACACAATGCCTCTCCCAAAAACCCTCTAGGAAAATCCCTTGGCCGTTCAGAACATTACGGAACCGCGGAGTCCCTGCTCGGGCGCCATCTGTAAGGAAGCATTTTTAATTTGCCGGGACTCCGAGCTCAGGTACGGCCAAGGGGGGCTTGGATAGCGGGCGGAGGAAACACGAGTAGGCGCAGCTACAACAACAAGAACCATGACCACTCTTCCGGCCACTACAAGTACATCAAGCCAGATCCTCTAGGACGTCCGAGGCAATCGCCGTACGGCATCCGAGGGATCCGACTGTCTACTATCTACGGGGAACGGGATACAGCGACGCCAGTCAGCGTCTCCAAAAGGCCGGGACACTCATCCAGCGGACCTTCTGGGTACCCGTGTTTACGCCAGCGTCGCCCATTGTTTCGAGGCAAGGCCGAGACAGTCGTCGGACGGCGCTTTCGGGGCCTGTGTGCCCTCTACTCACTGCAAAAAGGGGAAGTGAAAATGGAGGGGTGGGGAGGGGAGGAACATACGGGGACGACAGTCAGCATCAGCGGAAGGTCGAGGCAACCGCTGGACGACAACACCAGGGAACATTATGAGAGGGGAAGAAGCAAATAGGAGGGATAATAATTAAACCGACCATATCCCCTATCTCCCCCGGGCCCGCAAAACGGACGCGAACAAACATTAAAGGGTATATTGCATCTTTTCTTTATTTATATACTCTTATTGGCCCTGCCTACCGCACCGCTCAGCGATCCCATGCTCCCGCCGGGAGACTCGCTTACCCCAGCTACTTTAACCTGTCTCTCCGCCTGTGTCTTCACTCTGCCTTGGTGATGCTGCCCTCCGGGAGTCGTGCTTCTCGATCCGCTCAAGAATTGGCGCTTCGTACTGGCTCTCGTCAGCTTCGCTGCTTTCTTTTTCCACTCGCGTTTTCTTTACGTCTTCGGCACAAAAATGTTCCGCGCTCGCGTAGGTACGTACGCTTTTACCGGTGGTTCTACTCGACTTCCCTTCCCTTTTTTCTGTTCCTCATCACCAGCCCCCACGGTCGGGGCTCGCGCTGCTCATCCTCTGCCGCCGACCCTCCGCTCTCTCCAGCTCGGTGTTCGGACTCCTCGCTCATCGGGATAACGGCGTTTTCTTCCCCTCCCTTCTATCGGTGCTGAAAACTTCATTATACTCCCGCTTAACTTAAATAAGTAGATTTCATGGTACCGTCGCTTAATCTACAAAAATAATCCATAATATTGCCTCCATGGCTACTTCGTATAAATGAAAAATATGTGGGGGAGCATACGCTCCTTCACAAAACAAATAAATTTAAATAAATAAATAAACAAGCCCACATAAATAAATAAACACCCAAATTATCAAACGTTACAAGAAATACTACACTAATTACTCCAATACTTTCTCTCCCAAAAAAAAACTCCTTTTCTGATGGCTTAGCTAATACCTACTTCTAAAATTGTCCTTCAACAAACCTAGTGAGGATTTTCAGTCCTCAAGATATGAGCCCTCTTTGGGTTTTAGAACCAACAAACAAACTCAAAACAACTCACGAAATATTTATTGGGTGAGACGAGAGACAACTGCAACTTTTCGTTGCGACCGGTGGGCGAACCATTTACTCCTCCCTCGCTATTTACTCCGCTTTGTTTATCCGAGTGCCAACTACTGTGCTGTTTTCTTGTTTTTATACCCGGTACTCGAAGAGTATAGGGGTATATTAGATTTGTGGGGATAACGGTTGTGTGTAACGCACAGAAGGAAGCGTTTCCGACCCCATAAAGTATATATATTCTTGATCAGCATCAATAGCCGAGTCGATATAGCCATGTCTGTCTGTCCGTCTGTCCGTCTGTCCGTCCGTCCGTCCGTCTTCATTTGCGCCTATATCTCAGAGACTATTAAAGCTAGAGCAACCAAGTTTTGTACCCAGTCTCCTGTGTGATCACACTACTCCAAATGTATTTCAAAATTTCGCCCCGCCCCTTTCCGCCCACACAAAGGACGAAAGTCTGTGGCGTACACAATGTTGAAGATACGAGAAAACTAAATACGCAGAATCATAGAGAATGCCCATTTCTATCAGAGTTTTGAATCTGAATCAGATCGGATCATTATTATAGCTACAATGAAGAAAACCATTTCGAAAGTCATCATTCCCTCTCGCTCTGTCTCACACGCGACCCCATCTGCTTTGCTTATTCGTATAAATGAGCGCCTAGTTCTCAGAGACTATAAGAGCTAGAGCAACCAAACTTTCTATCCAAGCTCCTGTGATACCGAACCAGCACAAGTTTGTTTCAAAATTTTGCCACGCCCCCTTCCGCCCCCACAAAGAACGAAAATCTGTGGAATCCACAATTTTTAAGATAAATGAAAACCAAAAACGCAGAATCATGAAAAATTACCATATCTACCAGATTACCGAATCTGGATCAGATCGGATCAATATTATGGCCAGAAGAAACAAATTAAATTTCAGTGGCTACGCAACGCCTGCCAAGCGCTGACTTATGCCCTCTCTCTCTCTGTCGTAAACACTTGTACGTCTCAAATATGTAGCTATACATGTCATGTAGAAATGTAGGCGCAGATATGTATACAAAGCATATGTAAACAAAAATGGAAACATGTATAAAAATTCCAAAAATTTCATTTTTTTTTAATTTCAATATTATTTTCGTCCCTTTTGAGAACATATAATAAATTTCATAAATCGTAGGCTCATATATGTATGTATGTATATACTGACTGAGTACCGGGTATAAGGTAGAGCCGCGGCCTTTGCCGCGGCTCACAACGTTCCCTCTCGTTTTAACTAGACTTATTTTAATAATTGTTTTTCCTTTTTTTTGCCTTTATATCTTTTTTTTTTAGTCTTTTGTGTTGTAACGAGCATATAAGTGTGACTGATAGTGATGATAGAGTAACTACGGTGATTGCTGTTGATGGCAAATTGATGGAGGGATGGGTGTTAGGGCGAATATGGTATGTATGGTATATGGTATGTAGGGTATACATGCGTTTGTGTAGTGTGTTATGGATGGGTGGATGGTGTGATTTGGATGGCTAAAAAAGGTATGCTGGCGGCTGCTGGACCGTGTCTCAGCTGTGGTCCAGTCTGGTTCTTCTTAGGTTAGGTCTCTTAGGTCTCCTATCTTTTTCTTGTGGTGTTCTTATTTCGTCACGTGCGCTCAGCTTTCAACTTTGCCGGCAACTGCTCTCCAACCTAACCTTCCTGATCTCCCTTTTCTTTTTTTCTCCTCTCACGCATCCCTGTTAGGCACTCCCAGGATCCACAACAGGTAACGCTGCCATTCCTGTTCTCCATCCCTCGCAACTATCGGCTCTGCTCGAAGCCGGCCATAACACACGTCGATTTTATCTTCACTCTTGTTCACTTGTGTTCACCGAGCAGACTTGTTTTGCTATGTGAAAGGTATATGACCAGCAAGGAAGAAAAATTCATTTTTACCGAAAAGTTCAAAGAATCATTGCAAATTAATTTCTTTGCAACTAATAAATTCGGAAAAAACGATATTTATTGTTAACAAAAAGAGGCGAGTAATTGGTGTTGGTTGCTTTAAATTTTAAATATATTGACTAATTTGTGCGAAGTGCATGATTTAACTATTGCCATTGAATGTTTATTTTAGTTTTGAACATACGCAGAGCCCGATAATAACAGTGATGGCGAATCGCCTGCATTAAAAAGATAGCGATTTGGCAGGTGAAAGGTCTGGCCAAAGACAATATTTGAAGTTGGCGCCCTTAGAGCCCTGGACCAGGCTTATCGATAGTTTGAGTCCACCTCGATCGGCTGGACTTTGGACAGTAGGGAGAAAGAAAACCACTTCCTTTTTGGCATCCGTTTGGGATTGACGTTTTCGTGACTTTTCCTGGTGGTAATTTTGCTCAAGTGTGTTTTTTTTAATTTGTGTTTTTACGTGCAATCCTTCGACTTTTTCATATTCGGAGACCGGTTCTCCTATTGAATTTAAAGGCAGTTTTAATTACTTCCGTTACTGAGGTTTTCTTTTTTTGTTTTTTCGTGCTGGTAAAACCACCAGCAATGATGGCTGACGCCACTAAAGTGGCGTCAGGTGTAAAGCGATCAATGGAAAGCATTGCAAAGAAGAATATGGACGTTAAAAAATTTATAGGAGAACATAAAGTTGTTCCTTTTTATGAAGCTAAATACAAGAACAGTGCTGAGTCAGTGAACAAAATGGAGTTAGAATCAGGTGCAAGTATAAGTGAGATAGTTCCAGATAGCGTAGCCAACACCAATAGCAAAGGAGTGCATGTTGCAGGTTCTACAGTGTCTAGCAACAATTCTAACCTAGAAATAAACCTTTTTGATCTCACTTTCGGAGGAGAGGCCAGTGTGCTGCTTTCAACAAAGCGTAGCAAAATCTTTGAAAATAAAAACACAAAGAGTGATCTGTATTTGTATGAGAAGGTCAAACACCTGAATCTAGATGGGCTTAAACGCATTAACCCCCTTTCGCCTGCTCTGTACAAGCTGTATTTCAGCTCACCCCTTGAGGCAAACGCGGTAGTACTAAACGATGATTTCAAGAAGCTAGATATCGATATTTTTGTGCCTAAACATTTTACTGAATCTTTGGGTGTCATTAGGGGCATTCCAACACACATTTCTGATTATGAATTAATTAAATACTCTTAAAATCAACAAAGTTGAACGCATTTTTAGGAAAAACAAGACCATTATAAATGAATCTGCTCTTGAACCTACCGAAACGGTGAAAATTGCCTTTGCCGGCATTGAGATCCCTTCGTCTGTTCAAATTTATAACATATGCTCACTAAAGGTCAGCTATTTCTTCCCGTCGGTTAGGCAGTGCTACAATTGTGGCCGTTTGGGACACACAGCCTCGCGCTGCAAGTCTCAAAAGCGGTGCAAAAAATGTGGAAGCGTCGAATGTAATGAAAATTGTAACAGCAACAAATGAATCTTGTGTCAGAGTGAGGGGCACAATGCTTTTGAAAGGAACAAATGTCAGGTCTGGGCTAGAGAGGTCGATTTAAACAAAATAATGACAATCAAAAAACTAGCCAGAAAAGAGGCCCTAAAGCAATTTTCTGTGCAACAAAATTATGATCGCAACCTTGATTATGATAAAAACTTTCCGGAAATTAATACCACAAGTACTATGATAAATCAAAACAAAACCAGATCTAATGAACGAGCCCCCAAAAGGATTAATGCAAATGAGCATGTCAATCAAGTTTTGAAAAAGCATTCCTACAGCAGTAGAGTTGTCCAACGCACGGTAGGCTTTGTGAAACAAAAGCCACACTACACACTGGATCCATACACCGATGATTCCAGTGATCATACTTATCAGTTTCCCAACAGGCAAAATAATAACAGCCTTGTTACCAGCAGTGTTATACAAGAAATAATGGAAATAGTCACTCCTGTTCTGCTAATGTCAGCTAATGGCATTAATATACTTCAAAACATTAAAGGTAAATTCCTAAAGAATGGTTCACAACAGGGAACGAATGATTTAGCAAGGAACATCGATATCTCTCATAACAACAATGACTGTTAAGATATTACAACTCAATGTTCAGTCACTAAAATGTAATAAGAATGACATAGAGTGCACCCTAAATTCTGGAGGATACAGCTTAGTTGTCTTCTCGGAAGTTTTTTCTCACGACACTTCCTTCAGAAAAATTCAAATTTTAATCTCTTTGAGAAACACAGAGATGATGGTTACGGTGGAGTAGCCATTGCAGTAAAAAATGGTATAAAACTGAAAACAGAAAGCTACAACACGGAACACGATGTTCTTATCGCCAAAACATGCAACCTAATCAGGAATTTTACGATTGTCTCGGTATACTTTGAGCCCTCAATGAGGACTGACACCTTTAAGCATGCAATTCAAAAAATTATAGAAAAATTGGATGGCAGACAAAATGTTATTTTCGCTGGTGACTTCAACGCTAGAAACATGAGTTTTGGTGATTGTGTCACGAATGCAAAAGGTAGATTCCTAGAGAACTTTATGAGTGATTCCGGCTACAAATGTTTTAATGATGGCAGCTGTACTTTCAGACGTAATATTGACCGTCAATCTGGATCTGTGTTGGACTTAACCTTTTCCAATTGTAATGACAATTTGATATGGAGCTGTAGTTCTATATTTGTTGGAGGCAGCCACCATCACCCGATCTCTATTGAACTTCCTGAAAGTATAGAGAAACCCAGACTCTTTCTTGCTAAGAACAGACTTCTCAGAAGACTAGAAGGTGCTACGCCAGCTGGAGATATAGCCAGTATTACCGACTGCTTTCGAAATAATATTAGGGTCTGCACCTATGCACTGAGTAAAAATAGATGCCCCAAAGGTTGGTGGAATTCTGACCTACAGCTACTTTATTTAAAATTCACAGAGGCACAGATGCTGGCTCAAACGACTCCATGTTTGACAAATTATATTAAAGCAGTAAATCTGAAAACGAAATGGAAAAAGGAGGTTAAACTTGCTAAAAGAAACGCATATGCCAACAAAATCGATACACTCAATCGACATCCAAACTCAAGGAAAGCATGGCTATTCTTAAGAAATATCAAGTCCTTTTCCACAGCGTCAGCGACCCAGTTAGGTCTAATTTCTGTACCGAATGGTCCCTGCCCTATCTAGATTTCATTGAGAATCAAGTTTCTACTTCAGCAAAGATTCAACGTTTTTCTGCTAGACAAATTTGTCATAATTTGGATGACTTTGACATAACGGACCTGTCTGCTGTTCTTAACAGAGGCAGAAGTACGGCGGGAGGAGTAGATGGGATAACTTACGAAATGGTAAGGGCACTCAGTAGTTCTGCGAAACATAATCTGTTAAAAGAATGGAACCTTTTGTTTAAGCAATGCAAAGTACCCAGTCAATGGCGTACGATCAAGGTCATTCCGATCCCAAAGAGAGATAAGAACCTAGATGTATATCAGAACTATCGCCCAATCTCTCTCATCTCTGTGTTGGCCAAAACTCTTAATTTGATGATAAAAAATTGCCTAGACAGTTTTATTAAAAAATATAATACCATGCCTTGTAGAACATATGCCTATCAAACTGGCAAATCTGCAGCTATGTGTATCAATGATCTCATTAATATCATGGCGTATGAGAAAAAAAACGGAAAAGCCGTTGTAATTGTGGTTATCGATATAGGTAACGCATACAACTGTGTCAATCTGCAAATATTACAAAGGTTAATGGATTATGGGAATATTCCCAAGGAGTACACGGACTGGATAATAAATTTCTTCTCTTCAAGGTTCCTTAAGCTAGGAGACGCTTTTAAGGAAGTCAACGGTGGACTGCCTCAGGGTTCCTGTTTATCACCA
Organism: Drosophila affinis; assembly: GCA_037356375.1. Lineage (NCBI taxonomy): Eukaryota > Metazoa > Arthropoda > Insecta > Diptera > Drosophilidae > Drosophila > Drosophila affinis. The sequence goes on along the minus strand of JAZHFB010000007.1, from coordinate 192,941 downwards.
TTACTTTTTAACTTGCATACCAAAAGATTGCATCAAGTAAACGACTCTCATACGACCACTATCCAGTTCGCTGATGATTTTGCTATCATTTCAACTGGCAAAAACACAACTGAAGCCTGTAATAACTTACAGGGCAAGATTAATGACTTTCATCTACTCTGCCAAGACCTGGGTTTGAACTTCAACCCCACCAAGTCAGCCGTCATGTGCATTGGGAGGGGAAAACGTGATAATGTATCAATTAACTGCAAGGGCAGTACATTTCCGATTAAGGATTCCATTACTTTCTTAGGCAGAGTCCTAAGTGCCAATCTGTCAGACAAGCTGCATATCGCAAAAATAAGGGACAAGTCAGACAAGAGTGCTCGTCTGTTACACGCAGTAACCACGATTAAGTCGGGGCTCAAACCAAAAGTATCATCCAACATCTTTAAATCTTTCATCAGATCTCAGCAAGAACATGCCATTACCAGTTTTGCAAATTTAAATCTTGGAAACAGCAAATCGCTCAATACAGCACAGACTGAAAGCCTTCGCAGATGCGTAGGTGTCCCTCCAAAAACCTCTGCTCATCTGATTTTCGCTCTGGCGGGGATTTTACCTCCAAAGCACAGAGCAAAAATTCTAACTGTTAAGGAACTATTGAAAGTCAAATCTCTGAACCCTGTACGAGTATAACATAGTCACAATATTAAATGCTAAGACTGCCTACACAGCAGTATACAATGAATTTAGGGACCTCTTTGACAACTACAGTGAAAGCCAGAAACAGTCCTAAAGTTAAAATATGCTTCTCAATTTTCGACAGGAACAAAAAGAACGTTTCAGACGAAGAATGCAAGGCTCAATATAAAGCTAAGCTCTCAGAATGGGTAACGGATGAGTGGAATATTATCTCCACCGATGCTTCCATCAACGGCGACCGAACAGGGATAGGTATTCTAGAGTAACCCAACAACAGAAGCTATAAATTCAGGTTGGAAACTAGTTCCTCTTCTGTTTTTGCAGAACTTGCAGGAATACTTACTGCTGTCAAAATATCAAACAAAAAGAAATACAATAAAACTGTTATACTCTGTGATAGTCAAGGTGCCGTAAAGGCTCTGAAAAGTAACGAATCAAATTCGTACTTAACGGACGAAATCCATCACAACATAAACATTTCCTTCACCAGCAAATTCATTGTGCACTGGATACCAGGGCATAAGAATATTGCTATTAACGAAAAGACTGACCGTATAGCCAAATCAGCCACTAGTGTCGGTAGATTGTTTTACTTACCTCTTAGCTTTGATGAAGTTATTAGAACTGTAAGGACTAGAGTCCAAACAGACTGGAATAATGAGTATAAGGAAATATCCAAAACCAAAGGAGTGTTTTTTTGCTTCTATTTACAATGATGTCCCAGTCAAACCGTGGCACTGGAACCTTGACTGGGGTGCCAAGAGCATTAAGGTTATAAATAGACTATTGATTAGACGTACATATGATCATGTTTTTTTACATAGAATAAAAGCTAGGAATACAAATATTTGTGAGGTTTGCAATGCTCTTGATGATGCCGAACACGAAATCTTCTCCTGCCAAAGATATACCAGTATCAGGAAAAAATACAAAATCTTCAACCGTTTCCACAGCGTCAGAGACATACTACTCACGAAAGAGCCTCTTTTCTATAGAGAATTGGCAAAATTTATTGATGAAGCCAAGTTGGAATTCTAAGTCATGCACATACACACTTGAACTAGCCAGGTCAAACATTCGGATGCCATCGGAAGTCGCCTTGAGGAGCAACCTTCTGTTGTCCCTACTTTCTGGGGCAACCTTCTGTTGCTTCCTTTACAGGGTACCTTCTGTTTCCCTTACTTTATACTCTAAACACTGGCATATTTCACAAATTAATACTAATTAAAACTCATTATTTACACACAATTACACTCACAAGGTAGGTTAGGTTAGGTTAGGTTATAGCGGCTGCCCGACTCACTGGGAGCCCAGCACACTTAGGCCGTTTCCGGCCCGTTGTGATACCGCGGGGGAATCTGCCCCTTCTCGCATTGTGAGACCTAAGGTCAACAGTTGCCCCAGCCTGCAGCTTTTATGAAGTTAGCTATCTTCCTGGGACATATGGTGGACATTACCGAAATGTCTGAAATGAAGGGCAAGCCCAAGTGCTGTAGCCTTCTTCTGCTGAGAGCTGGGCAAGAGCAGAACAGGTGTTCCACCGTTTCCTCCTCTTCCTCATCTCTGCAGCTACGGCAAAAATCATTGTATGGGGCGCCCAGTCTATTAGCATGGGTACCTATTAACCAGTGCCCCGTTAGGGAGCGTATGACTGCGCTGCACCTTCGTCTGCCGAGCTTGCATAGCTCAGAGGTGCGCTTCCTCTCTATGGTCGGCCATGTTTGCCGAGATATTCGACAACGTGGTGCTGATTGCCACTTGTTGTCTGTTAGTTGCTTATATTGCTCCTTTATTATGAGCCTACATGTGGCCATCGGCATACGAGTACCCTCCTTGTCTTGGAGAAGGGGGGTTGTAGTGCCATGTCTGGCCAGCTCGTCTGCAATACAGTTGCCCTCGATGTCCCGGTGGCCCGGGACCCATATAAGGCTGATGACAAATTGCTGAGCCATCTCGTGAAGAGATTTGCGGCAATCTGCAACGGTGGCCGAGTTTGCGGAGATCGCATTAAGCGATTTGATTGCGGCTTGGCTATCACTGTAGATATTTACGTGGGTTACCATGGCGGTAGTTTCCTGAAGGCAGTTTAGGGCTTCCTTGATCGCAATGACCTCCGCTTGGAAGACGCTGCAGTGATCAGGGAGTCTAAAGGAGTGCCTAATGTTTAGCTGTTCGGAGTATATACCTCCTCCGACTCTATTGTTCAGCTTTGATCCATCTGTGAAGATGTTTAGGGCCCCTTTTGGGCCTGGGGGTCCCCCACTCCACTCGTCTCTGTGGGGGATAATTGCATAGAAGGGGGTATCCGTGTATTCCCTTGGAACACAGTAGTCCGTTTTAGTAGGGACGGAAGTGCCGTTTAGAATTGAGGAGTGACCTGTGTGCTGTGGTGCCCATTGGTCGGAGTCTCTCAGTCGTATTGCAGCCATTTGTGCCCTTTCTTTTCCTGCGAGGGCAAGGCTTTGGAGGCACAGAATAGCATCTAGCGCATCATTTGGAGTGGTACGAAGAGCTCCACTGATGCAAAGGGCGGCTGTTCGCTGAACCTTGTCGAGCTGTTTGGTGATCGTCCTTTTTGATAAGGCCGGCCACCAAACAGTAACTCTATAAAGAGTTATCGGTCTTACTATGGCTTGGTATATCCATTGGACTATACTTGGGTTCATGCCCCATTTTAAGCCGATAGCTTTTTTGCAAGTGTAGAGGGCTATCGTGGCCTTCTTCACTCTGTCTTTGATGTTCAGGTTCCAGTTTAGCTTTTTGTCGATTACTAACCCTAAGTAACTGGCACTGTCGCTAAAGGAGAGCCTGCATCCGTTTAGTGTGGGGGGGTTAAGAGACGGAATCTTGTATTTGCTTGTAAATAGCACAAGTTCTGTCTTTGAGGGATTAACTCCAAGACCTCGCGATTCTGTCCACCTTGACAGTTTCGCGAGCTTTGCGGTCATTAAGTCGCAGAGTGTTTGAGGGTATTTGCCCGAGAAGATAATTGCTACGTCGTCCGCGTATGCCACGACTTTGCAGCCCCCCCTTCCAGGTCACATAGAATCTTGTTGACTGCTATGTTCCATAGAAGGGGGATAGGACCCCACCTTGCGGTGTGCCTCTACTGACATACCTCGACTGAGTGGACGATCCCATCGATGATGTCACCGTCCTGCATGTGAGCAATTGATCAATGAGCATCACCAAGTGACGATCCACCCCGAGGTCAGTCAGCGCTTCCGTAATGGCACCGGGTATGACGTTGTTGAAAGCTCCCTCGATATCTAGAAAAGCGATAAGACAGTATTCTTTGAGGTATAGTGATTTCTCTATCCCGAGATTACTTCGTGAAGTGCCGTTTCCGTGGATTTTCCTTTCCGGTAGGCATGCTGTGCTCCTGACAACAATTGAGGATTTATAGTAGTTCTCAAGTGTAGCCCGACGAGTCTCTCAAAGGTTTTGAGAAGGAAGGATGATAGACTAATTGGTCTAAAGTCCTTTGGTATGGAATGCGAGGCTTTACCTGCTTTAGGGATAAAGACTATTTTTGCCTTAAGCCAAGCGTGTGGTATTCTCCCCACTACCAGTATCTTCTTGAAGATACATCGCAGCCAGTTGATGGCTGTGTCTCCGGCCTTTTGTAATTGTGCCGGAATGATCTGGTCCGGACCAGTGGATTTGAACGGATGGAAGCTGTTTATTGCCCAGCCTATGTTCCGTTTTGAGAAAATATGGTCCATTGAGGTGATCGAACCATCACTAGGGAGGTGAGTCGGTCCATTGACGGAGCACCCTGGAAAATGAGTGTCGAGAAGAATGTGTAGGGACTCCTCACTGGAGTTAGTCCACGTACCATCGCTTCTCTTAAGGTATCCCACCGAGGGGGTCGTTTTGGAGAGGATCTTGCGCAGTCTTGCAGCTTCCGACGTTTCCTCGATTTCAGAACAAAATCTATGCCAAGAGGCCATTTTTGCTTGTCTGATTTCTTTCTTGTAGAGGGCCAGACTATTTTTATAGGCTGCCCAGTGTTGCTCCTCGTTAGCGCGTTTGGCCCTGTTGAAGAGGACCTGCAGCTTTTTCGTAGGGTATCTATTTGTTTTGACCACCAAGGGGGTTTCTTTTTCCCCTTGTGTTGGTTTGATGGACATGCTGCCGTGAAGGCCGTGCTGCATGCTTTAGTAAACCTGTCCACTAGATGATTTAAATCGAGCTCTGTGTTCAGGCAGATTGGTGCCTTGGAGGGAAGAAGTCCCTCCATGACTGTGACATACTTTTCCCAGTTGGCTTTCCTAGGGTTAGCAAAGACAGTGGGTTTTGGGTTCTCGAGAGATAGTGTGGTCTCGATATACCTGTGGTCCGAAAAGGAATGGTCCCCCAGAACTTTCCAGTTCGTTACTAAGTCTGACACTTTGTGAGACACTAGAGTTAGGTCAATTACCTCTTGTCTATTCTTAATTATAAACGTAGGATCATTGCCCCGATTGCAGATAAGAAGATTAGAGTTAAGGATGAAGCTGAATAATGACTCACCCCTTACATTCGTGTCCGAACTCCCCCATTGGGTGTGGTGGGCGTTGGCGTCGCAGCCTATTACAAGGCCTATATCCGACCTGTCGCTATCTCTGGTGAGCTTGCGAACTAGGTCACCGGGAGGATCGCTTTCCTCATGCGCCATGTAGGACGACATCAGCCTTATTTGGGAACCTTGTAGTTCAAGGCTTGCCGCTGTGTTGTCACCATTGCTAAAGTTGTGGAGCAGAAAGATATTTAAGTGCTTCCTTGCAAGAATGCAGGTACGTATTTTATCTTCTTTCTGAGCTACAATAAGCTTGTGCTCCTTCGTCGCTAATCCACAGACCTTGTCTCCTACTACCCAAGGCTCTTGGATCAGGACTACGTCTGCTCCGCTCGCTTCCAAGCGGAGTATGAGGGCAGCAGATGCTGCTTTACAGTGGTGGAGATTTATCTGAAGGAGTCTTAGAGACATCGACAGAGTTCTCCACCACTGTATTATCGGCGTCCGAGTCGTCTTCGATGGTGTCATCGCGACACATCGCCTCGAACTCTCGCATTAGAGCCGTGTCGGAAGAGTAGCCGTCGTAGACAGGCTCTGGGTCGTCATCTGGTGCTTCGATCTCCGAGGCAACGTCCTGCTCGACTGGGTTGTCGACAGGACGTGCCTCGGCCGCTGCATCCGACTTATACACCCTGATGCTTACCGCACTGAAGCCAAAGTTCAGTTCTCCTTTCTTGGCCTCAATTGGAGCTAAGGATTCCTTATTGAGGACGAGAACCACCTGGTGCATCGGGCCTTGAGTCGCCTCCACCTTGACTACCCTCCAATCGGAGGTTGGTAGCTCCGGGTTGCACCGCTGCAGCATTGTAAGGATGCGCTCAGGCTCCTTTATGGAGGCGGGCACCCAAACTCGCGCTCTGGGCCTACTGGGCACCTCACTCCAGTCGACTGCGACAAGTTTCGCCCCTGGGTACACCTCTCCGACTTGCGCTACCGCTGCTTTATAGAGCTGGACGAAGCGCTCGTCTTCGCAGGCTATAATCTTAATGCAGCCCTGATACCACCCCATGTCTTTACAGACTGGAGGGGGGCCGGGTTGCTTGTCCAGTACCTCGAAGCAGCGGTCGGCCAGTGCCGCTTCCACCCACTTCCACTGGTTCCTGGGGATCTTCGAGTCCGCTCTGCCTTTATCCAGGACGCCGATCAGCGTCCTCTCTTTGGCAATTTGCGCGAACGATACGTTCGGCAGCACTCTGGAGCGCTTTGGAGCCGGTCCAGGAGTCTCCTGTGAGCGCTGCCTTTTGGTTTGCGGGGCTGTCGTCTTCGGCGGGGCAACCCTCTTCGGTGCCTCTTTGCCAAAGTTGGGCAGCACCTTTGATGCCCATTCGACCTTTTTCCGCCACTGGTCGGTCGGGCTGGACATCGTACTAGCATTTTGCCGACGGAGTATGTTGCCAGCACTCCTCCTCTCGGCATACGTGTACGCTTTGGCTTGGGCGCTAGTCGATGGCAACTCGCTCCCCGCAGCCTTACCAGCAGGCAGAGCAGCCGCAGGGTTGCAGAGCCACTCCACCAAGGTATCGGCTTTGGTCGGCGATTTGCCACCCACCCCGGAACTAGGATGGGACCCCTTCGGGTTCGCCCTAGCGTCTTCCGCCGCGCTGGTTTTACCAGCTATTTCGCGGGTCAGGCCAGGCCTTTGGGCCGATGCCTTTCCCTGTATGGGATTGCTCCCAGTTGGCAGTTGGGGAGCGCCAGACTCGTTGTTGTTGTTTTTGTTTTTATTGTATTCCATATTTGATCCCACGATTTGCAAAGAAAGGGCGGTCCATCCGGGCAGAGATTCACGTTGCCCGGATAAGGCATCATTAGAACAGGGGGCTGCCAAGTCCCTGAGCCCTCCGTTAACGACTGGGCTAGTTTTTATACCGGGCCCCCAGCCAGGCTGACTCTCGGCACGGGTCGAATAACACGCTTAGTCCGGCCCGGTGTGAGATGAGTGTGGGGGTAGGGATGTGGGTAGGTAATGTGTAGGGATGGGGTGTGTGTGAGCTACTTAAATGAGGCGGCACCACAAGCGCATCGTCAGTGTTGCTACTTCGCGAACACCCGCTGGCTGTCCGGGACTGCTTATTTCGGTGCCTTCCCTAGGGGTGACCGCTTATTCGCAGCTGGCCTACCTCAAGAGGTAGGTCATTCGCTATCAGCAACCTGCGACCCGTCCGGTGGCCTCAGCTAGGCCCGCTCCGAGCCATCTCACATGCTCGTCAGACCAGACTCACAAGGTATAATCGACACCTTTTGACTTCTCACTATTTTTTGTTTATTATACTTCCTTAAAATGCACCAATGTACTTTGTAAAATACTACTCACACTACACTTCATCTTCCATTTTTATTGTATGATTAACACAACTTTGATTACATGTATGAATAATTGTAAAATAATACTCACACTACACTTCACCCTCCATTTATAAAAATGGATAAAATAAAATAAAATAAATAAAAAAAAATAAAATAAAAAAAAAAAATAAAATAATAAAATAAAAAACACTGAATCGATAACATGCATGAATACCCTATGCAAGTTGAAGTATCTGGTCATTGCAGAGTTATCATCTTGCGACCACTCAATTCGCTACAAGGCGATCAAATACCAAAAAAAAAAAAGAGAGAAAGAAAACGAAGAGACAGAGAAGCAAGAAGAAGAAGAGAGATTGAATTTGTAAGAAAAAGTTGTAAAAAAAAACGTGCTTAAGAAGGTTAGGTATTGGAATAAACTGGAAAAAGCGAAATAAAAGTGTTAGTGTGTTTTTATCACGATGGCATCACAGCTGCTACCTCCCCTTAGCTGCCGCCTTACAAAATTTGTCCAAATCCCAACCTGTAAAGGAAATCCGCTCGGCCCGCCGGTAGCAAACAAATCTTGTTACATTGGTGTCAGGTGTGGGGTCCGCAATCAGATTCTGGAAAGATCTCGAGCCATAATGCCAAGACGAGGAGGAAGACAACATGCCCGTTCCGTGAACCCAGAGTCCGATACAGTGACCACGGCTTCATTGACGCAGATTTTGACCGACACCCAGAACCAGATGGATCTGAAGATCGAGAAGATGTTCGACTCGTTTCAGCGAACGATGCTACCCGTGTTGAAAACTTCCCCCCGCAATCAAACGGGAGGGGACACTCATCACCCAGAAACACTGGCCAGACCCCCCGCACCATGGGCGAATGCAGCAAATGCAAGGGAAAACGGGGCGACTGTATACCTTGAGAGTCCGCAGGCCGCTTCCACCCTGCGACCATCAAGCGGCCGTGTCTCTGCCTTTCAACCTGGGACGCTGCCGTAGTACGACGGCTCAACATCTTGGTCCGATTTCGAGCGCATTCTGGAGATGGTGGCGGAAAATCAGCAGTGGAGCGACGCTGAGCGGTGCTTGTGGATAGCACTCAACGTACAGAGCCAAGCCCAGAGGTTCTTCAGCACCCTGCCAACGAGCACAACTCGCAACTATCACTTGATGTCATCCATGCGAACACAGTTTGCCTTAGACTGCCAGGCAAGCTACCAACAGTTGCGCAACCGCGCGCAAAGACCCAAGAAGTCCCTCATGGATTTTGCCATAGAGTTGGAACGCTTGGGCCGTGTGGTTTTTACCGGTACTCGAGAGGACACCTACAACTCCATAATGGTGCAGCAGCTCGTGGACGGCAGCTACCGACAAAACGGAAGCCGGCCGCCAAGTCAGGCGTGCCCACCACGGGATCCCCAGCGATGAGCTTACTCCATTGACACACTGTGTGACAAAAGCCTACATGGTGTACTTCTCTTTCAGGAATGCCCGGTGCGGATAGTAGTAGATACGGGTGCCTCCGTATCAGAGCATGCAAATAACCGTCAACCGATTTTTCCAACGCAGTCTTCACGCAGACAAAACATAAAAAATTTGGTACACACGATCTCTCTCTGAGCGAAACACTTTTTTCGTTTCGCTTGTGTGTTTCGGTCCGACTGTTTGGCTCAACCGTAAAAACGATTCGATCTCTCAATAACCACAGATAGGGACACTTTTGAGGGAGCGGTCACGCAAAACGGTCTTTGAAAGACCACTGCGCAAGAAGTGTCTTCAAAAAGGGTTGTTTCTTGCTGTGTGCGAGAAAGAGAAAACAATATGCCTGAGCAATTCATGTGCATAAATGTTATGTAGGAAAACACAGACGCACGCATACATACAAAAGGACTTTTTTCCGAAAGTGTCTGATCAAAATAGTCCCTGAGAGAGCGAACCAAAGAGAACACAAAAAAAAGTGTCTTGGTCTGAGAAGAACAGTTGTTGAGCGAAAACACTTTTGATGTGTTCTTTCGCTCCACGTTCTCAAAGTGTTCGTAGAAGATCGGTTTTTTTTGGACACTTTAAAATGGTTGACGGTTATTTGCGAGCTCTGCTCCGTATCCCTGCTCAGCAAGCGTGACGTAAGGGAAGCACTGCAAACCACCGCTTGTCGTGTAGTGCGGTGCGAACCGACATCCGAGACCTTTGCTGCAACGCAACGCAACGCGTCTCCGCAACTGTTCGGATCGGCAACCGCTCGGTGCTGCAGATTGTGGACGGTGCCCAGCCCAGTCTCCTGGGAGTCGACTTTCTCCTTCGGCATGGAGCCACGGTGGACCTTAGCGCTCTACTGCTCAAGTTCCCCTGGGGTACGGAGCCATTACACGTTGCCAGCTCCATGCGAGGGAATGCGCTCTACTTAACGGAGAAATCTTGTATACCGCCTCGGAGCGACACTCAGCATGTCCTGAGTTGCGTGCCGCCACAGCAGCAAGTAGTCCTAGGACGTGGAGAGATGTCGGACCTGGGCCTACCCTCGGGCCTGGTTACGGGTAGTACCATCGTAGACGCTACCAGCAACACCCTGGCGGAACGGATCACTGAGTTTAATGACCAAGGATGGAGCTTGCAGCCGCTTACTGCGCTGGGCGAGTTGAAAGCGATAGACGAAGTACACGAGCTGACGGATGCAAGGGAGGACCCCATATCTGGAAATTCCCTACTGAATTACGTCGAGCTCAGAGCACGGACGCCGCTCGAGAAGCCGCCCCATCGTGAAGACGTTTGACAAAAACGCCGATGAGACAGTTCGCAATAAAGCCCCCCAATCAACAGACGCCATCAAAAGGCACCCACTTAAGCAACCACCACGATCGAGAAAGGAAGCATTAGAACAGTTGCTAGCGGAAATGCGTACAATGGGAGTGATACGTCGAACGGCTGACAGGTCCGTTTCCAGATACCTGAAACCACAATCAGACTGGATAGGCCCGACCACGGATTCGTAGTCATTCCGACCTAGTCTACGAGATACGTGTTCCCGGAAAACGCACCAAGACGATACACGTCAACCGCTTTGCTGCCTACAAAGGACTAGTCTGCGAATAAGTCGGCCAGGAGACTCGATTCAATGTAACGAAAATTTGAAGTTGGCGCCTTTAGAGCCCTGGACCAGGCTTATCGATAGTTTGAGTCCACCTGGACTTTGGACAGTAGGGAGAAAGAAAACGAAGAGACAGAGAAGCAAGAAGAAGAAGAGACATTGAATTTGGAAGAAAAAGTTGTAAAAACGTGGTTAAGAAGGAATAAGAAGGTTATTGGAATAAACTGGAAAAAAGCGAAATAAAAGTTTTGGAAATTATTATCACGATGGCAAAACAGCTGCTACTTAGCTGCCGCCTTAAAAAATTTGTCCAAATCCCAACCTGTAAAGGAAATCCGCTTGGCCCGCCGGTAGCAAAAAAATCTTGTTACAATATAAACACTAAAATGTCTCACGTTCATATAATTCTGAATTGTAGGGAGCGATGTTTTTACGAAGAGCGCTGTCTCGCTCGCACGAACTCCAGTACGCTCGCAGATCAAAAATAGAAGCAGCTTGCTTTTGTATGTACGCACGGAACTGTAAGTACACATGTGCGTGTACGTATGCCCAGCTGCCGAAATGGCCAGCAAAATACTTTTCAGAGACACAATACTTTTCTTGAGACACAAATTTATTTGTTGAGTTTTGCTTATTGACGCGACGCACTATTACATTGTAATATTTTATCTTTTATATATGAGGAGTGCAGCTACTAAAAGTAGTCGGCGGAGTGGAGAGATGGTATATCGAGGCCACGGTCAGTGGGGATGGACTATGGTTCCGTGCTCATTCGGTAACTTGAGGGGGGTTCGTTGGACCGCGTCTCGTCTCCTTCCTACATATAATTTTATTAGAATCCCCTAAAGTTTACAGGAGTTAACTCCGAAAACAACAAAATGCCTATGCAGCCCGCAAACACCAAAGCAAAAGGCACCATCGAATTGATGGGGTACAAAACTATACCAATCCCTTGTACTCCCACCCTACCCTCCTTTATGTCACCATGTCACCAAAACTAGAACTTTATCCTTCCATATTCATGCTTCAATACTTCAATTTATATTTATACATTCCTTAAAACTATACATTCTCCTACATAATTATGAAAACTAACCAAGGTGGCAACCAAAAGAACCAAAAAAAATGTTGTGTACTAACTAAAGATCAAAGGGGAAAGAAATAATTATATCTAGTAAGAAGATTAGGACAAAGTATATATAGATGAAAAAGATAATATACAAATTTAAAGGGATATAGATATAGGTATGTGTGTAAATATGTATTCAAATGAACGTAAAGAAAATCAGTTTAAAAATTGGAATCCGCAATACCAGTTCATCACTTTCTTTTGTTTGGCTGGTTAGTGTAAATTCATGGCATTAGAAGGAACAACCAAAAGGCAAGAATGCGATCAGCTCAATGCACCCACTACCGACTAAGCCAATGCACAGCTGCGTATGCTGATAAGCATAAGCAGCCAAACACCGATTTAGCGGTGATCGCTGATCGCGGGAGCAAGCGTGAAGTTATGCGAATATAGGCACAAAGGAGAAAGTAATAACGAGAGGGAACGTTGTGAGCCGCGGCAAAGGCCGCGGCTCTACCTTATACCCGGTACTCAGTCAGTATATACATACATATGTGGAAGCATAAGCAGTTTACATATGTTAGCAACGTGTGCTAGAAATGTATGAGAGAGTTCCGTTGAGCTTGTGTTAGTGTGTGTTTGGGTATTCTACCTGAATCGCAAGAACATTGCAATATTACGTCATCCTGTTTGTGTGTCCGTTTTGTACGTCCGTTCGTTGTGTCAATTTTGTTGTCAGTTTCACTATGTAGTGCTGGAAAGTTCCGTTTTGGCGGGCAACTGCGTTTGTAGCTGTCGCCGAGTGTGGTTCGGTAGAGAGGCACTAGAAAAAGGGAAGACACAAAGCCAGTGGAGTTGAGTTGTGTTTAGGATCCCGGTGCGACCGAAACTCGCTGCGCCTAAAGCGATGGCAACGAATAAAGAAAATAACGACGCTGCAACAACAGAAGTGGGATCTGGCTCGCTACCTAATACGTCAATGGATCCATGGCGAGTGTTAATGGAAGTACAAAATAAAAATTGTATGGAACTTGTGCAAGCATTGAAATCAACGGCTTCCGAAAAACCAACTAATAATGCAGTAGTTTTGCCGAAATTTAACGCTGACCTTGTAGGCGCCGACGCATCGGCGTGGTGCGCTACAGTAAATATAATTTTGGCAGAAAACAACATAAAAGGCAGTGCGTTTGTGATGGCTTTGAGTGCAGCATTGGAAGGCAGTGCATCGCAGTGGCTCTCACAAATATGTTATCCTGACATAAATTGGACTGATTTTAAAGAACTTTCTCTTCAGCGCTTTACCAGTGTTGAGACACCAGCAGCTATGTTGTTAACAATGTTATCAACTTGCCCGACTGAAGGAGAATGTCTCTCCAATTATGCTAGTCGCATGGTGACGTCACTCATCACCAAATGGCGTGAGATGGATGTGGAGGAGATTGCTGTATCCGTGACGCTTGCTTAGCTGGCTCATATTGATAGCAGATTGCAACGTCTTACTTTTACATCAAACGTGCGCACCAGGAGTGAACTACAGACAGAGCTAAAAGCTTTTACGTTCAACAAACGATAGAAATCCTCACAAGAAGAAACAGCGGCATTCGACTCAAAACGACAGAAATGTTCAACAATAAAATGTCATTACTGTGGAATGTTGGGTCGCAAGATGGTCGAATGCAGAGCTAGACAGCATCAAAATCTTCCTCCTCGTGCTGCTGAGCGCAGCGGCAAGAGCGGGTTTGGTCAATCAAATTTAACCTGCTTCAAGTGTGGAGAGGTTGGACACATTTCAACCCATTGCAGTAAGCCCAAAATGGAGAAATTCAAAGATACGCATCAGGTGAAAAGAGTGCAGCTATGCGAAGTTGATGTGCCCAAAGGAGAGATGATTCACCATGGCGAGACTTTCACGATAACGTTTGACTCTGGAGCGGAATGTTCATTAGTTAAACAAAAGATAAGTGCTAAGTTAGTTGGTAAAAGAATTAACAATACAGTAATGTTGAAAGGTATTGAAAATGACAGCATTTGTAGTACATTGCAAATACTTTGCAAGGTACAAATTAACAACCATTGTATTGAAATGCTATTCCATGTTTTGGGTGACGAATATTTGAAAAATGACATTATGATTGGTAGAGAAATACTGTCGCAAGGATTTTATGTCATTATGTCACCTGGAAAATTTGAAATTGTTAGATCAAAATCTGTTAACTTTTGTTCAAATGATGATATATTTTCTAAATTGAATACTGACCTTGTCGGTGAAGATAAAGATAAATTAAGCAATTTATTGGAAAACTATTCAAAATCTTTTACAAAGGGAATTCCTTCATCTACTGTCAGTACAGGTGAAATGAAGATTAAATTAGTAGACAATAGAAAAATTGTTCAAAGAAGACCATACAGGCTTAGTCCAAATGAAAGAGAATTGGTACGCGACAAGATTAAAGAGCTTTTGGAATGCAATATCATTAGGCCAAGCTGCTCTCCCTTTGCAAGTCCTATGATGTTAGTAAACAAAAAAGACGGTTCTCATCGTTTGTGTGTTGATTACCGTGAATTGAATTCTAACACAGTTTCAGATAGATATCCTTTACCCCTTATAGCAGATCAGATAGCCAGACTTCATGGTGCTAAATATTTCACTTGTTTGGATATGGCAAGCGGATACTACCAAATCCCATTGCATGAAGAATCAATAGAGTGTACCGCTTTTGTCACCCCAGATGGCCAGTACGAGTTTTTGTCAATGCCGTTTGATCTGAAAAATGCACCTTCAGTTTTTCAGCGTACAGTGATGCATGCACTTGGAGAACTGGCAAATACTTTTGTGGTTGTCTATATGGATGACGTTTTAGTGGTGGCTGCAACGAAAAATGAGGTTTTGCAAAGACTACTGGTTACTCTTGATGTTCTCACGAAAGCTGGTTTTTTGTTCAATGTTAAAAAGTGTTCGTTTCTGAAGTCAACTGTTCAATATTTGGGATATGAAGTAAGCGAGGGTCAAATTCGTCCAAATTCTAAAAAAAAGTTCTGCATTAACTGCCTTGCCACCTCCTCAGTCGGTTTCTGCTTTAAGACAGTTTATTGGACTTGCGTCTTACTTTCGGCAATTTATTCAAGGATTTTCTTGTTTATTGAAGCCTTTGTATTTGTTGACATCGGAAAAGAACGAGTTTATTTGGAAGCCAGAACATGAAGAGATAAGACAAAAAGTTATATCTGTTCTTACACAGAAGCCAGTTTTGGTTATTTTTGACCCGCAATATCCAATCGAGTTGCATACTGATGCAAGTGCTCGTGGATACGGTGCCATCTTGTTGCACAGAATAGACAAAAAGCCCCATGTCGTTGAGTTCTTCAGTAAGGCTGCCTCACCTGCTGAGTCAAGATACCATTCTTACGAATTGGAGACTCTCGCGGTTGTCATGGCCATTAAGCATTTTCGTCATTATTTGACAGGCAGAGATTTTGTTGTCTTTACAGATTGCAATTCGCTTAAAGCATCAAGAAATAAACGTGACCTATAGCCCAGAGCACAGAGATGGTGGGCTTATTTACAGTCGTTCTCATTTGAATTACAGTATAGAGAGGGTAGACGAATGGCTCATGCTGATTTCTTTTCAAGAAATCTCCCATCTGCTGATGTAATTGATGCTCGTAAAGTTACTGAAAAAAGAATTCATCTGGCAGAGATATCTAGTGATTGGCTGATGGCTGAACAGCGCAAGGATTCCGATATAATTAATATTGAGAATAAACTAAAAGAAAATTCTCTTGCCGAGGACATTGCAATAACTTACGAACTAAGAGCAGGAATAATTTATCGGAAAATACAGAGAAATGGCAGAACTCGATCTTTGCCAATTGTTCCAAGAGCATTTAGATGGTCCGTTATTAATTAAGTTCATGAGACAATAATGCATTTGGGTTGGGAAAAAACATTGGACAAAGCCTACGATTTTTACTGGTTTGAAAATATGTTAAAATATGTAAGGAAATTTGTTGAAAACTGTATAACTTGCAAGATGTCAAAGTCATCCTCAGGTAAAGTTCAGGCTAGACTTTTTCCAATACCAAAGGTCGACACACCTTGGCATACAGTGCACATAGACATAACAGGCAAGTTAAGTGGCAAGAGTGATCAAAAAGAGTATGTTATTGTTCAAGTGGACGCTTTTACTAAATTTGTTTGCTTAACACACAGACTCAAGATTGATGCTGACAATTGTATAGGTGCTGTGACATCGGCTGTATCCCTGTTTGGAGTACCAAACCGCATAATTGCAGATCAGGGTAGGTGTTTTGCCAGCTCTAAATTTGGTGAATTCTGTTCTAAACAAAATATAAGTTTGCACTTAATTGCGACAGGTGCAAGTAGAGCTAACGGACAGGTAGAACGCATTATGAGCACTTTGAAAAACTTATTAACGGCAGTTGAAACTAGCAGCAGATCTTGGCAAGACGCATTGGGCGAGGTACAGTTAGCCTTAAATTGTACTGTAAGTCGAGTGACAAAGGCAAGCCCTTTGGAATTGTTCATTGGCAAAGTTGCTCGTCCGTTGGGGTTGCTTCCACCATGTGACGTGGCACAAGAAGTTGATTTGGCAGAATCAAGAGCTCGAGCAGTGCAAAATATATCAGCGGCGGCAGCATATAGCAAAGGGCAATTTGATAAAACTAAGGCTAAGGTTGTTGGGTATGAAGTAGGAGACTTTGTGTTGTTGAAGAATGAAGAAAGGCATCAAACAAAGTTAAGTCCAAAGTATAGAGGACCTTTGCAAATTGTTCAAGTACTAGACGGAGATAGATATATCCTCAAGTCGTTGACAAATAATAGGAAGCTCAAGTACGCTCATGAAGATATAAGAAAATTACCAGAGGGATATGTTCCAGATGATTTAGAAAGTTGTGATGAGGATTTGAATGATATGGGAATGGAAGCTGTTGCAAGAGGCAGTAATGAAATGATAGAAAAAGAAACTGTTGAAAGAGACAGTAATGAAGCGATTGATAAGGAAACTGTTGAAAGAGACAGTATTGGAATGATGGAAACTAAAACTGTTGAAAGAGACAGTAGGGATGCCTGAGAGGCTGATAATAAAACTTGAATAAATTTGTCATATCTGTAATGCAAGCACAAGTGCAAAACAAATGTTTTGATCATGGCGTGTGGTGCATAAAATAATGTAATGCGAAACCAAGTGGGTTTATGATAATGAAGAGAATTATTAAGATAGTTTAATTAAATAAAAGATGAATTTTATATTGGTTTAAGAACTAAGAATGGATGTTTAAATTCGGAATGAAGCTATGAAGTTTAAAAAAAAAATAATAGTAATAATAAATAAAATGAAATAAATAAGTTGTAATTGAGAAATTTATAAGAAAAAGGATATGTTAATGTTAATTTTTATTTTATGATTTGTAAATAAAATGATTTAGGAAGCTAAGCATTTTTTTTTTACAATTACACGAGGTCGTGTTATGGTCAGGTTGGCCGTGTGGAAGCATAAGCAGTTTACATATGTTAGCAACGTGTGCTAGAAATGTATGAGAGTATTCTACCTGAATCGCAAGTACAGCTGTGTTCATGGAAATAGCAGTGCTACACAAGCTCAAGTAAAAACCGTTTTTTTTCCTTTTTGTTTTTGTAAAATGGAATATGGAGATAAGAAAAAACCAAAAGTCCCGTTAGATTTGATCTTTTTCTGGGAATTATTGATTTTTTTGTGTCGCATCACAACTTTTTGGCTGTTCACTGAAATAGCAGTGTTTGGGTGATCTCCGACGAAAAGTGCCGAAAAACTTGTAAAATTGTGAAAAGTGAGTTTAATTAAGTAGATTATTATAATTTAATTTATAATTTATTATAATACGCTATAAAAATGAAAAAAAAATCATTTTAGTGGGTAGAGGACGCCACTGCACCAAGGAAAAGAGGCAACGGATCATTGACCTTAGAAAGGATGGGAAGAAATATAAGGAAATACAAATTCTTCTCAATTGTTCTGCTAAGATGGTATCCAATGCCATAAAGTATGAACTAAAGCCCGAAAAACGTGGTGGCATACGCAAAACTACAAATTTAGAGGACCTACGCATTCTGCGCTTCAGCAGAAAGAATCCTTTTGCATCCTCTACGGAAATAAAAAGGCGTCTGAAGTTGGAAGTCAGTGACGTAACCATTCGTCGACGACTACTCAATAATAATTTGAATGCTCGAAGTCCACGAAGGGTGCCATTACTCAATGCGAGACACATCAAATCCCGGTTGGAGTTTGCCAAAAGCCATTTAAACTGGCCAATATCAAAATGGCGTAATATCCTTTGGACAGATGAGTCCAAACTGGTCTTGTTTGGGGGAACAGGATCTAGGCAGTATGTTCGTCGACCTCCAATCACAGAATATCTTCCTCAGTATACGGTGAAGACAGTTAAGCACGGTGGCCTTAAAATATTAGTTTGGGCCTGTTTTGCGTATAACGGTGTTGGTCCAATACATCTGATCGATGGGATTATGGACAAAAATGTGTATGTCAATATTTTGAGGAACGTTATGCTGCCTTATGCCACATGGAATATGCCCTTAAAATGGACATTCCAACAGAATAACGATCCAAAGCATACCAGCAAACTTGCAAAAGCTTGGTTTGACGCAGAAAGGATCGATGTAATGCCATGGCCAGCTCAGTCCTCGGACCGCAACCCCATTGAAAACTTATGGGGGGACATAAAACGCTATGTATCCAAGCAATCACCGTGTTCTAAGTCCCAGCTTTGGGCGGCGGTTCAGGAGGGATGGGCGAATATTGGCCCTAAGCGTTGCCAGGACTTGGTAGACTCCATGCCACGTAGGTGCGAGGCTGTAATAGCCAATAAAGGGTATACTACAAAGTATTAGGCCATAACCTAAATGTTATTTAGTATTTTTAAGTTTATTAACTAGTTATGTTGAATTAATGCGTTTATTTTGGTAACACTGCTATTTTAATGAACATCGGAATTTATGGTTTTTTTTTTATTTTTCATCCATATATCCAAAGTACTGAATAAATGAAAAAAAAAAGATGTCAAGTTATGCGAAAATAAATACTTTAAGCACCTTAAAACAAATTTTGTCCCTTTTTGGCTTTATAATAGGATTTATCAATCTGAAAAGATCATACCACCCGCACTGCTATTTCCATGAACACAGCTGTACATTGCAATATTACGTCATCCTGTTTGGGTGTCCGTTTTGTACGTCCGTTCGTTGTGTCAATTTTGTTGTCAGTTTCACTATGTAGTGTTGGAAAGTTCCGTTTTGGCGTGCAACTGCGTTTGTAGCTGTCGCCGAGTGTGGTTCGGTAGAGAGGCACTAGAAAAAGGGAAGACACAAAGCCACTGGAGTTGAGTTGTGTTTAGGATCCCGGTGCGACCGAAACTCGCTGCGCCTAAAGCGATGGCAACGAATAAAGAAAATAACGACGCTGCAACACATACATTTATGAGCCTACGATTTATGAAATTTATTATATGTTCTCAAAAGGGACGAAATCAATATTTAAATTAAAAAAATTAATTTTTTGTTTACATATGCTTTGTACATCTGCGCCTACATTTCTACATGAGATGTATAACTACATATTTGAGACGTACAAGTGTTTACGACAGAGAGAGAGAGCTTTAATAATGATCCGATCTGATCCAGATTCAACACTCTGATAGAAATGGTCATTCTCAATGACTCTGCGTTTTTAGTTTTCTCGTATCTTCAACATTGTGTACGCCACAGACTTTCGTCTTTTGTGTGGGCGGAAAGGGGCGGGGCGAAATTTTGAATTACATTTGGAGTAGTGTGATCACACAGGAGACTGAATACAAAACTTGGTTGCTCTAGCTTTAATAGTCTCTGAGATATAGGCGCAAATGAAGACGGACGGACGGACGGACAGACAGACATGGCTATATCGACTCGGCTATTGATGCTGATCAAGAATATATATACTTTATGGGGTCGGAAATGCTTCCTTCTGGGCGTTACACACAACCGTTATCCGCACAAATCTAATATACCTCTTACTCTTCGAGTGCCGGGTATAACAAGGATGGAACACATTCACGGTAACCTGAGAATGGAGCAAGTGGAGCGCCTCGGAAAGGACCAGGAAGGCGAAAGCAGGAGGCTGGAGCGTGTTCAACGGTTCGTAGAGAGCCAAAACTTCATTCTGAGGTGTGGTCCCGCAGGTCAGTGAAGGGCGGCCATGCTCTTTCGCGGAGACGAGGAGGAGCGCCCAGGCGGATCACCCGAGTTGCAGATGATGGCATCGCTCCTGGTGTCACCGGAGCCATCGGAGGGAGACACCGTGACGCCGGTGGTTTCGCCGAGCGGTAGCGAGGCCGGGCTAGAAAGCGACGACGACGACGTCGTCATCGTGGACTGGCAGTTCGCGGCGGCGGTGAAGCAGGCGTGCCGGGCGGCAGAGCTGCTGCACGCCGAAAAGCAGCGCTTGCGAGAGACCACGATGAAACAACAGCAACGCATACGGAAAATTCGCGAAGCTATGCAGCGCAGAGAGGCGGTGAGCGTGTGTAGCGACAGCGACAGTGTGGAGCTGGTGGAGGAGGAGCCCCAACCGCCGGAAGAGGCACGACCCCAACCGCCGGAAGAGGCGCGGCCCCAATTGCTGGAGGAAGCGCGGCCCCCACCGGCCGAGCCGGCCATGTATCCGGAGGAGGAGTGGCAGCGGAGGCTTCGGCAGGCTGAGGCCGAGGAGGAAGGGCTGTGGGAGCCAGTGCCAATGGAGGAGGCCGAGGAGAGAGAGCTGTACCCCGTTCCTGAGGAGCCCGAGGAGGTGCTTTTCACGCGAAGGGAGGAATGCCCACGGCCATCGCAGCAACCACAGCACCAGCAGGAGCAGCAGCGGGACCAGCAGCAGCGAGACCAGCAGCAGCGGCAGCAACAGCAGCCGCGGCCGGAGCCGCAACAACACCACCAGCAGAAGTGGGGAGGTCCGGAACGGGCGTTGGACGGCGGTCCGCAATGGTATGGTGTGGGACCACCAGGTGCTACACGTAACCTGGGCGTCAGGCAAGGCGCCTGAGGACGAGCCACCAGCGGAGGAGGCCCGGGTGTGGGAGGAGGCTGCTCGGGCGAGCAACCACGAGATCCGAGAGGGCGGTCCGCAGCAACCAACCACACGGGCTAGGCGGCGGCATCGACAACGGCAGTGACAGTAACACCGATGGCAGCGGCAGTACCGGCAACAACGACGACGGCGAAGGCGGCGAGGGCAGCAGCGACAGTGCTTACAAAGGCAGCAGCAGTAACGGCGGCAGTGACGGCAACAACGACCGCGGCAGTGACGGCACCAACGACCGCGGCAGCGGCAGTACCGGCGGCAGCGACGGCGGCGGCAAGGGCACCGGCGACCCCGGAGGCAGAGAAAGCCCTCGCAGCAAAGGAGCCGTGGGAACGCGGGCCGTGGCAGTAGACGGCTCCGGTCGTTGCGTCCAGCGGACCGCCAACGTTGAAGCGTCAGCGGTCGTGCCCCGAACCGCGCTGTACCGTGAAGCAAGGCAGTCTAAACAAGGTAGGCTTATCGGCTCGCTCGCTCTCTGTGTTTTGCTTCTTTCGATTCAGTCTGTTGTGAACAGTTGTGAGCGAAGCATCTTCGCGGACGATTTTTCCCTCAGACTTTTTTGCGTATTTACAATGTCGCCGCCGTATTGCTTTTTATGCAAGATTACTATATATATGTACATATTATTAATATTACATATTATTATATATACATACATTTGCAACCACGTACAAATTTCTCCTTTGAGACTCTTTCTTACAACGCATTTGTAAGTCTCTCTCTCTCTCTCTTCTGTCATTTTGAATACCTTCTTATTGCTCTCTATAAGCCCACCTTGTTTAGTATGCCTTGCCGTGAAGCGGCCCATGCTGCAGCGGCAGGCAATTAAATTTAGTTTGCCATCAACTAGGATTGTTGATATTATATCGATAATATCGTTGCATCAAAAAAATTTATATAAATCAGAGCTCGCAAATGACAGTTGATCGTTTTTCTTATATGCTCAGCTTCGTAACATAACCGAAAAGATTTTGCAGACACGATCTCGCTCTGAGCGGCTCTCTTTGTTTTGCTTTGAATCGGTTTTGGTCAAATGCTTTGCCTTGACTCATTCGTGTGACGCTCTCAAATGAGTGTCGCGTAAAGAGTAATACGATTTTCGCTCACACAAAGACTCTCAGCAAAAGACAATTTGACTAAAAAACTCAACAGAAATGATCTTTGCCTTCGTGTGCGTGACATGCATACAAATAAATGTAAATGAGAACGCAACAATCGCGTGTGTTCACCCATACATACGCAAAAGACAATTTGCTTCATTTAACTCAAGCAAGCGATCAGTGTTTGACTTGAGCGAAACGAAAACAGAAATAACTGTCTCGCTCAGAGCGCGAACGAGCTAAGCCAGACGCGACAAAAACAGTTTCTGTCTGAGTCTTTTTTATTGTGTGAGTGAAAGACACTTATTTGCAGACAACGAAAAAGTGTCAAAACCCAGCAGTTCTGCGGACTAGCCAACGCCTAGCTATCTGACTAGCCCGTCCGGTCCAGTACTCACCCGCAGACTAGCCCGACCCCATGTAAAATCCTATCCCATTTTAGCATTGCATGTCATTGGGGTTGATGTGTCGGCAGCCATTGCATCAACGTTGGCTAGTCCGTGACTAGGCTGCGGAGACCAGTCAATGGCCATTGCATCAACGTTGTCTAGTCCGTGACTATGCTGCGGAGACCAGTCCATGGGCTGGCCCAAGTGGACCAGACCACAGCTAGGCTGCAGAGACCAGCCCATGGACTGGTCCACGTAGACTAGTCACGGACTAGGCTGCAGAGACCTGTTAATGGACTGGTCCAAGTGGACTAAACCACGGCTAGGCTGCAGAGACCAGCCCACGGCTAGGCTAGGAAAGGCTGGTATAGGTATAAAAAACTTTTTTTTTCATTTTCTATTTATATTATTTACAACTAAAAAAACAAGAAAAAAATAACGCAAACAAAAATAAAATAATAATAATATAATAAAAATACTAGACTTATTTTTAGTGTTCTTCGAGATCATTCGCTTTTTCTGGAGGTGCAAAGCACGGCGCAGGTGGTTGATCCCCGGACCAGGCTCTTCCATTTCAATTGATGCTGAAAATATAATTGAAGAAATAATTTAAATATTGTTACTTAAAATTGGATTTTGCATTATTACTTACCGATGATCGTGGTGTAAAAATGCTTAAGGGACTTTAGGCACTTCTTCCCAAGCACCCCGTCCACGTTACATTCAAAGCCCACCGCGTCTATAAATATATTTTTCAAATTCTGATCAACGGAGCCCGGATGCAGGCGCTGATGAATGGCATTAATCTGTAAAAAATATTATATTAGTTAAATATGTTAAGACATTACATAAGAAATACGTACGTATTCCTCTCGGTTTCCCTTTCCAATTTTTTCGTTTAGGTCAACGAGTTCTTCATAGCTTTTGATGGGACAGCATTCCAAAATGTTTTTAGCATGGCCATTCGCATTCTTTTCCAGAAGCCTTCCCATCATCACTTTCATCTCTGCCATTTCGCCTACGACAAACTCCAGCTTCCGCGTCAAATTTTCCTCCATTACCTTCATTTGCTCTTCCAATCTGGCGCATTTCGTGCACTCTATTTCTTTGTCTGTAAATTTAAAAGTATATTTTAGTACAATATAACAGAAATAACAATAATGTTAACTTACCTTTGCAGGAGAACTTTACTCTTTTAAAGTCTGACATGTCTTAAAGGATAAGTAAATATTAGAAAATTGCGAAATAAAATAAAAGTATTATAAATAAAAATATATATAATAATAATAACTATATAATATATAATAAAAAAAAAAAACTAATAATAATTTATAAATAATTAATATAAATGTAGCAGTGGCATAACAACTAACCTATTTCCGAATGGAATACAAAGTCCCTTACACTCTAAATAATTTAAAGGAAAACTCTCCTCTACCTCATAGTCGTCAATATCTACCATGTAAACCCCCAAACTTGTCGAATCTAGAGGCTCATAATACAAACTATATTTATTAGAAAATCTTTGACCTATGAAAAAGCCCTCATCAGAAAACGATGTTATTATTAAAGGAATATAACCTTTAATAAAGCAACAATTGTCTGGTTTCCTAGAACTTAAAATGCACCCTTTAAAATAACATCTATCTCCTATAATTTTGAGTTCTGTCTCATCAAATGGCCCTGAAAACTTTTCCTCACTGATTTTTCTATGAATCTGCTCTAAAATCTTGTTCGGTTTCCTAACCATCCTTTTCATTTTTTGCAAATAATTCTCAAATGAGTATGACGACCCCGAAGTAGGGTCACCTACTTGCTCTATTGTTTCCCTTATGTGTAAAAGACTGTGCACATTGTAGGAAAGGCTATTTTCACCAAATAAGTTGGGAAAATTATGAACAAAAAGATCTAACATGGATTGTGCACAGGAAAGATTTTTTCTCGCAACATTGGAAAGCACAAAATGCGATATGCGCAGTGAAGTAAAAGAAATAAATAATATAAATTATCGTGAATTTCCCCATAAAGAACTACAACCCCTGTATATGAAAGAAACTGCCTAAACTCTGTTGCTTTCCAATGGTATGTCTCTTCTAATGATCTAGGCTTTCGAGCAAACTCTTTCGGAATAAACGGACATATTGCAACTTACTTATCGGAAACATTTTTTTTATTTTCGTTCGACACTTTCTAACTTAATTTTTTGCTCATTAATCTTAGGAGAAATTTCCGCATAACACCCAAATCAATGCGGTGCATGCAATTTAATGGAATCTGACTAATCATATTTATTTTCAACCTTTCTAATGTTGACTTTTCCCTGAAATAGATTATGATGATCTGGATACTTTCTATTATTAAACTTTTTATCTGTAATTAAAATCCCCGATGAACTGCTATAGGTCAATACCATATCCACTTTTCTTCCTACCTGAGTACACTTCGCACACCCATGTTTCGAAGTATGGCCGGAAGTACCGGTAATGAAAGCTCTTGCAAAAGCCCTAATTTCTGCTTTGATATTTTCCCCTTCTATTTGCAGCCCGTTGTCTAAAATATCCAAATACTCAGTTGAAAATGTGCTTAGAAATTAATCGCAATCGGATGGTTTTGTTTTACCTACAAAAACATCTACTGGAAATACAGGCATTCCCACAACATTATTTAATCTAACCAAGATTGGCTATAAGTGAGTTTTGGAACTTTTAAATAGCGGTAGTCCATCTATGTTTATATCAAAACTCAATTCTTTGTGAAGCTTCACCACAGTCTTGGCCACATTTTCAAATTGATTTTTCAAATTGATTTTTCAAACCTAAATGCAGGTATTGACCCCGCTTGTCACCCACAACGCAAGCAACGGCGCTTGCACTCCTTTGCTGTTACCTGCTCTGGTCCAGAGATCAACGCAGTTATCTATTGGAATTCCACCGCTTCTTTTCGTTTCGCTTTCGTTGCCGCCGTCGGAATTCTCGCTGACTCTCTCTCCCTTGGAACAACTGCACTCAACCTTTTGCTGCCGCCTTCGCTTCCACTGTTGGATTTGTGCTTTGGCTACTGCTGCCTGGTTGCGTTCGTGCTGTTGTTGCCTGCATTCGTTATTGTTGAAACCTCTAATTCTGTGTGCGTGCAATTACACTACACAACAAAATGACGACACTTGAAGATTTGACACGCCAACGGAGCAACATAAAACGAAACATATCTTGAATCAAATCTGTCTTGGAAGAAAAGACGGAAAAGCCGATTTGCAATGACGAGCTTCGGTATCGTTTAAGCATCTTGGAAACCTATTTCAAGAAGGTTCTAAGTGTCCAGGCTGACATTGTAGACCTTAACCCAAACGATGAAGGACGGGCAGACTTGGAGGACACGTACATAGCAATCAAGCTATCCATAAAGGACAAATTGGGAGGTGACTTAAACACCAGTATTGTGAGGAATCGATATTCCTCACAAGACGCTGGTAGAGGATACGGCGAAATGGCCAGAGAAGAGCGCGACTTTTCCCGTTAAGCGAGAGGATGGAGCGAGCCTCGCTCCCAGAACAGGGAAACGGCGGAATTGGGCCAGCGGCGGGTTCAAGAGCCGAGGACCGGGAGGCGCCATGTGGATCCCATGTAGGCCATGTAGATCCCATGTAGCCCATGGGGATTCCATGTAGGCCATGTAATTCCATGTAGGCCATGTAGGCCGATCCCGGTGCGGAAGGCTTGGGAAGACGAAGCGGCCGATGGAAAATTACCCAGGGAAAAGAACCGTTGCGGATAGGCGGCGACGCGGACGCTGTGCCGCAGGGAGCCTATAAGAGGAGGTCCGCGACAGTGAATCCGGACAGTCAAGTGCGGGAACCAAGTGTGTCACCAAGCGAACGTGTTAAGAGTGAAAACCGAAGTAGTGCAACCAGGAGGAACTACGGCTACCAGTGAAGACTACAGAGACGTGCACGGCAATCAAAACCCAGAAACTCACCGCGTAAAGGTGAGATCATTGGCCAGGTGAACCCATTGCGTGCGGAGCTGTGTGAGCGGCGGACGAGGCGGTAGCCCAGTCAGAACCCCCACAGCCGTAGCCCAACGGAGCTACACCTGCGATCAGCCTCAACAACGGTGGAGTCGGGTATTGCGCCACATAACACACGCAGGCAGCCGCGCTACGGTGAGAGGATTCACGAGATACTTAGCACTTAGAAATACCATAGCCGTAAGATATACCTAAGATACTCAATAAAGAACCGCTATTCAGACCACAATCCACCCAACGCATTTCTTGCTTGTCGCCGAGGCAACAAATAAATTCGTTGCATCGATCCACCGACCGCTGAGCCAGCTCTGCTGAATCAGACGGACACAAAAACGGTTCGTTACAACTGGCGCCCAACGTGGGGCCTCAAGACAAGCAAGGAAAGGAGAGTGCATTGGGAAGGACTGTGCTGAGCGAGGTATCAAGAGGAGTATCAAGATGAAGAGCCGGCAGTGGATTCATTCGCTGAGGAAGGAGGAGCTGATGCAGTGCGCCAAGGCATGCGGGCTGCAGTTGGAGGGCTCCGTGGACGAGATGCGGAAGGCGTTTAAGGTCTGGGTCGAGAAGCATGGGACGGAACCGGAGTTTGCCGACGTGATCGAGACGTGGGAGATGAAAACGGGCAGGATCTCGCCGGCGGTGCAGCCTGAGGACAAGGAAGGTGCATATGAACGCCTGATGCCGCGGTGAGGTGCAGAGCGATCGACGTTATGGAAGACGCCGTCAAAATTTCAGGAGGAACTGATAGCGAGCCTGGCGGTCCCACTAAAAATCCAGACACCCAGTCGGCCGCGGGCCAGTAGTGGGGAGAGACCGGCCGGGTCGGAAGCTCGGGAACAAAACGCGCGTCGAGCGGAGTACGAGAGGACGGAGGAGGATCGACGAAGGCCCCAGGAAGAGGCCGCGAGACAGCCACGAGTCAATTCGGCCGTCGTGGCAAAACAGGTGAGAGAGTGGTCATTCCGTTTCGACGGGACGGAAAAGCCACTCGAGTTCCTGGAGCAGGTGGAATGGTCGGCCGACATGTACGGGTTGGATGTGGACCAGATACCAAGGGCGATGCCAGAACTGCTAAAAGGGCGAGCGCTGATGTGGTTCCTCGCTAACAATAGGCAGTGGCAGACGTGGAGGTCGTTCGTGCAAAGCTTCCAGGACTACTTCTTGCCAAGGGACTACTTTGAAAAGTTGCTCCAAGAGGTGAGGAATCGCAAGCAGAAGTGGGGGGAATCCTTCAAGGACTACAAGCGCACTCCGGAACAACAAGCAGAGGCCATCCGGGAGAATAGCGTGCCGGATTTGCGGATTTTTATGCGGCCGCACCGGTGTCGGGATTTGGACGAGATGATGAAGTTGGCGGACGAATTCGAAGCCCTGGAAAAAGATCGGGCGGAATTCCAAAAGGAAAGCCCGTCAGGCCGGGCCAGGGCAGCCAATCCCTTCACGCGAACGACTTCGACGGAGGTATGCCGGCGGTGTAGAGACGACCCGACAACCGGCTTCAACCCGAAACCATCGGTAACGCCTAGCGACCACCAAATGGAAACCAATGTGGTGGGGGGATATGTGCTGAACCCCGAGAACGCGTGCCGCCGGTGTGGAAGCAATAGACACTGGGCCCAGGCATGCACGGGCCGGCCATTGACGTTCTGCTGGAGATGCGGCAAGGTGGGGGTACCGACCTGGCAATGCTGTAAGCCCGCGGGAAACGCACCGCGACCCAAGCCGCGGAGGGCCGTGCCCGGGTCGCAATTGGAGGCCCCGAGGTCCGAAGACACTCGAGAGAGGCACACGTCGGCCTAGTCGGTGGACTGACCGATGAGGAAGTGCAGCTGTCCGCCCTGGTAAGCATCGCCGGGCGAGAGTGGAAGGCCACGGTGGACACAGGAGCGACGAGTAGCTTTGTTAGCTGCGAATTGGCGGACAAGCTGCGAGGAGTTGGAGTGGAGACGAGAACTCGCAAGAGGGTGCGACTGGCGGACGGACACAGCCAGGAGATCAACTCTCAGCTCGAGGTAGAGGTGGCGTTCGGGAATAAGGCGATCGCAATGACGCTCCTCATATTGCCCGGAGTTATTGACGAGCTGGTCCTGGGGTGGGACTTTATAGCCGCAGTCGGAGCAGAGGTGACCTGTGCGGGGCACAGGGTGGTGATCCCTGCGAGAGGTCGACGGAACAGGCGGTTAGAGGAGAAGCTGTCAGTGGCGGTGCTGGCCACGGAGGAAGCCCCAGAGACGGAAAGCGAGTCAACTCCGGCGGCCGGCGAAATGAGCGGCATGGGGGGTGGCAGGCACAGTGGAAAATACCAGGAGACAACGGATGAGGAGTTCTTGGACAAGGAACTAGAAGAATTCCGGAAGATGGAGGGAGTGTCCCAGGTGGCAGTTCATTCCATCACCATGAAGGACGCTGAGCCGGTCAAGCAGCGGTACTATCCCAAGAATCCCAAGATGCAGGCCGAAATCAACCAACAGGTGGACGAGCTGTTGAAAACGGGACGCATTGAACCGTCGAGGAGCCCGTACAGCTCGCCCATCGTGATGGTCAAGAAGAAGACGGGAAAATGGAGGTTGTGTGTGGATTTCCGCCAAATAAATGCGAAATCAATTAAGGACGCGTACCCGATGCCGAGAATAGACTACATCCTGGACCAGCTCAGAGAGGCGCGGTTCATCAGCAGTCTGGACCTAAAGGACGGATATTGGCAGATTCCGCTGGAGGAAAATAGCCGGCAGTATACCGCCTTCACGGTGCCGGGCAAAGGACTTTTCCATTGGAAGGTGATGCCGTTCGGGCTGCACTCAGCGTCGGCGACGTTCCAGAGGGCGTTGGACCAAGTAATCGGGCCGGAAATGATGCCTCACGCGTTCGCCTATCAAGACGATATAATAGTCATCGGACGGACGAGGGAGGAGCATCGGCGGAATCTGGAAGAGGTGTTTCGGAGACTCAAGAAGGCCAACTTGCGCCTGAATGTGGACAAGTGCCAATTCTTCCGGACGGAGCTCCGGTATCTGGGACATTTGGTGACAGGAGAGGGAATATGTACCGACCCCGAGAAGGTGGCGGCCATTGCGGAGCTACAGCCGCCGACGAATGTCAAGGAGCTGCGGCAATATTTGGGCGTAGCCTCCTGGTATCGGAGATTCGTGGACGGATTTGCCACGTTGGTGCAGCCTCTCAGCGCTTTACTTAAGAAGAAGGCGAAGTGGGAGTGGACGCCCGAAAGGCAGCAGGCATTTGAGGCTGTGAAGGGCCGGTTGGTGGCGGACCCGGTTCTGGCCTGTCCCGATTTCTCCAGGAGATTCGTACTCCAGACGGACGCCAGCGATTACGGACTGGGGGCCATCTTGACTCAGGAGACCGAAGAGGGCGAGAGGGTCATCTCATATGCCAGCCGGACTCTGAATGCAGCCGAAAAGAACTATTCGGCGACGGAGAAAGAATGCCTGGCGATTGTGTGGGCGGTCCGAAAGCTGAAGCCGTATTTGGAAGGGTACCATTTTAAGGTGGTCACCGACCATATGGCATTAAAATGGTTGAACAGTATAGAGAGCCCCACAGGAAGGATTGCGAGATGGGCGCTGGAGCTCCAGCAATACGACTTCGAGATTGCATACAGGAAAGGGCAGCTGAACATCGTGGCGGACGCACTATCTCGGCAGCCAGTGACGGAGCGGTGCAGGAGGATGACCGAGGAAAAGGCCAGCTCGGAGCGGGGTACCGAGTGTACATGGCTGAAGAAGATAGAGGAGAGAATGGAAAAAGAGCCGTTGAAGTATCCCGACTACGTAAAAGAGGCGGGCCGGATATACCGACACATACCCCACCGAGCAGGAGACGAAGAGGTGGCGTAGTGGAAGCTTTGCGTCCCAAGGGATCTCCGGGAGCGGGTCATGAGGGAGAACCACAGCATCCCAGAAGCTGGTCACGCGGGAAGCCGGAAGACGGCAACGAGGATAGCGGCTAGATATTACTGGCCCGGAATGCACCGCGACGTAAGAAGGTTCGTGAGGAAGTACGAAACGTGCATGCGCTTCAAGCCGTGTCAGCGTCAGGCGGCCGGAAAAATGCTGACGCAGGTCCCCGAAGAGCCGTGGGCGACGGTTTGTGCAGACTTCGTAGGACCATTACCACGGTCAAAGCATGGAAACGCCATGCTGTTGGTGCTGGTGGACCGGTTTTCAAAATGGACCGAGCTAGTGCCGTTGAGAAAGGCCACTGCAGAGGCATTAACGAAGGCCTTCCGGGAAAGGATTATAGCCCGGTTCGGGGTGCCGAAGGTGGTGGTCACCGACAATGGGGTCCAATTTACCAGCAGGGCCTTTCAACGGTTCCTGGAACACAGCGGGGTGCGGCACCAGTTCACGGCACCGTACACCCCACAGGAGAACCCAACGGAGAGAACCAACCGGACGGTGAAGACCATGATAGCCCAATTCACCGAAGGGGACCAGAGGTGCTGGGATGAAAGGTGGCCGGAGCTAATGTTGGCGGTGAACTCGGCGGTATCAGAATCAACGGGATACTCGCCAGCGTTCATCGTGCAAGGAAGAGAACCGAGGCTGCCAAACGCGTTGTACGACGAGGAGACACTTGGCACGGGGCAAGAAACCCACACACCGGACGAAAACGCGACCAAGTTGCGGGAGTTGTTCCAGTTGGTGCGACGCAACATGGAACGGGTGGCCCAGGATCAGGCAAGGCATTATAACCTGCGAAGGAGATCCTGGAAACCTAGAATAGGAGAGGTAGTGTGGGCCAAAATGCACCATTTATCGAACGCAGTGGAGGGCTTCACGGCGAAACTGGCACCGAGGTATGACGGGCCGTATCCGGTGGTAGACTTCACCTCGCCGGTGATATGCAGGGTAAGGAAGGAGGGCGATAAACAGGCGCGGACAGTCCACATCGCCGACTTGAAGCCGCAAGCGGAGGAAGGGGCGACGGAGGAGCGTAGAGACACGGCGAATGACGCAGAGGAGCTGTAGGCTGAGTCCGGCTACCAGCGGGAAGGACCGACTCCAGGAAGTGGCACGCAGGACACGGGGTGGAGCCGGCACCACCACGAGGGAGGCGCGCGGAGTCAAAAACTACGGGAGGACAATTCCCAATTGGAATCGCGAACGACCGGTGGCAGTAATGGTTCTGAAAAAGGAAAGGTGCGAATTAATCAAGGTTCAACAGGAGACTAAGACTTACCTGTCGGCCAGAACAGGCATCGGCCGGTCCCCGGTCGGGAAGATGTCCGAGCGAACAGGTGGGGTTCGAAAGATGAGTCGGGGGAACGAGCCAAGAGGTCCGGGTTCATGGTCCAGGATACGTTGGCCATCTCTAACCGTCGGGTTCGGCCGGGCAGAAGGCTCGCCCATGCGCCGCTTGTCGGCCGGGGAGTCGGATGATCCTCGGGTCCGGGGCGGCTGCATGGGGCAGAAGTTACGCCAGAAGCCGAACCGAAGGCCGGGAGGAGAGGGCGAGCCAGGGTCGTACCGCCGGGTGTATCCGGGCGGAAGGTCGATTGATCTCATAGCACCGGCGAATTTCGGCGGTCGACATCCGGGACCAGGGACGCAGGACGGGCTGTAGGAGGAGGAAATTAGTGGGAGAAGGACTCAGACCTCGATACTCACCTGGGTTGCCGGGGGTTGGACCGGGCCGGGACCGGCGCCGATTATGTAAGGCCAGAGAAAAAAGCGTATTTGAAAAAAAAACAAAAACAAAAAAAAAATATAAAAATAATAAAAATAAAAAGGTAAAAAGGGGAAAAAGAAAAAATAAATATATAAGCAAAAGAAATAAATATTAAAAAAAAAAAAAAAAAAAAAAAAAAGGAAAAAAAAGGGGGGTTGGGAATATGATATTCGACACGGACAGCCACAATCAGCCTGGAAAACGGTGGTCCCGGATAGAAAAAGGGTATCGCGGCGAACAACAGAGAGGAAAGTAACGGGATCACGCGAGAGGAATAGAGGGAAGTACCGTACGATGGAACGATGGAAATACAACGGAGGAGGGCTGTCGGTGGAGGATGGTTGGATCCATCGATCACTTTGTCGCCGCAGCAGCAAAGATAACACGTGTGTGGGGAAAAAAAAAATTTTTAAAAAAAAACAAAAATTATGAAAACGGAGGAGGTAACCAAAATGATGCAAGAGCAGGACGAGAAGGAAGTCAAGAAGGACTTCATAGCGAAGTATGTGGAGGAGCAAGTCGAGAGGTTGAAGGTCCGAGCCCACCGCCAGCGACGGGCGGAGCTCTCGCGTGGAGAGCGGTGGACTCAGGGCTCGCCGGAGCTCGAGCTGATGGCATCGTCGCTCGACGGGTCAGCCTGGTCCCCAAGGGCAACACCGACGCCAGCGGTGTCCCAAGGAGGAACGGCGGAAGAGGACAGCGACGACGTCGTGTGTGTGGCCACGGGTCCGGCGCTCACGCGAGCCGAAAAAAGGGCGCTGTTGGAGGCGCAGCGGGGACGGTCGGCGGCGAGCGCGGAGCAGCCGCCGGTAGAGCCCACGCGGCCGGCATCAAGGCCAAGACCACCGGTCCCAGTTTCGGCAACGGAGGACGCTCCGCGGGCGTCAAAGCCACCAAAGGCAGCAAAGCCGCCGAAGGCAGCAAAGCCACCAAGGGCAACGAAGGCGTCGAAGCTGGCAGAGGCGGAGCCAGTGGATTTGTCGGCCAAATCGGAGGCGAAGCCAGCGAAGGCGGCGACGCTGGCAGAGGCGGAGCCAGTGGATTTGTCGGCCAAATCGGAGGCGAAGCCAGCGAAGGCGGCGAAGCTGGCAGAGGCGGAGCCAGTGGATTTGTCGGCCAAATCGGCGGCGAAGCAGGCGAAGGCCGCCAGGCCGGCAGAGTCGGCACCAAGGCCAGCAGACGTGGTGGCCGAGTCGGCGGCGAGGCCGGCGAAGGCAGCCAGGTCGGCGGAGGCGGCACCGAAGCCAGCGGACACGGCGACAAAGCCGTCGAAGGAAGCGAGGCCGACAGTGTCGGTGTCAGCAAAAACAGCGGACGCAGCGGTCAAGTCGTCGTCGAGGTTGACAGAAGGGGCATGGACAGAAGCGGAGAAGGAGGAAGACAAAAAGTACATCCGGAGCACGCTGGAGGTCCTCGTCCGAGAGCGGAGGGAGCAGCGGCGGAGGGAAGCGCGGCGTCGGGAGGAGCAGAACCAACTGGAGGAGGCACGGCGGGAAGCGGAAGCGCGGAGACGGCGCGAGGAAGAGGCACGGGTGGAAAAGGAGGCGTGTCGGCGACGAGAGGAGGAGGCCCGTAGGCAAAAGGAAGAGAGGCGGCGGCAACGGCGGAAGGAGGACGAACGGCGGCGCGACCATGATAGCCCAATTCACCGAAGGGGACCAGAGGTGCTGGGATGAAAGGTGGCCGGAGCTAATGTTGGCGGTGAACTCGGCGGTATCAGAATCAACGGGATACTCGCCAGCGTTCATCGTGCAAGGAAGAGAACCGAGGCTGCCAAACGCGTTGTACGACGAGGAGACACTTGGCACGGGGCAAGAAACCCACACACCGGACGAAAACGCGACCAAGTTGCGGGAGTTGTTCCAGTTGGTGCGACGCAACTTGGAACGGGTGGCCCAGGATCAGGCAAGGCATTATAACCTGCGAAGGAGATCCTGGAAACCTAGAATAGGAGAGGTAGTGTGGGCCAAAATGCACCATTTATCGAACGCAGTGGAGGGCTTCACGGCGAAACTGGCACCGAGGTATGACGGGCCGTATCGGGTGGTAGACTTCACCTCGCCGGTGATATGCAGGGTAAGGAAGGAGGGCGATAAACAGGCGCGGACAGTCCACATCGCCGACTTGAAGCCGCAAGCGGAGGAAGGGGCGACGGAGGAGCGTAGAGACACGGCGAATGACGCAGAGGAGCTGTAGGCTGAGTCCGGCTACCAGCGGGAAGGACCGACTCCAGGAAGTGGCACGCAGGACACGGGGTGGAGCCGGCACCACCACGAGGGAGGCGCGCGGAGTCAAAAACTACGGGAGGACAATTCCCAATTGGAATCGCGAACGACCGGTGGCAGTAATGGTTCTGAAAAAGGAAAGGTGCGAATTAATCAAGGTTCAACAGGAGACTAAGACTTACCTGTCGGCCAGAACAGGCATCGGCCGGTCCCCGGTCGGGAAGATGTCCGAGCGAACAGGTGGGGTTCGAAAGATGAGTCGGGGGAACGAGCCAAGAGGTCCGGGTTCATGGTCCAGGATACGTTGGCCATCTCTAACCGTCGGGTTCGGCCGGGCAGAAGGCTCGCCCATGCGCCGCTTGTCGGCCGGGGAGTCGGATGATCCTCGGGTCCGGGGCGGCTGCATGGGGCAGAAGTTACGCCAGAAGCCGAACCGAAGGCCGGGAGGAGAGGGCGAGCCAGGGTCGTACCGCCGGGTGTATCCGGGGGGAAGGTCGATTGATCTCATAGCACCGGCGAATTTCGGCGGTCGACATCCGGGACCAGGGACGCAGGACGGGCTGTAGGAGGAGGAAATTAGTGGGAGAAGGACTCAGACCTCGATACTCACCTGGGTTGCCGGGGGTTGGACCGGGCCGGGACCGGCGCCGATTATGTAAGGCCAGAGAAAAAAGCGTATTTGAAAAAAAAACAAAAACAAAAAAAAATATAAAAATAATAAAAATAAAAAGGTAAAAAGGGGAAAAAGAAAAAAAAAATATATAAGCAAAAGAAATAAATATTAAAAAAAAAAAAAAAAAAAAAAAAAAAGGAAAAAAAAAGGGGGGTTGGGAATATGATATTCGACACGGACAGCCACAATCAGCCTGGAAAACGGTGGTCCCGGATAGAAAAAGGGTATCGCGGCGAACAACAGAGAGGAAAGTAACGGGATCACGCGAGAGGAATAGAGGGAAGTACCGTACGATGGAACGATGGAAATACAACGGAGGAGGGCTGTCGGTGGAGGATGGTTGGATCCATCGATCACTTTGTCGCCGCAGCAGCAAAGATAACACGTGTGTGGGGAAAAAAAAAATTTTTCAAAAAAAACAAAAATTATGAAAACGGAGGAGGTAACCAAAATGATGCAAGAGCAGGACGAGAAGGAAGTCAAGAAGGACTTCATAGCGAAGTATGTGGAGGAGCAAGTCGAGAGGTTGAAGGTCCGAGCCCACCGCCAGCGACGGGCGGAGCTCTCGCGTGGAGAGCGGTGGACTCAGGGCTCGCCGGAGCTCGAGCTGATGGCATCGTCGCTCGACGGGTCAGCCTGGTCCCCAAGGGCAACACCGACGCCAGCGGTGTCCCAAGGAGGAACGGCGGAAGAGGACAGCGACGACGTCGTGTGTGTGGCCACGGGTCCGGCGCTCACGCGAGCCGAAAAAAGGGCGCTGTTGGAGGCGCAGCGGGGACGGTCGGCGGCGAGCGCGGAGCAGCCGCCGGTAGAGCCCACGCGGCCGGCATCAAGGCCAAGACCACCGGTCCCAGTTTCGGCAACGGAGGACGCTCCGCGGGCGTCAAAGCCACCAAAGGCAGCAAAGCCGCCGAAGGCAGCAAAGCCACCAAGGGCAACGAAGGCGTCGAAGCTGGCAGAGGCGGAGCCAGTGGATTTGTCGGCCAAATCGGAGGCGAAGCCAGCGAAGGCGGCGAAGCTGGCAGAGGCGGAGCCAGTGGATTTGTCGGCCAAATCGGCGGCGAAGCAGGCGAAGGCCGCCAGGCCGGCAGAGTCGGCACCAAGGCCAGCAGACGTGGTGGCCGAGTCGGCGGCGAGGCCGGCGAAGGCAGCCAGGTCGGCGGAGGCGGCACCGAAGCCAGCGGACACGGCGACAAAGCCGTCGAAGGAAGCGAGGCCGACAGTGTCGGTGTCAGCAAAAACAGCGGACGCAGCGGTCAAGTCGTCGTTGAGGTTGACAGAAGGGGCATGGACAGAAGCGGAGAAGGAGGAAGACAAAAAGTACATCCGGAGCACGCTGGAGGTCCTCGTCCGAGAGCGGAGGGAGCAGCGGCGGAGGGAAGCGCGGCGTCGGGAGGAGCAGCACCAACTGGAGGAGGCACGGCGGGAAGCGGAAGCGCGGAGACGGCGCGAGGAAGAGGCACGGGTGGAAAAGGAGGCGTGTCGGCGACGAGAGGAGGAGGCCCGTAGGCAAAAGGAAGAGAGGCGGCGGCAACGGCGGAAGGAGGACGAACGGCGGCGCGAGGAGGACCGCGAGCGCAGGGAGGCACGTAGGGCCAAGCGCCACGAGAAGTCCCGGCGGGAGGCTCCCGAGCAACAACGATGCCGGTCGGAGGGCAAGGCGAAGGCGCGCGCAGAGAGCGAGTGCGAGGCGCTGCCGCCACCAAAGAGAGCGCGGATAGCGACAGCAACGGCGGAGATGGTCGACGGCGTGCGAGCGCAGTCGCAACCGCAGCCGCGGTCACAGCCGCAACCCCAACCGCCGACGCAACCACGACCGCGGCCGCAGTCGCCGTCGCGGCCGCAGTCGCGGTCGCAGCCGCAGCTCAAGCCGACGATGCCGACGCAGCCGCAGCCACAGCAGCCGGAGGCCCAGGCGCAGCCACAGCAGCCGGAGGCCCAGCCGCAGCCGCAGCCCAAGTCACCGAGGCCGACGCAGCCTCAGCCACAGCCCAAGCCGCCAATGACGACGCAGGCGCAGCCACAGCAGCCGGAGGCCCAGCCGCAGCCGCGGCCCAAGCCACCGAGGCCGACGCAGCCTCAGCCACAGTCACAGCCGCAGCCCAAGCCGCCAATGACGACGCAGGCGCAGCCACAGCAGCCGGAGGCCCAGCCGCAGCCGCAGCCCAAGCCACCGAGGCCGACGCAGCCTCAGCCACAGTCACAGCCGCAGCCCAAGCCGCCAATGACGACGCAGGCGCAGCCACAGCAGCCGGAGGCCCAGCCGCAGCCGCAGCCCAAGCCGCCGATGCCGACGCAGCCGCAGCCGCCGGAGGCCCAGCCGCAGTCGCAGCCGCAGCCGCGGTCGCAGCCACCGTCGCAGTCACAGGAGGCGTCTCCGTCGCAGTGGCCAGAAGACCAGTCGCCAGCGGCACAGCTGGAGGGGCAGAGGGGCGAGGACGAGGCTCCGTCGCCACCGAGGGGTCTGCGAGTAAGGGCACCGGCGGAGATGGTTGAAGACGAGTCCCAGCCGCCGGCGCAGCAGCAGTCGCAGCCGCAGCAACCCGAGGCTCACCCGCAGCCGCAGTCACCGTCACAGCCGCAGTCGCCACCACAGGCGCAGCAGGAGCAGCCAGGGGGCCCGGAGCCGCAGCCCCAGTGGCAGGGGCCCGAGAAGGCGGTGGTGGGGCCGTTCGTGTCGCAGAGCGTGCACACGGCGGTCCGGGATGGGTTGGTGTGGCACCACCAGACCATCCACATCACGTGGGCATCCGGACCGGCGCCGCGCGAGGCCGAGGAGCCCCAGGTATGGGAGGAGGAGCCGCCGCGGAGCAGCAACGCGCGCGACCCGAGGGGAGACCGGCAAAGTGGCGAAGGACCAGCAACGACACCGGAGCAAGTGGCCGAGGAGGCAAGGGCCGAGGAGCCCGCCGCGACACCGGCCACGGAGGCGGTCACGGAGGAGGAGGTGCTGGAGCGCGGTCCATGGGAGTGGCCCGCACCTGATAGGGCGCCGGAACGGCCGGTGCTGGCGAGGCCGGCATCCTGTCCGGAGCCGAGGAGTGAGGTCGGGCGGCCGCAGCTTCAACGGCAGCACTCCATGCCAGAGGGTCAGCCGGCAGAGGCACAGCGCTGGCGACGCGTGGCAGCCGCGGAGTGGCCCGAGGTGGTGGTGCGGGCCGTGGAGGAGACCCGCCCAATAGGGCGCCGAGTGAAGCGGCTCGTTAGGGTGCGCGGGGTGCGTTACCGGGTGTCGGTGACAGAGGGCAGCGCCGAGGTGTTCATGGAAGTATGAATGAAAGTATGAATGAAGAAAAAAAGGCAAATAAAACAAAGAAACATACCTGGGTAGGTGTTGGGCCTCATTGGGTGGAAGGAGGCAGACCATCGGTTGGGTGGAAAGCGCGGTCCACGCTTGGATTGGAGGTGTAAGAGCCAGTTGGTAAGGAATCACACGCGGGCGGCGGAAATTTACGCGAGATACCGGCGGAAACAAATCGTGAGTCGTGAGTCGGGCCGTCAGCTCAATGGCGAGCGCGCACCTATCGTGCACCGCACGATCGGAGCTGGTTCCCGAGCCCTATCGATATAAAGGGATCGATGGGCCATCATCGCCATCCGCGGTAAATCGCGAGCGATGGAGCCAGCTCCAAACAGCGATAGAGGGCGCCACCGGAGGAGCCGTTAAGGTGTCTGCGCGCCAAAGGTGGAGTGACAGCGCCGGCAGGCTTCCGGGGGAAAACTCTCTGACCGGTGGTATCCGGGAGTTTTGAGAGTGAAGAAAGGGGGAAGTGTGAGGAATCGATATTCCTCACAAGACGCTGGTAGAGGATACGGCGAAATGGCCAGAGAAGAGCGCGACTTTTCCCGTTAAGCGAGAGGATGGAGCGAGCCTCGCTCCCAGAACAGGGAAACGGCGGAATTGGGCCAGCGGCGGGTCCAAGAGCCGAGGACCGGGAGGCGCCATGTGGATCCCATGTAGGCCATGTAGATCCCATGTAGCCCATGGGGATTCCATGTAGGCCATGTAATTCCATGTAGGCCATGTAGGCCGATCCCGGTGCGGAAGGCTTGGGAAGACGAAGCGGCCGATGGAAAATTACCCAGGGAAAAGAACCGTTGCGGATAGGCGGCGACGCGGACGCTGTGCCGCAGGGAGAATATAAAAGGAGGTCCGCGACAGTGAATCCGGACAGTCAAGTGCGGGAACCGAGGCAACAAATAAATTCGTTGCATCGATCCACCGACCGCTGAGCCAGCTCTGCTGAATCAGACGGACACAAAAACGGTTCGTTACAGTATGTTTGCGCCAGACTATCACCCACCGCCAGTGAGATCATCGTTGCCAAGGTTGTCGTTGCCCACCTTTGACGAAACTTATGCGAATTACAAGAACTTTATCAATTCGTTTGAACAACTTGTCGTGCGTGAGTCTGGGTTGTCAAACATTGAGAAGTTTAATTACTTGCTGGGCTGCCTCAAGGGGCCGGCGCTAGACACCATTCAGGCATTCCAGGTCACAAGCGAGAATTATCCGAAGGCCCTAGAGAAACTTAGGAACCGGTACGACAATCCAACTCTTATCTTTTTAGAAGGCATTGGTGCATTGTTCGCACTACAACCGATTGAGAAGGCCAACTGTCAGCAGCTTCGCAGCCTGTTTGATAAGGCGTCTGCGATATTTAGCTCGTTGGAATCCATCGGCAAACCGGAGGACATCGCTCAATCCATGCTGATCTACATCGTGATGGACAAGTGTGATCAGCTTACTCGGAAGAAGTGGAAGGAGTCACTGGACTACCAAAAGCTACCGACCTGGCTAACATGCACACAACTTTTGGAACGCCACTGTCAATTCCTGCATTCGTCTGGAGCCTCATCTAGTACTCCGTCGCAACGAAAGGCTGAAAGCAATAAGTCCGATCGTCACTCAAATCAGCAGATAAACTCGTCGTTTGCCATTACTAATCCATCTTGTCCACTTTGTTCTAGTTCTGGCCATAAAATCACGAACTGTGCGCAGTTTAAGGCAATGAACAGCAACCAACGGTTCGATCATGTGAAACGTCTCGGTCTCTGCATCAACTGTCTTGGGAACGGCCATAGAGTGGCGAACCTGTAATCGGACTCACCACTCGACTTTGCATCACTCGCAGCCGCAACAGCCACCACAACCATCGGCAGGACAATCCTCAAATCCGGAACCGATAAGGCAACCGTCGCAGCCCTCTTAGCAAACAGCTGATATTAATTCGTATCAAGCTGCTTCACATTCGCATATGGACATCGCTGCAAAAGATCAAATTTGTTGGCAGCAGCGATGGTATTGGTAAAGGATGCATCAGGTGAATACAAACTCGGTAGAGCATTGCTTGATTCATGTTCCCATGTTAATTTTGTCACTGAAACCTTTGCTAAAAAACTTCGCCTTCGACGTGAGAGGCACCACATCGGAATTCGGAGCATAGGAGACACCCTTACCAATTTTAAGGCTCGTACGACGACCTCCATCAAATCACGTACGTCTGGCTACCAGCTCACCCTCCAGTTTGGAATTACATCCCACATTGCATACCAGCCAGATAGCGAGATCGACATATCGAACTGGAACCTACCTGCTAATACTCCATTGGCAGATGAATCTTTTTACATGACCAGGCGTATTGATCTTCTGCTGGGAACCGAAGCCTTCTATGGAGCACTAGCTGTGGACAAATTCGCATTGGCCCGAACCTTCCCACTCTACAAAAGACGCTGTTTGGTTGGGTTGTTGCTGGAAGGTACCAGCGCCAACGTAACGGACAGCCACCATTGTGCTTGGCGACGGTAGAGGAGTCTATCCATGAAAACCTGCAGCAACTATGGAAGGTTGACTCTATTGTCGTCCAACCTGAGTCAATTCTTCCAAATCATCATCGCTGTGAGGAACACTACAGGGTTACAACACACAAGGATGCCAGTGGCCGAATTGTCGTTCGCTTGCCATTCGGAGAAGACCCAGGATGCCTTGGAAGTTCAGTAGACACAGCTCGAAGTCGATTCGTTGCCATTGAGAGACGTCTCTCTCGTCTACCGGACATTCGATTGCAGTATACATCATTCATGCAGGAGTATCAAAGTCTCGTCCATATGTCCCTCGTATCGAATCCTAACCTGGAGGAACCTCATTATTATATACCGCACCATTTCGTTCTCAAACCAACCAGTACCTCGACGAAGCTCAGAGTCGTCTTTGACGCGTCTTGCCGTACGTCATCTCAAAGGTCGCTTAACGATCTACTCTTAGTTGGCCCTACCATCCAGGATGACTTGTACTTGCAAGTGCTGCGTTTTCGAATGTATAGGTTTGGCATCACGACTGACGTCACCAAAATGTACAGACAGGTACTTGTCGGTGAGGAGGATCGAAAGCTCCAGTACATTCTGTGGCGAGCGTCCCCAGATGCTGACCTTCAAACCTACCAACTCAATGCCGTAACATATGGGACTGCGTCTGCCCCGTTTCTCGCAACTCGTAGTTTGCATTTCTTGGCTGAGGAGTGTAAGGATGAATGGCCCTTAGGAGCCGAAGCAGTTAGAACTGCGTTTTATGTTGATGATCTGTTGTGTGGGGCTGATGACATAGACACACTTCTCAAACTGAAAAAGGAAATCGCATCGACTCTAGCTTGTGGTCATTTTCCATTATGCAAATGGCATTCGAATCATCCAGGTGTATTGGAAGATGAATCGTCTAAGGAAATAAACATTTCAGAAAACTTTTTGAAACTCGACTGGGACGAGTCTGTTCCCCAAAATCTAAGCTGCGCATGGAGCACTTGTTTGAATTCATTGAACTCACTATCGTCACTAGCGGTATCTCGTTTTTGTTTGCAGCCCGACGCTAGGAGTATTAAAATACACGGATTTTGCGACGCATCGATTCGGGCATAAGGCTGCTGTCTTTATGTGCGTACTGAGAGTTCGTTTGGACAGGTCTCCGTGAAATTGTTCACGTCCAAGTCCAGAGTAGCACCTGTGAAGAAGCAGTCTCTCCCGAAGCTGGAACTATGCGGCGCACATTTACTTGCTCAACTGTACAGCAAAATCAAGGCCATCTTCAAAAAACATACCATCACGACTTATTTTTGGAGCGACTCACAGCTCGTATTGCATTGGTTGAAACAACACTCAGTCACTTTATCGACCTTTGTTGGAAACAGAGTGTCCGATATTCAGACTTTGACTTCGGATGGAAGGTGGCGCTACGTGCCAACACATCAAAACCCGGCTGATCTTCTGTCGCGAGGCTGCAACGTGAACGAGTTGGTCCAATCTACATGGTTTTCAGGCCCTTCATTTCTACTCGAGGATTCGCTTAACTGGCCCGCCACAGGGGAACGACAAGATATTGATATGGACGTAGTCAACTCGGAGAAGCGAAAAAGTATTTTCACTGCCGTACAGGAGACAAACTACATCCTCAAGATCATCGAGATCGACCTTCGTCTGATTGCTTGGATGATAAGATTCAAGCGACGTTTACCACAACCTCGCCGACACCCGATGAACTTCGTTTTGCTTCGCATTGCCTTATTTGGAATATTCAACAAATCCATTTTGCAGAGGATATTCGCTTACTTCAGAAGCAAAAGTATTTAAAGAGTAGCTTAAAGTTTCTTACTCCCTTTCTAGATAATGTGAACGGATTTGAACTCATCAAAGTAGGCGGACGATTGGAACACTCAACCCTACCTGACGGCCA
Organism: Drosophila affinis; assembly: GCA_037356375.1. Lineage (NCBI taxonomy): Eukaryota > Metazoa > Arthropoda > Insecta > Diptera > Drosophilidae > Drosophila > Drosophila affinis. Next base: position 150,299 of record JAZHFB010000007.1, on the reverse strand, counting down.
AAAACATCCGTTGCTTCTGCCGAGCCAGTCTAAATTTGTTTGGAGTTATGTTCGCCATTTGCATCTTCGGAATTATCACGCTGGACCTAAAGCTTTAGTCGCACTCATTCGCTTGGAGTATTGGATTGTTAACGCCAGAGACTTGGCACGTCGAATTGTCCGCTCCTGTGTACACTGCGTTCGGTACAGACCAAAGTTGCTGCAACAACTCATGGGCTTATTACCACCTATTACACTTTCTCCTGCTCGACCTTTTGAACGCTGTGGAATTGGCTTTTGTGGACCCATTAATACGTATCTACGCATTCGAGGAAAGGTACCTACTAAATCGTACATAGCCGTGTTCGTGTGCCTCATCACCAAGGCTGTTCACATCGAAGTAGTCTCGGACTTGTCAACGAAGGCGTTCTTAAACGCATTAAAACGGATGGGAGGTCGTCGCAAGCTGCCGGCAGACATATTCTGCGACAATGCCCCTAATTTTTTAGGGGCATCGAACCAAATGCAGAAGTTAAAAAGGTTTTTGTTCTTGAAGGAGACACAGGATGAAATTTACAAATATTGCGCATCCGACTTTATTAATTTCCACTTTATTCCCCCCAGAGCACCTCATTTCGGAGGACTTTGGGAAGCGGCAGTTAAGAGTGCCAAAGGACTGTTAAATCGTACGTTGGCCAGCACCAGATTCACCTTTGAAGAACTGAGCACTGTCGTCGTCGAAATCGAAGCAACCTTCAACTCGCGACCACTATCACCGCTTTCGTAAGACCCAAACGACTATAGCGCTCTCACGGCGGGTCATCTCTTGGTTGGTGAATCATTACGATCAGTACCTGTGAGATCTCTGGAACACATCAAGCTGACAAATTTGGACCGCTACGATATGATTGCGGCCGTCAAGCAACGTTTCTGGAAGCAATGGTTGGCTGATTACGTCAACGAGTTGCGATCGCGGACGAAGTGGACAGCACCCTCAACGAATCTCACCGAGGGTACGTTGGTCATCATCCATGAGAACAATCTGCCCCCACTACGCTGGTAGTTAGGCCGAGTGCAGTCTACTATGCTTGGGAAGGCAATTCATCCGGTTGTTTGAAAGCACTGTTCCACCCAACTAATTCAAAAGTACTTAAACACCTATCGTAGTCAAAGCGTACTCTCATAATTTTACGCTCTCACTATATCCGGTGCTCGTGCACTAAGAGCCCACTAAAATAGTCGTCGACTGATACTCAACAGCACCTCATCGTCGTTATTATTTCTTGCGATTCGCTTTAATTCGTTTTAATTCGCTTGCTTGGTTTTGACACACCCTCACAATTAAACAAATAAATATCTACAAAATAAACGCTTCTTGTTCAAACAGGTATTGTTTATAAATTAGTTTAACGTTGATCAAGAATTATTGATATTGAAATCCCATTGGAGGGTATTTATAAATTAGTTTTTGATAAATAAAAAATGTTTATATTGAAATATCCAATGAAGCGGCTTGCGTATATTTTAGTTTTTTATTTACTCACATATATATAATTCAACCCATCCAGGACATTTAAAAAAATGAAGGAAAAATATTTAAACATAATAACGAAGAAGAAACCCAAAATTGTGAAAGAGCTTGATTCAATTGGTGATAATGTTTGGTACAACGAAATACCCGTTGAAACAAACTGATGTCTAGTGGATTCTATTCCGACACGAATAAAGGCGGTTATAAAAAACAAAGGAGTTCGAAAAAAATGTTGAAAGCTAATTATACCCGGTACTCGAAGAGTATAGGGGTATATGAGATTTGTGGGGATAACGGTTGTGTGTAACGCCCAGAAGGAAGCGTTTCCGACCCCATAAAGTGTATATATTCTTGATCAGTATCAATAGCCGAGTCGATATAGCCATGTCTGTCTTTCCGTCCGTCCGTCCGTCCGTCTGTCCGTCTTCACTTGCGCCTATATCTCAAAGACTATTTAAGCTAGAGCAACCAAGCTTTGTGTCCAGTCTCCTCTGTGATCACACTACTCCAAATGTATTTCAAAATTTCGGGACACCCCTCTCCGCCCGCACAAAGAATGAAAGTCTGTGGCGTACACAATGTTGAAGATAAGCGAAAGCTAACAACGCAGAATCATAGAGAATGAGCATTTCTATTAGAGTGTTGAATCTGGATCAGATCTGATCATTATTATAGCTACAATGAAGAAAGCCATTTCGAAAGTCATCGTTCCCTCTCGCTCTCTCTCACACGCGACCCTGTCTGCTTTGCTTATTCGTTTAAATGAGCGCCTACGTTGATCTACGTTGATCCTGACGTTGAGGATCTCCTGATTCTCTTAGCCATGCCTCTTGTTACTATGCCACTCTCAGCAATTTTTTTTGCATGTCTTTTTATTGTATTTTGTTGTTGCTTTTTGCTTGATATTATGTCGTTTTTAGGACCAGGTATTTCTTCATCATTATTATTTTTATCGCTTTCTTGTTCATCGCTTATATTTTCGTTATCTAATTCATTGTTTACATTACTATCACAGATCCATGGTTTAATATTATGAACAGCCCAAATTCCTGAATAGGGAATTTGTGTTTGTTGAAAACCTTCTATATCTCGGACTCAGTTGCAATCCAAAGCTCAATGAGCAAAGACGTGTAACTACACAGCGCTTAGCAAACACCCACAGCAGCAAACGCTTATCAGCAAACCGCAATTCGGTGACAAACAAACAAGTGCGCAAAGAAGACACAAAAGAATTTACACAAACAATAATACGAATAGTTCCCGTACAACGAAAACCAGGGGCTCGCCCCCGTAAGTTAAAATGATCCCAGCCGACAAAAACAAACTATTTACAAAAAACGCCAACTCCCTTAATGACCAAAAATTTATGATAGTTAACAGAAGTGACAAACAATCATTTGAAAATGTAAACCCATTTATTATAAAAAAATCTATTGACTACATCTGTGGAGGTGCAGTTGAAACGTGCAAAAAAACAAGAGCCGGTACATTATTAATACAAACAAAAAATTCCCTTCAAGCTACAAAACTATTAAAAATAACTAAAATCGGAAATCTGGATGTTACCGCAAGCGAACATAAGACATTAAACTCCTCAAAAGGTCTAATCAAATCAAGAGAACTCATTAGCATTTCAGAAAGCGAAATACTAAACGAGCTAAAATCCCAAAAAGCTATTGAAGTATATAAATGGAAAAGGTTTGTAAACAATGTAGAAACTATAACCGGGCAAATAACCTTGACGTTCGCTACCCCTAATCTCCCTGATAAAATAATGATCGGCTATGAAGTAGTACGTGTAATACCTTACATACCACAACCTCTACGCTGCAAAAAATGTCTTCGTTTCGGACACCCAACGCCCGCTTGCAAACAAGAAGAACCCACATGCAACAAGTGCTCAAAATCACACTCATATTCCGAAGAAGCATGCGACGTAGAACTCAACTGCATCAACTGCAATAACAGCCACAAATCCACAGACCGTACCTGCCCAGCCTACAAAAAACAATATGAACTAACAACTATCAAAATCTTGGAGAAAGTAGACCACAAAACAGCACTCACAATATATAATAACCGCATAACACAATCAACCAACCAAACAACATTTGCCCACACACTGACCAACCCACAACCCAACAATCTTGCAACCAACAAAGAAACAAACGATCCAAAAAAACCAGCCATCACCGTCAAGACAACCGAAAAAACACCACAATATCCTACCAACTCCGAACGAAATACTCCCGGGACCTCAAAAAAACCATACAGGACACCCATAACCTACGACATTGACGACATTTTAATGGACACACAAACCAACAGCGAACCCAGTCAACACAGCTCAACTCTATCAGACCGAATACTTCGAAGCCATAATAAAGAAAAAACCAACACACTAATCAAACCACTAAAAGCTAAGGACAACATTCAAAACAACCCCAGCACAACACTTACAAACCAATTTAAACAAAAATTAAACAACATAAATCTATAATCTATTAAAACACCCCCCCCAACCACAGCCAACAACATAAATTACATATGCCAATAAAAGTAATACAATGGAACATAAAAGGTTATGTAAACAACTACAACCAACTACTTATCATAATTAAAAAACATTCCCCACACATTATATCCCTCCAAGAAACACACATACAATACACAAGCCACCTACCCATACCAATTAATTACAAATTAATCTCAAACACCGCGTCGAACAGATTTGGTGGAGTAGCACTTCTAATCCACACATCAATACAACATACACAGAGTAATACAAATGACGACTTTGAAATAATAGCTGCTGAAATCAAGTCTAAACAAAATTTTACAATCTACTCATTATATATACCACCCAACAAAACCATCTCGCGAAACAACCTCAACAACATTATAAACAGCAACAACAACACAATATTAGTAACAGGTGATCTCAACGGATGGCATCCCAATTGGGGATTCCCGACTCCTAACAGAAGAGGAAAAACTATAGCCAAATTTATAGAACAATCACAGCTTACACTCCTGAATGACAAATCTCCCACACACTTCACCACACACAACACTTTCACACATATCGACCTAACCTTCTGCTCCCCCTCCTTGATACCCTTCGCAAGCTGGAACATCTTTGACGACCTTTGCGGAAGCTATCACTTCCCAATCCTCACCTCCCTTTTCCCTACTGATCCCCACAACAACTACGACAAACCTCACTTCAAAATAAAAGAGGCAAACTGGGAAAAGTTCCAAAACTTAAACACCCTCATCAACACCGCACACCCCCCAAGTACAAACATCAACAAGGAAGCCGCCACAATCAACAAAATCTTCATACAAAGTGCCCACCACAGCATCCCACAAACAACACCTAACACACATACACACAGGGTCCTTTGGTGGAACAAAACGCTTCAAATACTCCATCAAAACAAAAGAAAGGCATGGAAAACCCTAAACAGAGACATAACACAAACAAACATCATCAACTATAGAAAAGCTAATGCCATTTTAAAAAGAGAAATAAAAATAAGAAAAAAAGAAGCAACAAACATCTTTACATCCACCATCCAAACTAACACACCAACAAACACAATCTGGACCAACATACGTAGACTCTGTGGTCTCAATCCAATAAAACAGATTCATTGCCTAACAACTCCATCCAACAACATAACTAACCCAAAGGAAATAGCCAACACTCTTGCAAAACACTGGTCCGATCTCTCCAAAGACTACAACTTTAGCACAAACTTCCAGACTCACAAATACACAGACACAGTCGTAAGCTACACCATATCCAAATCAGCAGAACAAATTGAAAAATTAATCACAAAAACAGAATTTCACTTAGCTTTACAATCTCTTAAAGGCTCAACACCAGGACTCAACAGAATCTCCTACCCCATGATTAAAAACAGCAATCCCATAATCCAAGCTCGAATTATCAATCTTTTCAACCAAATCTTCGACAACTACATACCACAGTCATACAAAACAAGTCTCGTCATACCCATACTGAAACCAAACAAGGACAAAACGGATATCTCTTCCTACAGACCCATCTCACTAAATTGCTGCATTGGAAAAGTGATGGATAAAATCATTGCTAAAAGATTGTGGTGGTTCTAACCCATAGCAAACTTCTTCACCCAAACCAATTTGGATTCAAAAAAGGAAAATCGACTTCAGATAGTCTACTTTACGTAGACCATCTTATCACGAAGTCACTCAACGCAAAAAAACATATCTCACTCATCTCTCTTGACTTTGCAAGAGCATTTGATCGAGTAGGTATACACACAATAATAGATCAACTTTTGGAATGGAAATGCGGGGAAAAAATAATCAAATACATTGTGAGGAACTGTGTGCCTCACAGCACTAATAAGGCTGATGGACCGGATAAGGCTGACGGGTCGGTCGCCACGGATATCCGGAGGCCGCCAATTCGCCGCGGGCGTTCGCTCAGAGAGGGCGGATAAGCCCCAAGCGGATTAGAGAAAATTACGGTGAGAGGGAGCGGCTCTCATCGGGAACCCCGGGATCGGACCAACAGCGGCCCGGCGCAGGCCCAAATATGGACATGTCGACGGGTCACCGCCCGGATCCCGTTAAGAATATGGAAGGAATGCAGAGAGCCCGATGGAAAGTCACCGGCGGCGGAGGTCCCGTTAGGTTCGGCCTATATAAGGAGGCCGGCGCCTACAGCGGGTCTCTTTTCTTTTACGCACGCGCGACTGTACGGGAGTGATCGACGTCGAACGGGAGTAACACAGTGTCGAATCCGCGAGTGAAAAGTGACCGAGGAGAGTGATCGAAGAGGAAAACCAAGGAGAATCAGGACAGGAACCAGAACAACCAAGGAGACCCAGGACAGGAACAAGTCCTACACCGGAGCACCGAGTGAGTCAAGTACGGAAACGGGATTCAAGGGCAGTCAGTGGTGATACAAGTGAAGGGCGAACCGTTGAGTGCGAGTTCAGAGTGGCGGATCGAAGCAGTTGCCTAGATCATTGGCCCTGAGCACTGGCATCGACGCCGCTACGCCTGGAGACAGCCACGCGACTGACAGATTCCCCCAGTACGAGACAATCACGTTAACATAAGCCCTAGCCATAAACCATAGTCCGTAAAGTAGTCCTAAGGAAACGTAAAGCCTACCAATAAACCATTATCGCACAGAAAAACCCCGTCTTATTACTTGTCGTAGAGGCAACACTTATAAATTTGTTGCATTGAGCCCAGTGACCGCTGAGCGAGCCCAGCTACCGCAAGCGGACACAAAAAGGTTCGTTACAACTGGCGCCCAACGTGGGGCCTCACGACAAGTAATATATACGGAAGGAAAGGGGATAATAAGGCTAAGCAGTAATGGGAAGAGGACAATGGGTCCACCGCCTGAAGAAGGAGGAGCTGGTTCAGTGCGGCCAGGCCTTCGGCGTGCGGTTGGAAGGCACCTTGGATGAGATGCGGAGGGTGTTCAAAGAGTGGGTGAAAATCCACGGCGAGGAGCCCGAGTGGGCTGATCTGCTGGAAGAGTGGGAAGATCGGACAAGGGGGACCGCAGCGACGCCCAGGACAGAGGACAGGCCGGCTACAGGGGAGCGGCTGACGCTGCCACCCGACGCAAAGGCGGCTGCCTTGTGGAGGTCGCCGGCGGTGATCCAGAGTGAGCTGATCGCGAGCCTGGCGGTGCCTCCTCGGGACAGTTCGGCCGCCACGCCAGGGAGGTCGCGAGAGGCCTCGGCTTCTCGGGAGGGTCGGGAGACACAGATCCCACGGCAGACACGCAGGGGGATCGCACGGGACTTCAGCCCAGACGTTGAGCGAGAGAGGCTCGATCCGTGGACCCGGCGGTCGGCGGTGATGGACGACGATAGAGGCCGCGCCCGGGGGAGGTGCGCAGGCAAGAACCACAGGCCACGAGGCCGGCACACCAAGACTACGCCAAGGTGGCGAAGCAGGTGAGGGAGTGGTCGTTCCGATTTGACGGGACGACGAAACCTCTCGAGTTCTTGGAACAGGTCGAGTGGTCCGCCGAGACGTATGGGCTGGATCCGGACCTCGTTCCAAGGGCGATGCCCGAGCTTCTGAAAGGGAGGGCGTTGATGTGGTTCGTCGCCAACAACCGCCAATGGAGAACATGGGAGGATTTCTCGGTCAGCTTCCAGGCGTACTTCCTGCCGCGGGGCTATTTCGACAAACTCCGTCAGGACGTGCGCATGCGGAAGCAGAGGTGGGGAGAGCCGTTTAAAGAATACATGGTGGAAATGCAGACGTTAATGCGGCCCCTGAAGTGGTCCCAGGACGAGCAGACGGAGCTGATCAAGGAGAACAGCATGCCGGACCTGAGGGCGTACATACGGCCGTACGGGTGTAGGAGTCTCGACGACATTATGGTGCTGGCGGACGAGTTCGAGGCGTTGGAAAGGGATCGGGCGGAGTTCCAGAAAGAGAACCCAGCGTCTAAGGCGCGAGCCGCGAATCCCTTCAACAAGCCGGCGGGGTCGGAGGCGTGCCGCAGATGCACGGAAGAACAGCCGAAGGCACCAAGTCAAGCCGTAGGGACAGGCGCCACGCGGGCGGAGGAGGCCCATATAGAGAACGGGTACGTCCGCAATCCTGCGCAGGCGTGCCGCCGATGCGGCAGTGGGGAGCACTGGAGCAGAGAGTGCAGTGCGCGTCCGATCACCTACTGTTGGACGTGCGGAAAGGTGGGTGTCGCGTCGGGGCAGTGTTGCCGGAGGGCGGGAAACGCTCCGCGACCCAAGCCACGGAGGGCCGTGCCGGGGTCGCAAGAAGCCGGCCCTCAAGCCTAGTCGGACAGTTGGAGAGTGAGAAGACGCAGCTGTCCGCAGTGGTGCGGGTCGCCGGGGAGGAGTTTCGGGCCACTGTGGACACGGCGGCCACGAGCAGCTTCATCAGCTGCACCCTAGCAGGCCGGCTGGGAGGCGCCGGAAGAGAGGTGGCTGTACGGAGGCAGGTGCGTATGGCAGACGGCCATGCGCAAGTGGTGGCGAGTCAGCTCGAGGTGGAAGTGGCATTCGGGGACAAGGAAGTCCTGATGAAGCTGCTCGTTCTGCCGGGGGTGATCGACGAGCTGGTTCTGGGGTGGGACTTCCTCCGAGCGGTCGGGGCTGAGGTGACCTGTGCGGGGCACAGGGTCAAGATATGCGCCGGGGATCGGAAGGATGGAGTCCGGGAAGAGAGGCTGTCGGTTGCCAAAGTCGAAGGCATGGACAGGGCCCCAGAACTGGAAGCGGCGGCAGGGAGTGTTCCCGCAGAAGCCGAGGTCGAGAACTCCTTGGGCGAAGAGCCGGTGGCGGAGTTCCTGGCCAGGGAACTGGCGGAGTTTGCCAAGATGAAGGGAGTATCAAACGTAGCCGTGCATACAATCACTATGAGTGATCCACGGCCGATAAAACAACGATATTACCCGAAGAATCCCAAGATGCAGGCGGAGATAAACCAGAAGGTGGATGAGCTGCTGGAAATGGGATGCATCGAGCCATCAAAGAGTCCGTACAGCTCGCCGATAGTAATGGTGAGGAAGAAGTGCGGCAAGTGGAGGCTGTGCGTGGATTTTCGGCAGATAAATGCGAAGTCCATAAAGGACGCGTATCCGATGCCCAGGATCGACTATATACTCGACCAGTTGCGGGAGGCGCGGTTCATTAGCAGCCTCGACTTGAAGGACGGATATTGGCAAATTCCTCTGGAGGAGAGCAGCAGGGCGGTCACGGCGTTCACGGTGCCAGGCAAGGGGCTATACCAGTGGAAAGTGATGCCATTCGGGCTACACTCGGCCTCGGCAACCTTCCAGCGAGCGTTGGACCAGGTAATCGGCCCGGAGATGATGCCTCACGCTTTCGCATACCAGGATGACATTATCGTCATTGGAAGGACCGAAAAGGAGCACAGAGAGAACTTGAAGGAAGTGTTCCGCCGCCTACGGGAAGCGAATTTGAGGCTAAACGCCGGGAAGTGCCAGTTTTTCCGGAAGGAGCTGAGGTATCTGGGCCACAAGGTGACGGGGGAAGGGATCTGCACGGACCCCGAGAAGGTCGCTGCCGTCGCCGAACTTAAACCACCGACGAATGTGAAAGAGTTGCGGCAGTATCTGGGGGTGGCGTCGTGGTACCGGCGGTTCGTGCCAGGGTTCGCGACTTTGGTACAACCACTCACCGCGCTGATGAAGAAGAAAGCGGAGTGGGTGTGGACTCCAGAGCGGCAGAGCGCGTTCGAGGCCGTGAGGGATCGATTAGTGGCTGACCCCGTGCTGACATGTCCCGATTTCTCCAAGAAGTTCGTGCTCCAGACAGACGCCAGCGATTATGGGCTGGGGGCGATCCTCACGCAGGAGACGGACAGGGGAGAAAGGGTGATCTCGTACGCCAGCAGGTCACTGAATGCGGCCGAAAGGAATTACTCGGCTACCGAGAAGGAGTGTCTGGCCATAGTGTGGGCCATAAGGAAGTTGAAGCCGTACTTGGAAGGATACCGCTTCAAGGTGGTCACGGACCACATGGCTCTAAAGTGGCTGAACAGCATCGAAAGCCCGTCGGGCAGAGTGGCTCGGTGGGCATTGGAGCTGCAGCAGTACGACTTTGAGGTGGCATATCGAAAGGGGCAGATGAACGTCGTGGCGGACGCACTCTCTCGACAACCTCTGGAGGAGAAGTGTCTAAGGGCCAAAGGGGAGGAGGACGGCGAGGAAAGGACGGAGCTGCCGTGTAAGTGGCTCCAGAACTTGCAGGAAAGGGTTCGGAAGGAGCCTCAGAAGTATCCGGACTACCTGGAAGAGGGAGCGAGCCTATATCGCCATATCCCGCATCAGGCGGGAAGCGAAGAGGTCGCGTCCTGGAAGCTGTGCGTTCCAAAAGAATCACGGGAGAGGGTGCTACGGGAGAACCACGACGAGCCAGGAGCGGGTCATGCCGGTGGGAGGAGGACAGCAGCACGGGTCGCAGCGAGATACTACTGGCCGGGAATGCACCGAGACGTAAGGCGGTATGTCCGAAAGTGCGAGAAGTGTCTGCGCTACAAGCCGAGTCAGTTGCAAGCCGCAGGGAAGATGTTGACACGGATCCCGGAGGAGCCGTGGGCAACCGTGTGTGCCGACTTCGTGGGACCTCTGCCAAGGTCGAAACACGGGAACTCGATGCTGCTGGTCATGGTGGATCGGTTCTCGAAATGGACAGAATTGGTGCCAATGCGCAAGGCTACGGCGGAGGCCCTAACAAAGGCCTTTCGAGAGCGGATAGTAGCCAGGTTCGGGGTGCCCAAGGTGGTCATTACCGACAACGGGGTGCAGTTCGCCAGCCGGGTCTTCAAGAGGTTCCTCGAGCAGATGGGAGTGCGCCATCAGTTCACAGCACCATACACGCCACAAGAAAACCCGACGGAGCGCGCGAATAGGACCGTGAAGACAATGATAGCGCAGTTCTGCGAGCGAGATCAAAGGTGCTGGGACGAGGTTTGGCCGGAGTTGATGCTGGCGATGAACACCGGGGTGTCTGAATCGACCGGATATTCCCCGGCGTTCATAGTACAGGGAAGGGAGCCCCGCCTGCCAAGGGCTTTGTACGACGAGGAGACGGTCGGTACAGGGCAAGAAGTGCAGGCGCCCGAAGAGAATGCTGAGCGGTTGAAGGAGTTGTTCCAGCTGGTGCGGCGTAATTTAGAAAGAGCCGCACAAGACCAGGCGCGCCACTATAACTTGAGGCGAAGGCCATGGAAGCCCAAGGTGGGAGAGGTGGTATGGGCCAAGCAGCATCACCTCTCAAACGCGGCGGAGGGATTTGCGGCCAAGCTGGCGTCAAAATATGAAGGGCCCTACCAGATAGTGGATTTTGTGTCGCCCGTGATCTGCCGACTGAGAAAAGAAGGAGACAAGAAGACGAGGACGGCGCACATAGGGGACCTGAAGCCGCAACCAAGGGAAGAGGATGTCGCCACGCAGGACGCAGGGGAGTAAGGAGTAGTGCCAGGCAGGACACCGTCTACAGTGCCGAGGAATAAAGTGGGCTCGAGCAGGTGGTGATGGAGGCGGTGAAGTACCTGGAAGAGAGAAAACAGGTGAGTGGCATGAAACGAGATGATAAGTATAGGCCAGACAAACCAGAAGGGGAGGGGGAGTCCCAAAGCGCGGTGCGCTGGGAGGGGAGTTCCGAGGCCCGGTGGGGGCATGGTCGGCGGTGATGGGGAGGAATCCAGGCTCACGCTTCTATGCGAGATCCCAGGCCAACTAGGAGCGTCGGACCCGACAGAGCAGGTGCCGCTCATGCGTGGTCTACCGGGCGAGGAGTCGGATGATCCTCGCGTCCGAGCCTCTGCATGAGTGTGACACCTCGCCAGATTCAGGCCGAGGGCGTGAGAAGCTGGCCTGGGGAGGGTCTGCCAAGAAGTCATGCCCGGGCGAAAGGTCAAAGAACCTGTTGATCGCGGGTGGGTTCGAGGCGGACGGCTCGTGTCGAAAGGCAGAGGGCGAGCTGGAAAGAGGGGAGTCAGTAGAAGTCACACCGATCGAGCATACTCACCGGGAAGAAGGGGCGAACTGACCAGCGCGCGGGCGGAGGGGTTCCGCCAAGCCAGATGGGGAGTCAAGAGCCCAGAAACGTCGTTTCATTTGTTTCACGAACGGGAGGTGGGTCCATCAGGAGATGGATAACGCGGCACAGTCCATCAGACGGATAATCCCACAACAACAAAAAAAAAAAACTTGTGTTAAGTAACATAGCGCTGTAAACAATAACGGACACGACAACGGCGCGGCGAAAGCGGATAATGAGAGCGGTGAGAACACACGGGGAAGAAAGCAGTTATTCCTGTGGTGAGAGCGGTGAGAACACACAGGGAAGAAAGCAGTTATTCCGGTGGGTGAGAGCGGGAGGGATTAACCGTTACAGGGAACGCTGGAACCGGCACGAGGCTATAACAACGGGCACCCGACGGGAAGTGAGCACTTTGCGAAAACCACGCGGTGTGAGTTGTGAATAGTGAAGAAGCTGAAAAAAAAAAAACCCAAAAAAATGTCCAAACGCCCAGCAACCCTGCTCGCAAGAAACGTGAGGCGGCACGAAGCCCAGCGGGGCGGCCCCTCCCGTAAGGAGAGGGTGCGAGATTTCATATACGCTCAGGACCGTGTGCTGAGGTGCGGCGGCTACAATAGCGGGCCCCCACATCAGCGATGGGCAGGCGCACCCGCGAGTGAAGACGTGCAGGAGCGGCGGGGAGGATCGCCGGAGCTGCAGCTGATGGCGTCGCCCCTCGTGTCGCCGGAGCCGTCCGAGGGAGCCGAGGTGACGCCGGTGGTCTCGCCCAGCACGAGCGAGGACGGCGCCGTCGTCATCGTCGACTGGCAGGCGGCGGCGGCGGTGGAGCCGGCGGGCCGGGATTCCGAGCGGCAGCACGCGGAGAAGAAGCGTCTGCGGGAGGCCGAGCGACAGCACGCGGAAAAGGAGCGTCTGCGGGAGGCCGAGCGGCAGCACGCAGAGACGGAGCGTCTGCGGGAGGCCGAGCGACAGCACGCGGAAAAGGAGCGTCTGCGGGAGGCCGAGCGGCAGCACGCAGAGACGGAGCGTCTGCGGGGGGCCGAGCGACAGCACGCGGAAAAGGAGCGTCTGCGGGAGGCCGAGCGGCAGCACGCAGAGACGGAGCGGCTGCGGGAGGCCGAGCGGCAGCACGCAGCGAAGGAGCGTCTGCGGGAGGCTACCCGAAAGCTGCAGCAGCAGATCCGAGAGATCTACGCGGCCAGGCGGCTCCAGGAGGAGGGGAGCAGCAGCAGCGACAGCGGGGATGACGGGCAGCCCCAACGGCCGGAGGAAGCACAGCTCCGACCGGGCGAGCCGACCGCGGAGGAGGAGTGGCAGCGGAGGCTTCGGCAGGCTGAGGCCGAGGAGGACGAGCTGTGGGAGCCGGTGGCGGAGGAGGCACAGGAGGACCGCGGCCCCGAGGAGGTCGAGGAGCCCCCGCAGGAGCTCTTCACGCGGCGGGAGGGGCGCCCAGCCACGCCCCAACAGCACCAGCAGCACCAGCAGCAGCAGCCGGCGCAGCAGGCGCAGCCCCAACAACCCCAGCCTCGGGATCAGCAGTGGCAGCAGCACCACCAGCAGCATCAGCAGCACCACCGGCAACATCAGCAGCAGCACCAGCAGCAGCACCAGCAGCAGCACCAGCAGCAGCAACAGCAGCAGCAACACCAATGGGCAGGCCCGGAACGGGCGGTGGTCGGCCCGTACGTCGCCCAGGAAGTGCGGACGGCGGTCCGAAATGGGCTGCTGTGGCACCACCAGGTGCTCCACATAACGTGGGCGTCGGGTGCGGCGCCAGCGGCGGCCACACCAGAGGAGGAGGAGGCCCGTGTGTGGGAGGAGCCGGCACCTCGAACCCGGAATCCACGGGACCCGAGGGGGCGGTCCGCAGCGGCCGACCATGTGGGCCAAGCAGCGATGGCGACGGAGACAGCGGCCTCGACGGCGGCAGCGACGGCAACGGAGACGGCGGCCTCGACGACGGCAACGGAGACGGCGGCCTCGACGGCGGCAGCGACGGCAACGGAGACGGCGGCCTCGACGGCGGCAGCGATGGCGACGGAGACGGCGGCCTCGACGGCGGCAGCGACGGCAACGGAGACGGCGGCCTCGACGGCGGCAGCGATGGCGACGGAGACGGCGGCCTCGACGGCGGCAGCGACGGCAACGGAGACGGCGGCCTCGGCGGCGGCGGCGACGGCGACGGAGAGGACACCAACGAGCCCAGAGGCGGAGCCAGCCCACGCGACGAAGGAGCCCTGGGAGCGCGGGCCATGGCAGTGGCCAGCTCCGGTCGTGGCGCCCGGCAATCCGCCGGTCTTGAAGCGTCAGCGGTCGTGCCCCGAGCCCCATAGGGAGGTGAAGCGGCCCCTGTTACAGCGGCAGGGCTCGGCGCCCGCCCGAGTGGACTGGGTGCCCCTTCCCCGAGAGGAGTGGCCCGCCTCGGTGGCGCGCGCTCAGGCCCGTATCCGACTTCACGGAAGGAGGGTAAAGAAGCTGGTGAGCGAGCGGGGCGTACGATACCGCATCGCTATGTCGGCCACCCGCACGGAGGTGTTCCGTGAGGGGCGATAGGGAGCGAGGGGAAGGGGAGAGCACCGTCGCTGAAAGGAAAAGAACCATGGCAATGGTAATAAAAAAAAAAAAAAAAGGAAGAAATATAAAGGCAAACCCAAACTTATTACTTACCTGGGGAGGGAGGGGAGCGAATCGAGGGCAAGAGAAGCCCAGAATATGAAAATAGGCCACGCTGATGGTCAGTCCGAGGTGGGCAGACACGAGGCGAGGAGCCTATACACGTAACGGCCCGCGTGATCGAGAGGGGGAGATAGCACCTCTGGGTCGCAAACCGGCAGCGGCTGGCAACCTCGGGCCCGATGTGGCGCCAGAGGGCGCCAGGGAGCGAGCGATCACAGAGGGCGCGCGCGCCACCAGGTTCGAATTCAAATTCGGACGGAGGAGGGCCAAGTGGAGTCCGCGGAAAAGGAAGTTTTCCGCTTCCGAAAGAAGGAGGGGAGTGTGAGGAACTGTGTGCCTCACAGCACTAATAAGGCTGATGGACCGGATAAGGCTGACGGGTCGGTCGCCACGGATATCCGGAGGCCGCCAATTCGCCGCGGGCGTTCGCTCAGAGAGGGGCGGATAAGCCCCAAGCGGATTAGAGAAAATTACGGTGAGAGGGAGCGGCTCTCATCGGGAACCCCGGGATCGGACCAACAGCGGCCCGGCGCAGGCCCAAATATGGACATGTCGACGGGTCACCGCCCGGATCCCGTTAAGAATATGGAAGGAATGCAGAGAGCCCGATGGAAAGTCACCGGCGGCGGAGGTCCCGTTAGGTTCGGCCTATATAAGGAGGCCGGCGCCTACAGCGGGTCTCTTTTCTTTTACGCACGCGCGACTGTACGGGAGTGATCGACGTCGAACGGGAGTAACACAGTGTCGAATCCGCGAGTGAAAAGTGACCGAGGAGAGTGATCGAAGAGGAAAACCAAGGAGAATCAGGACAGGAACCAGAACAACCAAGGAGACCCAGGACAGGAACAAGTCCTACACCGGAGCACCGAGTGAGTCAAGTACGGAAACGGGATTCAAGGGCAGTCAGTGGTGATACAAGTGAAGGGCGAACCGTTGAGTGCGAGTTCAGAGTGGCGGATCGAAGCAGTTGCCTAGATCATTGGCCCCTGAGCACTGGCATCGACGCCGCTACGCCTGGAGACAGCCACGCGACTGACAGATTCCCCCAGTACGAGACAATCACGTTAACATAAGCCCTAGCCATAAACCATAGTCCGTAAAGTAGTCCTAAGGAAACGTAAAGCCTACCAATAAACCATTATCGCACAGAAAAACCCCGTCTTATTACTTGTCGTAGAGGCAACACTTATAAATTTGTTGCATTGAGCCCAGTGACCGCTGAGCGAGCCCAGCTACCGCAAGCGGACACAAAAAGGTTCGTTACAACATCCAAAACTTTATGAAGAACAGAAAAATTACAGTGAAAACAGGAAAAAAACACATCGGCTATACACCCTCTTGAAAACGGAATACCACAGGGCTCTCCTATATCTGTCGTTCTATTTCTTATAGCATACAATACACTATGGGGAATTTGACCACTTTTTCTGGCCAAAACCCATTTTCCAAAAGTCGTTAAAATTAAAAATTTTTAACGGATATATATCGGAATAACATTGATCTTCAATGTTACGTAATCGAAATTTTAACAGTGCGAACCACTGTTAAGTTAACAGCTTTCAAAATCAGCTGTTCTCTGTCAAGCAACATTTTTTTTTGCACAGAGTAATTTTTCTCAAAGTTTAAAGTGAAAAAAAGTGATTAATTGACCAATTTAAGTGCGGTTTTTACAATGGATACAAATCTAAGAGGTTTTTAATATATTTTTTTGTTTTTGAACTGTGCAAATTCTCCTTATATTTCGTGTAATTTTGAATAGTTTGACTGGTATTATTTTGTGACAAAATTTTGTCTTTAAAGAGGCCTACAAAAAGAGTGACAACTTTTGCACCCTTAAGAGTTAATACATATTGTAGAGAATTTAATTTTCTTTCAAATGCATATAATATAAATGTGCACTTTTTTGCACTTTTTCTGAAATTTGATATTTTAGGACGTAACCTAAAAATCAGCAATACAGAATTGTTTGCCGTGTGGAACGCAGGGATGACAAAAAAGGGAAAAGATGACGCCATATTGAATTTTTTTTCTGCCGCTTGCTCTGAGGACGAGAACATTATTTCGAACCAAACAAAAAACTTTTGCTATGGGTTGTCCAAGAAATGGACAAAATGCAAAAGAAACATTAAATTGTTTCAAAGAAATTATGCCGATTGGCTAAATTGCTACACAATCGTAACAGTTGCAAAAAAATTGGGACCCGTTGGGCGGCCGGCATTGCCATATATGTTAAAAAGTGCTAGAGCGCAAAGAAGAGAAGCTGGAGAGCTAGCGGTGCCAAAGGCGCGAAATATAAAATTATTAATTCAAGCAGCGAGCGTTGCAGCGCGTAATCGCGGGCAAGCTGATCTTGCATATGTTTTAAAATTGCTGGCCATATGTCCAGAAAAAGCCAAATCTATTCGCATGACTTTGAACCAGACAGTCCTTAAGCCGGCTAAAATGTCTAACGATGCACTAGCTCTCCTTTTGGACCAGGGCTTAACAAAGCGGCAATATTGTGCTATTAGGGAGCAAACAAAAAACAATATATATCCAATATATAAAAAAGTTTCTGCTCAGAAAAAAGAGTGCCGACCGGATAGCGTTGTAATATCTGAGATGAGCGCAGAGGTACCTCTACAAAATCTGCTTGAACACACAGCTGCGCGAATCGTATACCTACAAGAAGAGGTATTTTCAGCTGCAATGGAACAGCAAGTCACTGATTTTTTAATGGCTAATTTAATTGTAAGTTATGGTTTCGACGGAAGCACTGGCCAATCAAACTATAATCAGCAATGTTGGGAAGGGAGACCAATTAATAGCGATTTCAGCATTTTTGCAACAACCATCACTCCTTTGAGATGCGTTGATTCATCCAGCAACATCTTGTGGAACAACAGAACACCGCAATCAATTCGATTTTGTCGTCCCTTAAAATTAAAATTTATGAAAGAATCTAAAGACGCAATAATAAAAGAAAATGAGGATTTAAAGAACGATTTTGAGAATTTACAAACTTGTAAAATAATGCTGAAGAATCGGAAAGTCGTATACATAAAGTTCCAGCTATATTTAACTGTTATAGATGGCAAAGTGCTGAACGCATTGACAGGTACCATGTCAACCCAAGCATGCCCGATTTGTGGAGCGACTCCAATGGACTTTTTCAACAACAAAAATTTTAGATCTGAAAAGTTTCTGCCAATTCAAAATAATTTAAGTTACGGGTTGAGCCCATTGCACTGCTGGATACGTCTTTTCGAATTTGTTTTGCATGCAGGTTATAAATGGCAGTACAAATAATGGCAACACCGCTCGACGCGCCTTTAGTAGCCCAAAAATCTTTGCAGATATTACTGGTATTAATTTAAAGCTAATTTCCAATCTAAGGACTGTTTTAATATGTCTGTCCAGTCAGTTGCCAATAAATGTGAATAAATTTCAAGCCTTCTGCTTTAATACGGCCGAAATTATTATTGACGAATATCCTTGGCTGCCGATGACTGCGACAGTACACAAAATCCTTGTACATGCTACTGATATCATGGAAAATACAGTTCTTCCTGTGGGATACTTTGGAGAGGAGGCTGCCGAATGTCGGAATAAAATTTATAAGTCTGATCGACTACATCACGCAAGGAAATGCAGCCGTATAGATAACTTAACGGATGTGTTTCAGAGAGCACTGGATACATCAGATCCTGTTATATCGTCCATAAACCTTGACAGGCGCATACAAATGCAAAAAAAAAGTTCCCTTCCAAGTGAAGGGACTTATCAAGCGACTTAAACAGTTCAGACAGAGCTCCTGTTATTTTCGACGAGCTTGCTGAAGATCATTTTCAATTTTCTTGGAATATGGAGCTCGAAAACGAATTCCAAGAGGATTAGCAAAAGGTGTGATAAGTAACATACATATTATTTACTATAAGGTTCTAATTATTTTATATTACAGGTCCCTTAAATACAATTTCTCTGATCTATTACAAACGATAGTTTCTTGTTAAATATTTTTAAGTCGAACCACGCCCTCTGTAATAAAATACTCTTTTCTAAACAAACCTGCACAATTTTTCTTTGGAAATAATTTTATCGCAAAATTTAAATGCGAAAAAGCTAACATATTTGATTCATATTTGACAATCTGATAGATATATGCATTCTCTATGGTTCTGCGTTTTTGGTTTTCTCGTATCTTCAGAATTGTGCAAGCCACAGATTTTCGCGGTTTGCGTGGGCGGAAAAGTGCGGAGCGAAATTTTAAGCTACACTTGTTAAAGTGTGATATAACAGGAGCTTGAATACAAAATTTGGTTCATCTAGCTTTTTTGGTCTCTGAGATCTAGGCGCTCATAAAGACGGTACTCTCAATTAGCGGGTATAGAAAGGAGCTACCACGCCCATTTTTTCAAAATATCTTCCTCTTACTATTATTAACTCATATCAAAAAACCGAACTTAAAAATATTGCTTCGTTCGGAAGTTATTAATTTAGGCCAGAAAAAGTGGTCAAATTCCCCATAGTGCAATAGGTTGACCAATATCATCGCACTTCACAAGGAAATTAACTTCAGCGCATACGCAGATGATTTCTTTTTAATCCTAAACCTAAGCAAAATAAAAAATACAAACTTCAACCTACAACCACTCTTCACAGACATAGAAAATTGGTGCACCTACTCAGGAGCATCCCTCTCACCAACAAAATGTCAACATTTACACATATGCAGAAAGCGGAACTGTAACTGTGTAGTTACCTGCAACAATAACACCAACATAAACAACACAACATCACTCAAAATACTCGGACTGTGGATCAACAATAAATATAACTGGAACTCACACATTAACGCCCTTATCCCAGCACTCTCCAACAAATTAAACATTATAAAATGTCTAGCCAGCCCACGTTTCAACTGCAACACCCACACTCTCCTTAATGTAAAAAGAGCATTATTAATCGCGAAAATCGACTACGGACTACACATTTACGGACACATACCAAAAAACAACCTAAACAAACTAAAAACCACCTTTAACTCAGCCATCCGGACTACACTAGGAGCGTTTCACACCACACCGATCTACAACCTATTGTACGAAACCAACACACCAACAATAGAACAAAAACGAGATCACTTAACAGCAAAACTCTTTAAATCTCTAATACACTCCAAAGACACCCCAATACATAAATTCATAAAAGCGAAAACTTACAAAAAAAAATGGACCTCAACAATACAGCGTGCAATAAAAGTATGCCAATATCATAACATACCCTACCGTCCCCAAAAAATCCTCAAACTAAAACCACCATGGCAGTTACCAAAAAACCTAATAGACACATCATTGCACATCCACAAAAAAGATAACACACCACCCGATATATACCAAAAACTATTTCACGAACTAAAACACAAACTAAACAACCACAAATTTATTTACACCGACGGATCCCAACAAAACTCTATTACAACGTTTGCAGTCACCTCAGAAACAGACATATTAAAATACGGAAGTCTACCAACATACTCTTCAATACCAACAGCCGAAATTATAAGCATACTTGAAGCAGAAAAATTAACAGCAAAAAAAAGGGGCAAGTTTGTAATCTGCTCAGACTCCCTTGGTGCAATCGAGGCAATAGCCAACACAAGCAACAACAACACATACCCAGCCACCATCCGATCAATCCTCATAGCACACAATCCAAAAATAAAAATTCTGTGGACACCAGGACACAGTAACAGGAAACCAGGACCAGGAAATGAACTGGCAGACAAAACAGCAAAATCAGCCTTAAAAATGCCACTAATCTACACCGACAACCTTAATACTACAGATATTAACAGATTTTTAAAAGAACAACTAGCCCAAAACACAAAAAACCTTGTCTCGAAATGCAACAGTTGGTACCGAAACATTAACACCAACAACACACACACATCCCATTACTCAAACTTAATACAGCAACAAACAAAGCGACTCGACCAAATAAAATTCACCAGACTCCGACTGGGTCACACAAAACTTACACACAAACACTACCTGGATCCCACAGCGTCACGAAACTGCCCGATCTGCCAGTCACATACTCCAGCAACCATGGAGCACATCCTCAACCTATGCCCTGCAACTACCCAAATTAAACTAAAACGAGAGGGAACGTTGTGAGCCGCGGCAAAGGCCGCGGCTCTACCTTATACCCGGTACTCAGTCAGTATATACATACATACATTTATGAGCCTACGATTTATGAAATTTATTATATGTTCTCAAAAGGGACAAAATCAATATTTAAATTAAAAAAATTAATTTTTTGGAATTTTTCTACATCTTTCCATTTTTGTTTACATATGCTTTGTATATCTGCGCCTACATTTCTACATGAGATGTATAACTACATATTTGACACGTACAAGTGTTTACGACAGAGAGAGAGAGGGAATGAGTCAGCGCTTGGCAGGCGTTGCGTAGCCACTGAAATTCAATTTGTTTCTTCTGGCCATAATATTAATCCGATCTGATCCAGATTCGGTAATCTGGTAGATATGGTAATTTTTCATGATTCTGCGTTTTTGGTTTTCATTTATCTTAAAAATTGTGGATTCCACAGATTTTCGCCTTTTGTGGGGGCGGAAAGGGGCGTGGCAAAATTTTAAAACAAACTCGTGCTGGTTTGGTGTCACAGGAGCTTGGATAGAAAGTTTGGTTGCTCTAGCTCTTATAGTCTCTGAGAACTAGGCGACACAAAATACGAATGGACAAAGCAGATGGGGCCGCGTGTGAGAGAGAGCGAGAGGGAATGATGACTTTCGAAATGGTTTTCTTCATTGTAGCTATAATAATGATCCGATCTGATCCAGATTCAACACTCTGATAGAAATGGTCATTCTCTATGATTCTGCTTATTTAGTTTTCTTGTATCTTCAAAATTGTGTGTGCCACAGACTTTCGTCCTTTATGGGGGCGGAAAGGGGCGGGGCGAAATTTTGAAATACATTTTGAGTAGTGTGATAACACAGGAGACTGGACACAAAGCTTGGTTACTCTAGCTTTAATAGTCTATGAGATATAGCTGCAAATGAAGACGGACAGACGGACAGACGGACGGACGGACGGACGGACGGACGGACAGACGGACAGACAGACATGGCTATATCGACTCGGCTATTGATGCTGATCAAGAATATATATACTTTATGGGGTCGGAAATGCTTCCTTCTGTGCGTTACACACAACCGTTATCCGCACAAATCTAATATACCCCTATACTCTTCGAGTACCGGGTATAAATATTCAAAAATCCAAATATCACCCAGTATCTAACTAACCCATCCAAAGAAAACATCAAACTAATAATAGAATATCTAAAAGAAACAAATGTATATCACGAAATCTAAACTTAAACAAATTTAAAACATAATATATATCTGTACATATAATAGCATAATAACATAACATAATATATATCTGTACATATCTTAACTTTAAAACTTATACACACCCAATTAACTCTGTAGTCGATGGCCCCCGCAGCTAGCACTATATAAGATCTCATGCCCGACTTGGCTTTGCAAGCCATTTCTGACATCAAATAAATGAATAAAATAAATAAAGGGAAAGCCATGTGACTGATTCGAGGCCTCCATCCTCAACGATTGGCCAAGATGCTGCGAGTTCTGCGCAATCTCAGACCGGAGCTGTTCCGAGACCTCGTATAAACACCAGATCAGTTTCTCGCAACACGAGCAATCCAACTAACGCCCGAATCAACCAGAACCCAAATGTGAGACGTAATGTTTCTCGGCCTGCAGTAACTTCTGATTGGAGGGAACTCACAGACGACCGTATACAGCAGTTGATTAACAATTCCTTGGATACATTTCGAGCCAGTGTGACTGCCACCATGACTGAACAGCTGAGTGCTGCAGTGCGTAGCCTTACGTTGTCTACTCAGGCTCGTGACGTGCATGACATTCGTGTCATTCAAAACGAGGGTCAACTTGACTGGGAGAGCGATATAATACTAGCTCCTCCACGACTTAGCAATGCCAGTAATGCTCGAAGTAATAGCCAGAGGCCTGGAAATTTCAGTGCTCGGGCAAACTTGAATGATTCGATGAGTGAGCATCCGGAAAGGATATCGAACCTCATTTCCAATTGGCGTATTAAGTTCAGTGGTTTAGCGAATGACCTTTCGATAGAAGACTTCATTTATAGAGTAAATTGCTTGACATCTCAATGTCTGAATGGGAATTTTGATCTTTTAGCTCAGTTTGCTCATCTTCTGTTCTCAGGTCCAGCCCTGACCTTTTATTGGCGTGTTCATAGGACAGCTGAACATATCGCAAGAGCGATATCAGGCTCAGCAAACGGATCGTGATATAAAGGAGGCCATGCGCCGACGCAAACAAAATAGTAATGAAACATTCGATGAGTACTTAGATGCGACATTAGCGATAGCGGATTCTTTGCGGGAACCCATGTTAGATAGCGACTTAGCGATCGAAGTTAGGCACAACCTTAAGCCGGACTTGAAACTGGAGTTATTGCATATCGATACTCCAGACTTAGCCAGTTTGCGTAAGGAATGCCATCGACACGAAGAGTTCTTTCGTAATTACTGTCCTAGACCAGTTCCTCGTCTGAACGTATCCCGTGGGTCGGTAAACACTGTTCTACACGAACAAACCCATGAAGTAGTGGGCCATCGGGAGGACGAAGCTTCAGCAGAAATCTGTGCGGTTTATCGATCATGCGAGAAACTCAAATGTTGGAACTGTGACGAACAGGGGCACCGATACCAGGATTGTCTCAAACCTCGTCGTATCTTTTGTTACGGATGTGGGAAGCTCGACACATATAAGCCAAAGTGTGAGAAGTGCAACGCGGTTTCGGAAAACTCGACGCAAGATGTCCGCCGTGTGCAAAGGGGGGATGTCCGATCTTAACCACGGAATCACCTGACTGTATACCTACCCAGATAGAACCTTCACCGGACGAATCAACTTCATTACCTGACGTATCCCAGGTCTTGCGTTTTAAGCCCTATCATGTGCGAGTGCAGGAGTATGAGAAGTGCAGGGCGGAGATATTTAACGCTACCGAAAATGTCTCGTGCAAACCTCCTGCTGCGTTGCGAATTCGCAAATTCTGGCAGAGTAAGCAAACCCTTAAGAGATGCCTTATAACCTCTATTGTCCACAAGAACAATGACATTCGACCCTTTATCAGCATCGAAGTTTTCGGTCAAGACTATTTAGTTTTATTGGATAGTAGAGCCAACAGAAGTGTTATTGGGGGAAACCTTGCAAAACGAATCATTTTGGAGGAGGTGAAGTTTGTCAAGATGAAAGGAGCTGTGCGTAAGGCCGATGGCCAAACTCAGTCTGTTGCTGGGACTATCACTATTCCTCTGACCTACAATTCAATTCACGAGGACTTTGAGTTCTTGATAGTTTGCTTGATAACAACCGATCTAATATGTGGTATGGATTTTTGGCAGAAGTTTGGCATGTCTATTTCCTCTCTGGGAGAAATTAACGTCTTAGAGAACGTATCGAAATCTGACGATTCGAATGTGATGAAACTGTCTGCGATACAGAAATCTCAATTGAGAGCCATTATTGATTCCTTTCCATCTTTTGAGAGGGATGGACTCGGGCTAACACCATTGATCGAACATAGTATTGACACAGGCGTTGCCAAGCCTGTTAAACAAAGGTTTTACCCTCTTTTGCCTGCCAAAGAAAAGCTCTTGTGCAGTGAAATTGACCAAATGCTGCAGCTGGATGTAATTGAAGAAGCTCCCAGCTCACCATGGTCATCACCCATTACTTTACACATAAAACCTGGCAAAGTGCGATTCTGCTTAGATGCAAGAAAGCTCAACGCAGTCACGGTTCGGGATGCTTATCCTATTCCAATCATGGACGGGCTGCTGAGTCGTCTGCCGCCAGTGTATTGCGTTTCAAAAATTGATTTGAAGGATGCCTTCTGGCAGATTCTTCTCGACCAAGAATCTCGGGCAAAGACACCGTCCCGAATAGACCCCTGTATCAGCTCAAAAGGATGCCGTTTGGGTTGACGAACGCCTCACAAACCATGAGTCGTCTAATGGATTTGGTGATTTCCTATCAGCTGAAGTCACATGTTTTAGTGTATCTAGACTACTTGCTAGTGCTGTCGAATAGCTTCGAATCACATCTTTTGCATCTTTCGGAAGTGTCAACACAGCTCAGAAAAGCTGGTCTCACCATCAACGTCCAAAAAAGTAAATTTTGCCTTGAGAAGGTGGATTACTTAGGGTACATAGTGGGGGAAGGTACACTTCAAACGGGTCCCGATAAAGTTCGTGCAGTGGCGGAATTTTCAGTTCCTCAGACTCTGAAGCAGCTCAGGAGACTCTTGGGAGTCTGGAATGACAGGCTGGTATCGGCGTTTCATTCCGGAATATGCTGCGATTGTCTTTCCGCTCATCGAACTTATCGAAACGAAGCCATTCGCATGGAATGATCGAGCCCAAGTAGCATTTGAAGAGATCAAGGCCAAACTGAGCTCAGCACCATTCTTAGTTCATCCGCAATATGACAAGCCGTTCATTGTGCAATGTGATGCCTCGATGTATGGTGTAGGAGCCGTCCTAGCTCAGGTTGACGACAATGGATGTGAACGACCAATAGCGTATATGTCCAAGAAGTTAAATAAATCCCAACGGAACTATACTGTCACTGAGCTGGAATGCTTAGCGGTAGTCTTGGGAATTAAAAAGTTTCGTATGTACATCGAGGGTCACCCTTTCACTGTCGTCACAGATCATGCCAGTCTTCGATGGTTGATGAACCAATCTGATCTAAGTGGTAGATTAGCGAGATGGGCGATCAGTCTTCAGGGTTACGGTTTCAATATTGAACACCGCAAGGGCAGTCAAAATGTCGTGGCAGATGCCTTATCTCGCTCATTTGAGTCAGACGAAATAGCGAGTCTAAATTTCGAAGCATTGCCAGAGATAGATCTTCATGCGGAGGCCTTTCAGACGGAGGACTATAGCATTCTGCGAGACAAGATGAGTGCAGCTAATTTACCCGACTATCGCGTGGTTGACGATTATCTATATCATCGGGTAGATTTTGGTAATGGCAGCAGTGATCAAGTCGACAATGGTTGGAAGCTAGTGGTTCCAGAATCTTTGCGTAAAAGCGTGATCAGATCAGCGCATGATCAACCATCCTCTGCGCATTGTGGAACCGCAAAGTGCCTAGAACGAATTCGACGGCACTTGTATTGGCCAGGGATGGTGGTGGTAGATGTACGCAAATACATTGGAGAGTGTGGAATTTGTAAGACGACGAAGTATCCTACTCGATCTCTTAAACCCCCCATGGGTGCTCGAGTTACCAGCGAAAGACCGTTTCAGCGTCTATATCTCGACTTCATTGGCCCATTTCCCCGCACCAAGAAGGGTAATATAGGAATTATTATTATTCTCGACCATTTTTCGAAATTCAACGG
Source organism: Drosophila affinis (assembly GCA_037356375.1). NCBI lineage: Eukaryota > Metazoa > Arthropoda > Insecta > Diptera > Drosophilidae > Drosophila > Drosophila affinis. Next base: position 124,050 of record JAZHFB010000007.1, on the reverse strand, counting down.
GCTACTGTACCTCATAGCCCAGGCTTCGATCTCTTTCTCCTCGTGGTCGTCAGTGTGAACGCAAGTACCAAAAAATGTATAGCTCTGACCCAGACAAGGGCAACTCAAAGTGCAAGTCAAGGTCAAGTCAAGGTGCCAAGTGCAGCGCACAAATATAATTTGGTCGACTGGGATAATTTCCCATCACCAATATTGCAGCGACACCAACTAAGACCGGCTGGAGAAAGACGTCCCAAATTGTCTCATACATTGTGCAAGTAGTGGTGCAAGTCCCTCTGGGTAATTATCAACCGAGAAACAGTCGACAAGGTGATTAGCTTCATTTCTTTTCCGTGTATAGGATTAGCACCACTAATTCTGGCCTAGAAGTAGCCGATCTGCGTGCGTGGGTGCATCGCCCTCCTTTAGGGCGTTCCTCGACAAACCGGGTGCAGCAGCCGTCAAGCCTTAAGCTCGGATAGGCGTGCTGACCCTGTAGTCGCCCTCCTGCAGGTGAATCTGGAACACTGGTGAACTGTCGTCTTTCCTGTGTGGGACGGTCAGCGAGAATCTTCCGGCTTTTACTGGCGTACCCTCAAGGGAACATAACCCCAACGCCGGCCCAGTGACTCGGCTAAATGCCAATCGACATATCTAACCTGGAGCAGCGGTTAGCAGTTCGAAAAACCTACTGAGCGCATCCGTGGGCCAAGCCTTAACAGCAATTGAGCTTGCCGATATCATAAAAGTAAAATTGCGAACTTGACATGAGTTTTTTCGGTTATTTTAGAATTAGTATTGAAAAACAAAAATAAAAGTAGAGTAAATGATACCACTTGCATTGAATAATGTTCTCACTGATTGAATATTGAAAGTTGTATACCTAGGAGAGAATTCATGTCCAGGTCAAAAAAAGCATTGGGTTAACCTCGTACTAATAATGTTATATCAACTATCACAGAGACACATCATCACGGTAACACTCATCCATTCATGCTGATAACCAGTCATTTATACATCTATCTACTCATCATCATCATCACAGCTAACACAAGGAAAGATCTTTCTGCGTGGAGCAACATTATTAACAGTATCGTAAGTGATTAATCTATGGGTACGTAAAGCCAGATCGAGACATAAAAAAGTGAAGTTGCTGGTTTGTCTAACTTGTGTTTGTATGCTATCGTGCACGAGTTTCTCCCAAATACCAATGCAATTTTCAAACAATTTCCAATGACCATATGACATGAATATCCTTGATTGTAGCTGTTTGAGATGCCAAGCTTTTTTGGCACCTATTTCGATCCAAAATAATAACGCGAATTGTTCAAATGTAGTAACTGTTTATTTATACCGGCGGCTGCTAGCGGAAGCCGATTGCTTGCTCTTAGCACAACCCGATAAATGTACATATATGTGTAAACGAGATCCAAATGCAACCAATGCGCAGAGAGGTTAGCAGATTACTGAACTTAGCACCGTCGGCTAATCAAAGCTAGAGCCGAGGCGGCGGCTGCAGAGCGCCCTTTACAGAGGGAGAGCGCAGCAGCGCTGCCGAACGTGGGCGTTTACAGTGCATTGAATATTGTATTGTATTGTAGTGTATGTATAGTTTTAAGTTAGGCCTGTTGGTTAGCGGCTGGCCCGAACATACTCCCCCCGTTGGAAGCCAGTCTTTCAACAGAATCCTTGAGGGGCAGCACACATAGCCGGGTAACGGCCCTTCTAATGGTTCCTGTGGCAGTCTTCAAATCAGCTACGCGGCACACTCCATCCTTGCCCTTGACGACCTCAACCACTCTAGCTAGTGGCCAACGCATTGGAGGAAGATTTTCGTCCTTAATCAGAACGAGATCGTTTATGCAAAGATTTTGCGTGGGAGTCCGCCATTTCGACCGCTCTTGCAAAAGAGTTAGATACTCTTCGCGCCAGCGGCTCCAGAATATCTGCTGCAGTTGAGTGACCCGTTGCCAGCCATCCAGACGATTGTAGTTCAGCTTCGTCAGATCGGGCTCGAGGATTGCTTCGTGTGGACCGCCTAAAAGCAGATGAGCAGGAGTCAGGACATCTAAATCAGCAGGATTTTCTGAAAGCGAGAGCAAAGGGCGAAAATTAACAATTGCCGTGATCTGGCAGATCAGAGTGCGCAGCTCGTCGAAGTCAAACACAGAGGGCCCAACTGAGCGGTACAGGTGATGCTTTGCTGTCTTCACGGCCGCTTCCCACAAACCGCCAAAGTGCGGAGAGCGTGGTGGGATGAAGCGCCAGTCGATCGAGTCCGCCAAGCAGGATTCATGGACCTCCTTCATATGCGAGTCGCTCATAAAGAGTTTCTTGAGCTCCAAAAGCTCGTTCTTCGCGCCAACGAAGTTTGTCGCATTGTCAGACCAAATTTGACTTGGCCTTCCTCGCGTGGAAGTGAAACGCTTCAGGGCGCCTAGAAACGAAGCGGTGGTCAGGTCCTTTACGAGCTCCATGTGTATAGCCTTAGAAGTAAAGCAAATGAATACACTGATGTAGCACTTGATGGGTGGCCTCGTGCGGATTTCTGATCTGTAGAAAAAGGGCCCGCAGTAATCCACTCGAGTGACTTCAAAGGGTCGAGATCCCTCCAAACGCTCCTTAGGCAGATCTCCCATGATGTGCTGAACCATGCGCGGCCTAGTCCTGAAGCATCTCACGCACTTGCTGACTACCTTTGATACTGCCTTAATTCCGCCAATGGGCCAATATTCCAGTCGAATTTTGGCAAGTAGTGCGCGAGGTCCAGCATAAAGGTTCCTTTCGTGATAGTACCTTATCAGCGCACAAGTCCCTTTGGCAGAATAAGAGGGTGCTGAGCATCAAATCCCAGAGATGAGTTTCCAAGACGACCTCCAACTCTTAGTAATCCATACTGATCGATGAACGGAGAGAGTGGGCTGATGGAACTGGATTTCCTGACTTGACCATTGCGTTGAATCTTTCCTTATATCCATATACAAAACAGCCAGTTGAATATGCCGGATCAGAAGATGCGTTCCTTGCCGAATATCCGAAACGGTGAGTCCAGAATGCCGAAGCCGATGTACAAATTTATGCATGTAGGCGAATGTGCGCTGCATGCCGAAGAATGAATTTGCAAATTTGCATTCTGACGTGAGATCGGCATGTGGAGACGCGATCAACAATACAAGCCTGCGAAGCTCTGCCGTTGCTGCTTCAGGGACAGGAGGTACAGGCCACTCTTCCTTGGAGCCTACCAAAAATGATGGACCATGAAACCACAGCTCTGAGTGGATAAGTTGGTGGGGAAGCGAGCCTCTAGAGAGAACGTCAGCAGGATTTAATGATGTGGGACATAGCGCCATTCCATGCCTGCCGTCAATTCCTGAATTGCTGCCACTCGATTTGCCACGAAGACTTGAAATTTGGCTGGCTCATCCCGTATCCAAGATAATGCTGTCGATGAATCTGACCAGCAATAAAATCGACCTGTAAAACTTCCAATATCCTTCAAATTATTCATTAGTTTCGCAAGCAAATGGGCTCCACTGAATTCAAGCTTGGGAATCGATAAGGTTTTTAGTGGCGCCACTCGAGACTTTGAGCACAAGATATTGCTCGACAACTGCCCTTCCTTGGACACCACATATATGCAAGCGCCATATGCTTCTGTGCTGGCGTCACAAAATCCGTGAAGTTCGATTACCGTATTAGAAGGATGAACACCGCGAGGAAATGATATCCGCGTGATACTTGACAAACTGTTTCTCAAGTCCATCCAAGAGGAATGCAACGCTGAGGGTAGGCTTTCATCCCAATCCAAATTTTCTCTCCAAAGCTGCTGAAGGAAGATTTTGCACCTGACAATAACGGGATTTATCAATCCAAGAGGGTCGTAGAAACGAGCAATCGTAGACAAAACCGATCGCTTGGAAGGCTTCGAATTTGTGTCCAGCGCGGACAAGGCAAAAAGCAGCTGATCTGATGCAGGGTCCCATGCTAAGCCAAGAGTTTTCGTTATGTCACTTCCATCATGAAACCTTAAGTATTTCTCTCTGTCCTCTTCAGGCGTTCCTTCAAGCACTTCCTGATGGCTAGAGCACCATTTTCTAAGCTTAAAATTACCGCAAGACAGTATGGCGGAGGTTTGATGCATCTTTTCCATGACCTCAGCGACAGAGCTGCCGCCCGAGATGAGATCATCCACGTAAAAATCCTGCTGCAGAGCAGCTGAGCCAAGAGGGTAGGACTCGCCCTCGTCAATAGCCAGCTGGTGCATTGCGCGAACTGCTAAAAACGATGCAGCTCTAGTGCCATATGTGACGGTGTCTAATGTGTAGACCTGAACTTCGGACTGGACAGAATCTCGCCATAGAATGCACTGAAAGTAATTGTCATGTGAGGACACTCGTACGCAGCGGTACATTTTACAAATGTCCCCAGTGAGAGCGACTGGATATGTGCGAAACCGAATTAGTATGCTGAACAATGCAGGCTGAATAACAGGGCCTGCCATCATTGCATAATTTAGGGAACATCCAGTTGATGTAGCTGCCGAACCATCGAAAACGACACGAAGCTTTGTCGTCGTACTATCCTCCTTTAAAACACAGTGATGAGGCAAGAAATATCTGCAGAGACTACGAGAATCAGGGTTGACTGGGGACATATGCTTCAACTCAATATACTCCCTCATAAAGGCAGAGTACCGCTCCTTGAGTGTAGTATCACGATCCAACTTGCGCTCCAAATTGATGAATCGACGATGCGCCTGAGTGTAAGATTCCCCTAAGCGATCGCCATTATCCTTTAACGGGAGACGAACTGAATACTCTCCTGATGGCAAACGTGAGAAGTGGTCTATGAAATGTGCTTCACAATCTAATTCTTCCTTGGTATTCAAAACGGCGTCCGCACAAGTCTCGACCTCCCAAAACATACGAAGAGTTTTGTCCAACCTTGCATCCATGCTAGCTTCCGAATCTGGAGAATTGTGCGTTGCCAAGAGCGCCGAGCGTGCTACCTTTTGTCCACCACCGGATACGATCCACCCAAGCCGGGTCTTCTGCAGAAGAGGCAGACCATCGATGAGTTTGATTTGTCCTACGCAGAGGAGATCATAGAAAATGCTGGCACCAATGAGAAGATCCACTCGCTGAGGGTTGAAAAATGCAGGATCGGCAAGCTGAATATTTGACGGAATATTCCAATCGGCTACATTGACTGCCAGACTTGGTTGACAATCGGTGATCGTAGGAGCTATCAAAGCAGTAAGCGTAGTTGTATAGTCAGTTGTGCGAGAATGCATACAAATGTTCACGGTGGATCCCTCAGTAGCCACGCTGGTATCGCCGAGCCCAGAGACAAGTGCAGACGATTGAGTTCTCCTGAGCTGAAGCTGATGGGCGAACCTGGATGTGATGAGATGAAGCTGAGATCCTGAATCTAGTATGGCACGACAAGGAACTAAAACGCCAGACCGATTCTTTACGAGAACCACAGCGGTAGCCAGAAGCACAACATCGGATTGAAGACCTTGGGCAGCAAGAGAGGTAGAAGCAGGGGAAGGTGAACTGCTAACGGAATCCTGAGTGGCTGAAATAACGCCAGGTTGGAGCGTTAGATCTGGAGGAGAAAGATCTGGGGAGCCTTGAGTTGTGGACTGCAGATTCTCGAAATGCAACAAACTATGATGCCTCCCACCGCATACTCGACAATTGAAACAAAGGGAAAGCTTCTTCACACCGCTTCTCCAAGTATTCATAAAAATCCTTTGCTGTAGGTATGGCATCCGACGACAGGTGTTCTTCCCATTTCATTTGCGTCTTAGCGTCCAACTTCTGCAGCAGCAGGTTAATTATAATACAGTGGGATATCTCCAAATCCGTTCCTAATGTTTGCAAAGCACGTATATGCAAATTGACTGCATCCGAAAACTCCCGAAGCCTTGTGGGAGATGGCGAATCCACTCTCTTGAGCCCAAGAATCTTCTTGATGTGTGCCTGGAAAACAAGTCGCTTGTTACTAAAACGTTTATTAAGTATATCCAGCGCCACACGATAATTGGCACTGGAGAGTTCCAAAGATCGAACCGAATCCAAAGCCACATCGGCGAGGCTAGAGCGAAGGTGCTGGAACTTCTCGATGTCGCTGAGATCCGCATCCGCGTCGATGATCGAATTGAACATAGCCATAAAGTCCGAATATTCGACGTATCCACCGGAAAACTTGGGTATTTTCAGCTCAGGAAGTCGCTGCTTGTGAGCCATGATGATGAAACTGTGTCCAGAATGGTTTGGTAGGGTAGTCGAATTGGCAGAAGCGCGCGAATGGCCTAGTTCGAGAGCAGCCAGTAGCTCAGCCTTCAACGATATGAAGAGCATATCAAAGTTGTTGCGCATCTCACTCCCAATCTCATCTTGATTGAGCGCTTCCAGTTCATTATGGGCCTTATTAAATTCCTCTCGAATTTCTGACAGCATGTCGATACGAACGTCGATATCCGTGGCGTTAAAATTATCGATCTTATTGCCAGCGAATGATTCGCCGAGCCCGCTCATTCGATCGTACAAAGACTGAACTTTACGTTTATAAAGACTCAGCCTGTTATTAGCCGTCACAATATTTTCGCCCGCGCCTGTATTGGGATCGCTTTCCATGTTTAACGGTGCGAAATGCAACGAAACAACGGAGAATAGATAACCGTTTAGCGACGGCGTACATAATCGAGAAAGATAGAGTGAAGACACGAAAAGTCAAAACCGTGGCTGCAGTTGTGCAGAGAATGAAAGACGACGATTATGCGACGGTGCACAGAAGCTGGAGCGAGAATGAGAGACACGAAAAGTCAAGAACCGTGTCTGCGGCTGAGCATAGAATGAGAGATTCGACGATTAAACTAACGGAATCTCAGACGACCGCACTCTCAACTGAATTTGCACATAAACAGTTTTATATGCTGCACAAATGTATTTGTTTGTGGTTAAAATGCACAGAACCGAATATATTGTTCAATTTAAATGTTTTTAAACGAAACGCGATTACCCAATGTCTTTAATCACGTCGGGGTCACCAATGTTTGAGATGCCAAGCTTTTTGGCACCTATTTCGATCCAAAATAATAACGCGAATTGTTCAAATGTAGTAACTGTTTATTTATACCGGCGGCTGCTAGCGGAAGCCGATTGCTTGTTCTTAGCACAACCAGATAAATGTACATATATGTGTAAACGAGATCCAAATGCAACCAATGCGCAGAGAGGTTAGCAGATTACTGAACTTAGCACCGTCGGCTAATCAAAGCTAGAGCCGAGGCGGCGGCTGCAGAGCGCCCTTTACAGAGGGAGAGCGCAGCAGCGCTGCCGAACGTGGGCGTTTACAGTGCATTGAATATTGTATTGTATTGTAGTGTATGTATAGTTTTAAGTTAGGCCTGTTGGTTAGCGGCTGGCCCGAACAGTAGCTTTAAAAGAAATTTCTTGTGTTAATTTAACCTAATCTATTGTCATGAAGCAGACAATAATGTCGCGCCGCTAAAACGTAATTTGTATCCTTTTTTTTTGCACTAACGACATTTATCATCATAAAACCCCTTTGATATACGATTATTATGGATTGATTTAACTTTTACTTTCCCATATTATAACTTATGAGTCTATATATTCTTTACATATATGTTATACGGATTATTTAATGCTAAGTGCAGTTAGAGTTAGGTGAATTAATGAATTATCGAACTTAAACAATGCACTACCTACTCTTGTTAGCTCCTAAATTATCGATATTTTCCCCTGAATTATATTAACAGATTAACATGAACTAATTTCTGAGGGAACCTCGAGTACTTCGCGCCGCAGCGATGTTTTGGGTAGGCTCGATTGAGTTCTACAGGTAGGGTGGGTACAGAAGGAGAACCAGAACACACCGTTTCTCCAACAGAATGGGAGTATGTCGCATCTCAGTCCGTTCCCTTAGTGTCTGGTAGCTCCCATTTCTCTGTCTACGATTTTAATATCGTAACGCAGGTGTCTAGGCCGCACTGAATCCACGCCAATCTCCCTGAGCTAGGTCGTCCAACTAGTAGACAGAGGGTGCAGGCCGAAACGACTCCGACCGTGTCCGTTACATCCTTAAAGTCTCAAAGGTGCTCCGCGCCAGTTCTACATAGCCCAGATTTCTCTTAGCTATTCTCTATACATTGTGAAGCCAGTCATACAGGCGTAGGTGCAAAAGAACAACGACGGTGCCGACGTACCGATTGAGTTTATGTCGAAAAAGCTCAACAAATGCCAAAGGCAATACTCGGTAACGGAAAAAGAGTGTTATGCTGCTGTGTTAGCCGTAAAAAAGTTCAGGGCATATGTTGAAGGCCAGGAATTCACAGTCATCACAGATCATGCATCCCTGAAATGGCTGATTTCGCAGGCTGACCTCAGCTCCCGTTTGGCTCGTTGGTCATTAAAGTTGCAGGGATTTGAGTTCCAAATCTTACACAGAAAGGGAGCTAATAATATAGTACCTGATGCCTGATGATGATGGTTGACCTTGATTCTCCAGAATTCAAGGCCCCCGAATATCTGACGATGAAGGATAAGATTCGTTTGAGTGGTGTCAGTTGGCCCGATCTAAAAGTTGAAAATGATCTGATCTTCCGTCGTGCAGAACATTCCGAGGGAGCGAAAGTCACAGACGATTCCTGCTGAAAGCTTTGGGTCCCACCATCTCTGGTAGAGACCGTGCTTAAAGCCGCCCATGACGATCGCTTATGTGCACATGGTGGAATAAATAAAACCCTCGAAAGTCTCAGGCGATATTATTATTGGCCGAACTAGGCTGCAAATGAAAATTCATAAGTTATTGCCAAATCTGTAAAGCCACAAAGCATCCAAGTCAACCCTTAAAACCTTCGATGGGAAACACGGGACTGCCTTCTCGGTGCTTCCAAAAATTGTTTGTAGATTTCTTAGCACCTTATCCAAGAAGCCGATCTGGCAATATTGGAATCTTTGTGGTCTTAGACCACCTGTCGAAGTTCCCGTTCTTAAATCCGGTACGCAAGTTCACAGCCGAATCAATAAAACGGTACCTAGAAGAAGACATATTCCACTGTTTCGGAATTCCAGAAACCATCGTATCGGATAATGGGGTCCAATTTAAATCCCAGACGTTTAACTCGCTGCTTGACAACTATGGTATTGCTCACACTTATACTGCCATCTATTCTCCCAAAGCCAACGCTTCTGAGAGAGTAAATAGATCCGTGCTTGCGGCCATTAAGAGTTATGTTGACCCGGATCAACGAAATTGGGATGATAAACTTAGCAGCATTTGCTTCGTTTCGGCTTGCCTTCGGACAGCATATGGTGACCGATGCCAGAACCTACAGGTTGTTGCGTAACCTAAACATATTAGAAGATCGCGGAGTCCAATTCCCTCGGGAAGATTCCTTCGACATAGTTCGAAGCAGAGCGAATGATTCTATGCAGGCTTAGCACTCCCGAAATGCGAAGGCTTATAATTTGCGAACGCTTCATCCCACCACGCTCTCCGCACTTTGGCGGTTTGTGGGAAGCGGCCGTGAAGACAGCAAAGCATCACCTGTACCGCTCAGTTGGGCCCTCTGTGTTTGACTTCGACGAGCTGCGCACTCTGATCTGCCAGATCACGGCAATTGTTAATTTTCGCCCTTTGCTCTCGCTTTCAGAAAATCCTGCTGATTTAGATGTCCTGACTCCTGCTCATCTGCTTTTAGGCGGTCCACACGAAGCAATCCTCGAGCCCGATCTGACGAAGCTGAACTACAATCGTCTGGATGGCTGGCAACGGGTCACTCAACTGCAGCAGATATTCTGGAGCCGCTGGCGCGAAGAGTATCTAACTCTTTTGCAAGAGCGGTCGAAATGGCGGACTCCCACGCAAAATCTTTGCATAAACGATCTCGTTCTGATTAAGGACGAAAATCTTCCTCCAATGCGTTGGCCACTAGCTAGAGTGGTTGAGGTCGTCAAGGGCAAGGATGGAGTGTGCCGCGTAGCTGATTTGAAGACTGCCACAGGAACCATCAGAAGGGCCGTTACCCGGCTATGTGTGCTGCCCCTCAAGGATTCTGTTGAAAGACTGGCTTCCAACGGGGGGAGTATGTTCGGGCCAGCCGCTAACCAACAGGCCTAACTTAAAACTATACATACACTACAATACAATACAATATTCAATGCACTGTAAACGCCCACGTTCGGCAGCGCTGCTGTGCTCTCCCTCTGTAAAGGGCGCTCTGCAGCCGCCGCCTCGGCTCTAGCTTTGATTAGCCGACGGTGCTAAGTTCAGTAATCTGCTAACCTCTCTGCGCATTGGTTGCATTTGGATCTCGTTTACACATATATGTACATTTATCGGGTTGTGCTAAGAGCAAGCAATCGGCTTCCGCTAGCAGCCGCCGGTATAAATAAACAGTTACTACATTTGAACAATTCGCGTTATTATTTTGGATCGAAATAGGTGCCAAAAAAGCTTGGCATCTCAAACAGCTACAATCAAGGATATTCATGTCATATGGTCATTGGAAATTGTTTGAAAATTGCATTGGTATTTGGGAGAAACTCGTGCACGATAGCATACAAACACAAGTTAGACAAACCAGCAACTTCACTTTTTTATGTCTCGATCTGGCTTTACGTACCCATAGATTAATCACTTACGATACTGTTAATAATGTTGCTCCACGCAGAAAGATCTTTCCTTGTGTTAGCTGTGATGATGATGATGAGTAGATAGATGTATAAATGACTGGTTATCAGCATGAATGGATGAGTGTTACGGTGATGATGTGTCTCTGTGATAGTAGATATAACATTATTAGTACGAGGTTAACCCAATGCTTTTTTTGACCTGGACATGAATTCTCTCCTAGGTATACAACTTTCAATATTCAATCAGTGAGAACATTATTCAATGCAAGTGGTATCATTTACTCTACTTTTATTTTTGTTTTTCAATACTAATTCTAAAATAACCGAAAAAACTCATGTCAAGTTCGCAATTTTACTTTTATGATATCGGCAAGCTCAATTGCTGTTAAGGCTTGGCCCACGGATGCGCTCAGTAGTTTTTTCGAACTGCTAACCGCAGCTCCAGGTTAGATATGTCGATTGGCATTTAGCCGAGTCACTGGGCCGGCGTTGGGGTTATGTTCCCTTGAGGGTACGCCAGTAAAAGGCCAGAAGATTCTCGCTGACCGTCCCACACAGGAAAGACGACAGTTCACCAGTGTTCCAGATTCACCTGCAGGAGGGCGACTACAGGGTCAGCACGCCTATCCGAGCTTAAGGCGTGACGGCTGCTGCACCCGGTTTGTCGAGGAACGCCCTAAAGGAGGGCGATGCACCCACGCACGCAGATCGGCTACTTCTAGGCCAGAATTAGTGGTGCTAATCCTATACACGGAAAAGAAATGAAGCTAATCACCTTGTCGACTGTTTCTCGGTTGATAATTACCCAGAGGGAATTGCACCACTACTTGCACAATGTATGAGACAATTTGGGACGTCTTTCTCCAGCCGGTCTTAGTTGGTGTCGCTGCAATATTGGTGATGGGAAATTATCCCAGTCGACCAAATTATATTTGTGCGCTGCACTTGGCACCTTGACTTGACCTTGACTTGCACTTTGAGTTGCCCTTGTCTGGGTCAGAGCTATACATTTTTTGGTACTTGCGTTCACACTGACGACCACGAGGAGAAAGAGATCGAAGCCTGGGCTATGAGGTACAGTAGCCCGTTGAATTTCGAAAAATGGTCGAGAATAATAATAATTCCTATATTACCCTTCTTGGTGCGGGGAAATGGGCCAATGAAGTCGAGATATAGACGCTGAAACGGTCTTTCGCTGGTAACTCGAGCACCCATGGGGGGTTTAAGAGATCGAGTAGGATACTTCGTCGTCTTACAAATTCCACACTCTCCAATGTATTTGCGTACATCTACCACCATCCCTGGCCAATACAAGTGCCGTCGAATTCGTTCTAGGCACTTTGCGGTTCCACAATGCGCAGAGGATGGTTGATCATGCGCTGATCTGATCACGCTTTTACGCAAAGATTCTGGAACCACTAGCTTCCAACCATTGTCGACTTGATCACTGCTGCCATTACCAAAATCTACCCGATGATATAGATAATCGTCAACCACGCGATAGTCGGGTAAATTAGCTGTACTCATCTTGTCTCTCAGAATGCTATAGTCCTCCGTCTGAAAGGCCTCCGCATGAAGATCTATCTCTGGCAATGCTTCGAAATTTAGACTCGCTATTTCGTCTGACTCAAATGAGCGAGATAAGGCATCTGCCACGACATTTTGACTGCCCTTGCGGTGTTCAATATTGAAACCGTAACCCTGAAGACTGATCGCCCATCTCGCTAATCTACCACTTAGATCAGATTGGTTCATCAACCATCGAAGACTGGCATGATCTGTGACGACAGTGAAAGGGTGACCCTCGATGTACATACGAAACTTTTTAATTCCCAAGACTACCGCTAAGCATTCCAGCTCAGTGACAGTATAGTTCCGTTGGGATTTATTTAACTTCTTGGACATATACGCTATTGGTCGTTCACATCCATTGTCGTCAACCTGAGCTAGGACGGCTCCTACACCATACATCGAGGCATCACATTGCACAATGAACGGCTTGTCATATTGCGGATGAACTAAGAATGGTGCTGAGCTCAGTTTGGCCTTGATCTCTTCAAATGCTACTTGGGCTCGATCATTCCATGCGAATGGCTTCGTTTCGATAAGTTCGATGAGCGGAAAGACAATCGCAGCATATTCCGGAATGAAACGCCGATACCAGCCTGTCATTCCAGACTCCCAAGAGTCTCCTGAGCTGCTTCAGAGTCTGAGGAACTGAAAATTCCGCCACTGCACGAACTTTATCGGGACCCGTTTGAAGTGTACCTTCCCCCACTATGTACCCTAAGTAATCCACCTTCTCAAGGCAAAATTTACTTTTTTGGACGTTGATGGTGAGACCAGCTTTTCTGAGCTGTGTTGACACTTCCGAAAGATGCAAAAGATGTGATTCGAAGCTATTCGACAGCACTAGCAAGTAGTCTAGATACACTAGAACATGTGACTTCAGCTGATATGGAATCACCAAATCCATTAGACGACTCATGGTTTGTGAGGCGTTCGTCAACCCAAACGGCATCCTTTTGAGCTGATACAGGGGTCTATTCGGGACGGTGTCTTTGCCCAAGATTCTTGGTCGAGAAGAATCTGCCAGAAGGCATCCTTCAAATCAATTTTTGAAACGCAATACACTGGCGGCAGACGACTCAGCAGCCCGTCCATGATTGGAATAGGATAAGCATCCCGAACCGTGACTGCGTTGAGCTTTCTTGCATCTAAGCAGAATCGCACTTTGCCAGGTTTTATGTGTAAAGTAATGGGTGATGACCATGGTGAGCTGGGAGCTTCTTCAATTACATCCAGCTGCAGCATTTGGTCAATTTCACTGCACAAGAGCTTTTCTTTGGCAGGCGAAAGAGGGTAAAAGCTTTGTTTAACAGGCTTGGCAACGCCTGTGTCAATACTATGTTCGATCAATGGTGTTAGCCCGAGTCCATCCCTCTCAAAAGATGGAAAGGAATCAATAATGGCTCTCAATTGAGATTTCTGTATCGCAGACAGTTTCATCACATTCGAATCGTCAGATTTCGATACGTTCTCTAAGACGTTAATTTCTCCCAGAGAGGAAATAGACATGCCAAACTTCTGCCAAAAATCCATACCACATATTAGATCGGTTGTTATCAAGCAAACTATCAAGAACTCAAAGTCCTCGTGAATTGAATTGTAGGTCAGAGGAATAGTGATAGTCCCAGCAACAGACTGAGTTTGGCCATCGGCCTTACGCACAGCTCCTTTCATCTTGACAAACTTCACCTCCTCCAAAATGATTCGTTTTGCAAGGTTTCCCCCAATAACACTTCTGTTGGCTCTACTATCCAATAAAACTAAATAGTCTTGACCGAAAACTTCGATGCTGATAAAGGGTCGAATGTCATTGTTCTTGTGGACAATAGAGGTTATAAGGCATCTCTTAAGGGCTTGCTTACTCTGCCAGAATTTGCGCATTCGCAACGCAGCACGAGGTTTGCACGAGACATTTTCGGTAGCGTTAAATATCTCCGCCCAGCACTTCTCATACTCCTGCACTCGCACATGATAGGGCTTAAAACGCAAGACCTGGGATACGTCAGGTAATGAAGTTGATTCGTCCGGTGAAGGTTCTATCTGGGTAGGTATACAGTCAGGTGATTCCGTGGTTAAGATCGGACATCCCCCCTTTGCACACGGCGGACATCTTGCGTCGAGTTTTCCAAAACCGCGTTGCACTTCTCACACTTTGGCTTATATGTGTCGAGCTTCCCACATCCGTAACAAAAGATACGACGAGGTTTGAGACAATCCTGGTATCGGTGCCCCTGTTCGTCACAGTTCCAACATTTGAGTTTCTCGCATGATCGATAAACCGCACAGATTTCTGCTGAAGCTTCGTCCTCCCGATGGCCCACTACTTCATGGGTTTGTTCGTGTAGAACAGTGTTTACCGACCCACGGGATACGTTCAGACGAGGAACTGGTCTAGGACGGTAATTACGAAAGAACTCTTCGTGTCGATGGCATTCCTTACGCAAACTGGCTAAGTCTGGAGTATCGATATGCAATAACTCCAGTTTCAAGTCCGGCTTAAGGTTGTGCCTAACTTCGATCGCTAAGTCGCTATCTAACATGGGTTCCCGCAAAGAATCCGCTATCGCTAAAGTCGCATCTAAGTACTCATCGAATGTTTCATTACTATTTTGTTTGCGTCGGCGCATGGCCTCCTTTATATCACGATCCGTTTGCTGAGCCTGATATCGCTCTTGCGATATGTTCAGCTGTCCTATGAACACGCCAATAAAAGGTCAGGGCTGGACCTGAGAACAGAAGATGAGCAAACTGAGCTAAAAGATCAAAATTCCCATTCAGACATTGAGATGTCAAGCAATTTACTCTATAAATGAAGTCTTCTATCGAAAGGTCATTTGCTAAACCACTGAACTTAATACGCCAATTGGAAATGAGGTTCGATATCCTTTCCGGATGCTCACTCATCGAATCATTCAAGTTTGCCCGAGCACTGAAATTTCCAGGCCTCTGGCTATTACTTCGAGCATTACTGGCATTGCTAAGTCGTGGAGGAGCTAGTATTATATCGCTCTCCCAGTCAAGTTGACCCTCGTTTTGAATGTCACGAATGTCATGCACGTCACGAGCCTGAGTAGACAACGTAAGGCTACGCACTGCAGCACTCAGCTGTTCAGTCATGGTGGCAGTCACACTGGCTCGAAATGTATCCAAGGAATTGTTAATCAACTGCTGTATACGGTCGTCTGTGAGTTCCCTCCAATCAGAAGTTACTGCAGGCCGAGAAACATTACGTCTCACATTTGGGTTCTGGTTGATTCGGGCGTTAGTTGGATTGCTCGTGTTGCGAGAAACTGATCTGGTGTTTATACGAGGTCTCGGAACAGCTCCGGTCTGAGATTGCGCAGAACTCGCAGCATCTTGGCCAATCGTTGAGGATGGAGGCCTCGAATCAGTCACATGGCTTTCCCTTATTTGCATCATTACTCGAGAACAAAACTGTCTGCACACAGGACAGGTCTCATTGGTTGCTAACCACTCTAATAGACAGGACTTGTGAAATTTGTGCTTACAGGCTGTCTCCACTGCTTCCCTCTCCGCACTGGTATCACTACAAATGGTGCATTCTACTTGTTCACCTGAGCCGGATAATCTCAAGTTTTCTACGCTCCGTCTCAACGCCATCTCAAAGGAATAATAAGAGTTTGCTATGCTCTCTAATGAGGACCAGGAAATTGCGATAAGCTTTGGGCTTTGAAACAACAACGTCAATAATAAACGAGATTCGATTAGGTATCGATATCAAGCTTAAACAAGATTTAACTAGAGGGACTTTCCTCAAGCCTTCGCTCCGCAGCAATATTTAAATAGGAGTATGACCCATCTCAAAATCCGTGTACAAAATCTACAAGCTTAGAGGCCTCCATCCTCAACGATTGGATAAGATGCTGCGAGTTCTGCGCAATCTCAGACCGGAGCTGTTCCGAGACCTCGTATAAACACCAGATCAGTTTCTCGCAACACGAGCAATCCAACTAACACCCGAATCAACCAGAACCCAAACGTGAGACGTAATGTTTCTCGGCCTGCAGTAACTTCTGATTGGAGGGAACTCACAGACGACCGTATACAGCAGTTGATTAACAATTCCTTGGATACATTTCGAGCCAGTGTGACTGCCACCATGACTGAACAGCTGAGTGCTGCAGTGCGTAGCCTTACGTTGTCTACTCAGGCTCGTGACGTGCATGACATTCGTGACATTCAAAACGAGGGTCAACTTGACTGGGAGAGCGATATAATACTAGCTCCTCCACGACTTAGCAATGCCAGTAATGCTCGAAGTAATAGCCAGAGGCCTGGAAATTTCAGTGCTCGGGCAAACTTGAATGATTCGATGAGTGAGCATCCGGAAAGGATATCGAACCTCATTTCCAATTGGCGTATTAAGTTCAGTGGTTTAGCGAATGACCTTTCGATAGAAGACTTCATTTATAGAGTAAATTGCTTGACATCTCAATGTCTGAATGGGAATTTTGATCTTTTAGCTCAGTTTGCTCATCTTCTGTTCTCAGGTCCAGCCCTGACCTTTTATTGGCGTGTTCATAGGACAGCTGAACATATCGCAAGAGCGATATCAGGCTCAGCAAACGGATCGTGATATAAAGGAGGCCATGCGCCGACGCAAACAAAATAGTAATGAAACATTCGATGAGTACTTAGATGCGACATTAGCGATAGCGGATTCTTTGCGGGAACCCATGTTAGATAGCGACTTAGCGATCGAAGTTAGGCACAACCTTAAGCCGGACTTGAAACTGGAGTTATTGCATATCGATACTCCAGACTTAGCCAGTTTGCGTAAGGAATGCCATCGACACGAAGAGTTCTTTCGTAATTACCGTCCTAGACCAGTTCCTCGTCTGAACGTATCCCGTGGGTCGGTAAACACTGTTCTACACGAACAAACCCATGAAGTAGTGGGCCATCGGGAGGACGAAGCTTCAGCAGAAATGTGTGTGGTTTATCGATCATGCGAGAAACTCAAATGTTGGAACTGTGACGAACAGGGGCACCGATACCAGGATTGTCTCAAACCTCGTCGTATCTTTTGTTACGGATGTGGGAAGCTCGACACATATAAG
Source organism: Drosophila affinis (assembly GCA_037356375.1). Classification (NCBI taxonomy): domain Eukaryota; kingdom Metazoa; phylum Arthropoda; class Insecta; order Diptera; family Drosophilidae; genus Drosophila; species Drosophila affinis. The sequence goes on along the minus strand of JAZHFB010000007.1, from coordinate 106,751 downwards.
CCAAAGTGTGAGAAGTGCAACGCGGTTTCGGAAAACTCGACGCAAGATGTCCGCCGTGTGAAAAGGGGAGATGTCCGATCTTAACCACGGAATCACCTGACTGTATACCTACCCAGATAGAACCTTCACCGGACGAATCAACTTCATTACCTGACGTATCCCAGGTCTTGCGTTTTAAGCCCTATCATGTGCGAGTGCAGGAGTATGAGAAGTGCTGGGCGGAGATATTTAACGCTACCGAAAATGTCTCGTGCAAACCTCGTGCTGCGTTGCGAATGCGCAAATTCTGGCAGAGTAAGCAAGCCCTTAAGAGATGCCTTATAACCTCTATTGTCCACAAGAACAATGACATTCGACCCTTTATCAGCATCGAAGTTTTCGGTCAAGACTATTTAGCTTTATTGGATAGAAGAGCCAACAGAAGTGTTATTGGGGGAAACCTTGCAAAACGAATCATTTTGGAGGAGGTGAAGTTTGTCAAGATGAAAGGAGCTGTGCGTAAGGCCGATGGCCAAACTCAGTCTGTTGCTGGGACTATCACTATTCCTCTGACCTACAATTCAATTCACGAGGACTTTGAGTTCTTGATAGTTTGCTTGATAACAACCGATCTAATATGTGGTATGGATTTTTGGCAGAAGTTTGGCATGTCTATTTCCTCTCTGGGAGAAATTAACGTCTTAGAGAACGTATCGAAATCTGACGATTCGAATGTGATGAAACTGTCTGCGATACAGAAATCTCAATTGAGAGCCATTATTGATTCCTTTCCATCTTTTGAGAGGGATGGACTCGGGCTAACACCATTGATCGAACATAGTATTGACACAGGCGTTGCCAAGCCTGTTAAACAAAGCTTTTACCCTCTTTCGCCTGCCAAAGAAAAGCTCTTGTGCAGTGAAATTGACCAAATGCTGCAGCTGGATGTAATTGAAGAAGCTCCCAGCTCACCATGGTCATCACCCATTACTTTGCAAGAAAGCTCAACGCAGTCACGGTTCGGGATGCTTATCCTATCCAATCATGGACGGGCTGCTGAGTCGTCTGCCGCCAGTGTATTGCGTTTCAAAAATTGATTTGAAGGATGCCTTCTGGCAGATTCTTCTCGACCAAGAATCTCGGGCAAAGACACCGTCCCGAATAGACCCCTGTATCAGCTCAAAAGGATGCCGTTTGGGTTGACGAACGCCTCACAAACCATGAGTCGTCTAATGGATTTGGTGATTTCCTATCAGCTGAAGTCACATGTTTTAGTGTATCTAGACTACTTGCTAGTGCTGTCGAATAGCTTCGAATCACATCTTTTGCATCTTTCGGAAGTGTCAACACAGCTCAGAAAAGCTGGTCTCACCATCAACGTCCAAAAAAGTAAATTTTGCCTTGAGAAGGTGGATTACTTAGGGTACATAGTGGGGGAAGGTACACTTCAAACGGGTCCCGATAAAGTTCGTGCAGTGGCGGAATTTTCAGTTCCTCAGACTCTGAAGCAGCTCAGGAGACTCTTGGGAGTCTGGAATGACAGGCTGGTATCGGCGTTTCATTCCGGAATATGCTGCGATTGTCTTTCCGCTCATCGAACTTATCGAAACGAAGCCATTCGCATGGAATGATCGAGCCCAAGTAGCATTTGAAGAGATCAAGGCCAAACTGAGCTCAGCACCATTCTTAGTTCATCCGCAATATGACAAGCCGTTCATTGTGCAATGTGATGCCTCGATGTATGGTGTAGGAGCCGTCCTAGCTCAGGTTGACGACAATGGATGTGAACGACCAATAGCGTATATGTCCAAGAAGTTAAATAAATCCCAACGGAACTATACTGTCACTGAGCTGGAATGCTTAGCGGTAGTCTTGGGAATTAAAAAGTTTCGTATGTACATCGAGGGTCACCCTTTCACTGTCGTCACAGATCATGCCAGTCTTCGATGGTTGATGAACCAATCTGATCTAAGTGGTAGATTAGCGAGATGGGCGATCAGTCTTCAGGGTTACGGTTTCAATATTGAACACCGCAAGGGCAGTCAAAATGTCGTGGCAGATGCCTTATCTCGCTCATTTGAGTCAGACGAAATAGCGAGTCTAAATTTCGAAGCATTGCCAGAGATAGATCTTCATGCGGAGGCCTTTCAGACGGAGGACTATAGCATTCTGCGAGACAAGATGAGTGCAGCTAATTTACCCGACTATCGCGTGGTTGACGATTATCTATATCATCGGGTAGATTTTGGTAATGGCAGCAGTGATCAAGTCGACAATGGTTGGAAGCTAGGGGTTCCAGAATCTTTGCGTAAAAGCGTGATCAGATCAGCGCATGATCAACCATCCTCTGCGCATTGTGGAACCGCAAAGTTCCTAGAACGAATTCGACGGCACTTGTATTGGCCAGGGATGGTGGTAGATGTACGCAAATACATTGGAGAGTGTGGAATTTGTAAGACGACGAAGTATCCTACTCGATCTCTTAAACCCCCCATGGGTGCTCGAGTTACCAGCGAAAGACCGTTTCAGCGTCTATATCTCGACTTCATTGGCCCATTTCCCCGCACCAAGAAGGGTAATATAGGAATTATTATTATTCTCGACCATTTTTCGAAATTCAACGGGTACTGTACCTCATAGCCCACGCTTCGATCTCTTTCTCCTCGTGGTCGTCAGTGTGAACGCAAGTACCAAAAAATGTATAGCTCTGACCCAGACAAGGGCAACTCAAAGTGCAAGTCAAGGTCAAGTCAAGGTGCCAAGTGCAGCGCACAAATATAATTTGGTCGACTGGGATAATTTCCCATCACCAATATTGCAGCGACACCAACTAAGACCGGCTGGAGAAAGACGTCCCAAATTGTCTCATACATTGTGCAAGTAGTGGTGAAATTCCCTCAGGGTAATTATCAACCGAGAAACGGTCGACAAGGTGATTAGCTTCATTTCTTTTCCGTGTATAGGATTAGCACCACTAATTCTGGCCTAGAAGTAGCCGATCTGCGTGCGTGGGTGCATCGCCCTCCTTTAGGGCGTTCCTCGACAAACCGGGTGCAGCAGCCGTCACGCCTTAAGCTCGGATAGGCGTGCTGACCCTGTAGTCGCCCTCCTGCAGGTGAATCTGGAACACTGGTGAACTGTCGTCTTTCCTGTGTGGGACGGTCAGCGAGAATCTTCTGGCCTTTTACTGGCGTACCCTCAAGGGAACATAACCCCAACGCCGGCCCAGTGACTCGGCTAAATGCCAATCGACATATCTAACCTGGAGCTGCGGTTAGCAGTTCGAAAAAACTACTGAGCGCATCCGTGGGCCAAGCCTTAACAGCAATTGAGCTTGCCGATATCATAAAAGTAAAATTGCGAACTTGACATGAGTTTTTTCGGTTATTTTAGAATTAGTATTGAAAAACAAAAATAAAAGTAGAGTAAATGATACCACTTGCATTGAATAATGTTCTCACTGAATGAATATTGAAAGTTGTATACCTAGGAGAGAATTCATGTCCAGGTCAAAAAAAGCATTGGGTTAACCTCGTACTAATAATGTTATATCTACTATCACAGAGACACATCATCACCGTAACACTCATCCATTTCATGCTGATAACCAGTCATTTATACATCTATCTACTCATCATCATCATCACAGCTAACACAAGGAAAGATCTTTCTGCGTGGAGCAACATTATTAACAGTATCGTAAGTGATTAATCTATGGGTACGTAAAGCCAGATCGAGACATAAAGAAGTGAAGTTGCTGGTTTGTCTAACTTGTGTTTGTATGCTATCGTGCACGAGTTTCTCCCAAATACCAATGCAATTTTCAAACAATTTCCAATGACCATATGACATGAATATCCTTGATTGTAGCTGTTTGAGATGCCAAGCTTTTTTGGCACCTATTTCGATCCAAAATAATAACGCGAATTGTTCAAATGTAGTAACTGTTTATTTATACCGGCGGCTGCTAGCGGAAGCCGATTGCTTGCTCTTAGCACAACCCGATAAATGTACATATATGTGTAAACGAGATCCAAATGCAACCAATGCGCAGAGAGGTTAGCAGATTACTGAACTTAGCACCGTCGGCTAATCAAAGCTAGAGCCGAGGCGGCGGCTGCAGAGCGCCCTTTACAGAGGGAGAGCGCAGCAGCACTGCCGAACGTGGGCGTTTACAGTGCATTGAATATTGTATTGTATTGTAGTGTATGTATAGTTTTAAGTTAGGCCTGTTGGTTAGCGGCTGGCCCGAACATACTCCCCCCGTTGGAAGCCAGTCTTTCAACAGAATCCTTGAGGGGCAGCACACATAGCCGGGTAACGGCCCTTCTAATGGTTCCTGTGGCAGTCTTCAAATCAGCTACGCGGCACACTCCATCCTTGCCCTTGACGACCTCAACCACTCTAGCTAGTGGCCAACGCATTGGAGGAAGATTTTCGTCCTTAATCAGAACGAGATCGTTTATGCAAAGATTTTGCGTGGGAGTCCGCCATTTCGACCGCTCTTGCAAAAGAGTTAGATACTCTTCGCGCCAGCGGCTCCAGAATATCTGCTGCAGTTGAGTGACCCGTTGCCAGCCATCCAGACGATTGTAGTTCAGCTTCGTCAGATCGGGCTCGAGGATTGCTTCGTGTGGACCGCCTAAAAGCAGATGAGCAGGAGTCAGGACATCTAAATCAGCAGGATTTTCTGAAAGCGAGAGCAAAGGGCGAAAATTAACAATTGCCGTGATCTGGCAGATCAGAGTGCGCAGCTCGTCGAAGTCAAACACAGAGGGCCCAACTGAGCGGTACAGGTGATGCTTTGCTGTCTTCACGGCCGCTTCCCACAAACCGCCAAAGTGCGGAGAGCGTGGTGGGATGAAGCGCCAGTCGATCGAGTCCGCCAAGCAGGATTCATGGACCTCCTTCATATGCGAGTCGCTCATAAAGAGTTTCTTGAGCTCCAAAAGCTCGTTCTTCGCGCCAACGAAGTTTGTCGCATTGTCAGACCAAATTTGACTTGGCCTTCCTCGCGTGGAAGTGAAACGCTTCAGGGCGCCTAGAAACGAAGCGGTGGTCAGGTCCTTTACGAGCTCCATGTGTATAGCCTTAGAAGTAAAGCAAATGAATACACTGATGTAGCACTTGATGGGTGGCCTCGTGCGGATTTCTGATCTGTAGAAAAAGGGCCCGCAGTAATCCACTCGAGTGACTTCAAAGGGTCGAGATCCCTCCAAACGCTCCTTAGGCAGATCTCCCATGATGTGCTGAACCATGCGCGGCCTAGTCCTGAAGCATCTCACGCACTTGCTGACTACCTTTGATACTGCCTTAATTCCGCCAATGGGCCAATATTCCAGTCGAATTTTGGCAAGTAGTGCGCGAGGTCCAGCATAAAGGTTCCTTTCGTGATAGTACCTTATCAGCGCACAAGTCCCTTTGGCAGAATAAGAGGGTGCTGAGCATCAAATCCCAGAGATGAGTTTCCAAGACGACCTCCAACTCTTAGTAATCCATACTGATCGATGAACGGAGAGAGTGGGCTGATGGAACTGGATTTCCTGACTTGACCATTGCGTTGAATCTTTCCTTATATCCATATACAAAACAGCCAGTTGAATATGCCGGATCAGAAGATGCGTTCCTTGCCGAATATCCGAAACGGTGAGTCCAGAATGCCGAAGCCGATGTACAAATTTATGCATGTAGGCGAATGTGCGCTGCATGCCGAAGAATGAATTTGCAAATTTGCATTCTGACGTGAGATCGGCATGTGGAGACGCGATCAACAATACAAGCCTGCGAAGCTCTGCCGTTGCTGCTTCAGGGACAGGAGGTACAGGCCACTCTTCCTTGGAGCCTACCAAAAATGATGGACCATGAAACCACAGCTCTGAGTGGATAAGTTGGTGGGGAAGCGAGCCTCTAGAGAGAACGTCAGCAGGATTTAATGATGTGGGGACATAGCGCCATTCCATGCCTGCCGTCAATTCCTGAATTGCTGCCACTCGATTTGCCACGAAGACTTGAAATTTGGCTGGCTCATCCCGTATCCAAGATAATACTGTCGATGAATCTGACCAGCAATAAAATCGACCTGTAAAACTTCCAATATCCTTCAAATTATTCATTAGTTTCGCAAGCAAATGGGCTCCACTGAATTCAAGCTTGGGAATCGATAAGGTTTTTAGTGGCGCCACTCGAGACTTTGAGCACAAGATATTGCTCGACAACTGCCAGGGGCGAACGCAGAAAATTTTTTCGGGGGGGGTTCGACAATAAATTTTTATAAATGGAGTGCCCAGCCTTTGATGTCTTACGATGTTGATAAATGTTGCAGAAGCTGAAATTTGTGGCATTTAGAAATATCCACCTTTTCACCGTAAACAGCTAGTTCTTTATTTTGGAGTTCATACCTATGAATTCGATTTTCTAATTTCCCTAAAATTTCGGGGGGGGGTTTGAACCCCCAAAACCCCCCCCTGCGTTCGCCACTGACAACTGCCCTTCCTTGGACACCACATATATGCAAGCGCCATATGCTTCTGTGCTGGCGTCACAAAATCCGTGAAGTTCGATTACCGTATTAGAAGGATGAACAACGCGAGGAAATGATATCCGCGTGATACTTGACAAACTGTTTCTCAAGTCCATCCAAGAGGAATGCAACGCTGAGGGTAGGCTTTCATCCCAATCCAAATTTTCTCTCCAAAGCTGCTGAAGGAAGATTTTGCACCTGACAATAACGGGATTTATCAATCCAAGAGGGTCGTAGAAACGAGCAATCGTAGACAAAACCGATCGCTTGGAAGGCTTCGAATTTGTGTCCAGCGCGGACAAGGCAAAAAGCAGCTGATCTGATGCAGGGTCCCATGCTAAGCCAAGAGTTTTCGTTATGTCACTTCCATCATGAAACCTTAAGTATTTCTCTCTGTCCTCTTCAGGCGTTCCTTCAAGCACTTCCTGATGGCTAGAGCACCATTTTCTAAGCTTAAAATTACCGCAAGACAGTATGGCGGAGGTTTGATGCATCTTTTCCATGACCTCAGCGACAGAGCTGCCGCCCGAGATGAGATCATCCACGTAAAAATCCTGCTGCAGAGCAGCTGAGCCAAGAGGGTAGGACTCGCCCTCGTCAATAGCCAGCTGGTGCATTGCGCGAACTGCTAAAAACGATGCAGCTCTAGTGCCATATGTGACGGTGTCTAATGTGTAGACCTGAACTTCGGACTGGACAGAATCTCGCCATAGAATGCACTGAAAGTAATTGTCATGTGAGGACACTCGTACGCAGCGGTACATTTTACAAATGTCCCCAGTGAGAGCGACTGGATATGTGCGAAACCGAATTAGTATGCTGAACAATGCAGGCTGAATAACAGGGCCTGCCATCATCGCATCATTTAGGGAACATCCAGTTGATGTAGCTGCCGAACCATCGAAAACGACACGAAGCTTTGTCGTCGTACTATCCTCCTTTAAAACACAGTGATGAGGCAAGAAATATCTGCAGAGACTACGAGAATCAGGGTTGACTGGGGACATATGCTTCAACTCAATATACTCCCTCATAAAGGCAGAGTACCGCTCCTTGAGTGTAGTATCACGATCCAACTTGCGCTCCAAATTGATGAATCGACGATGCGCCTGAGTGTAAGATTCCCCTAAGCGATCGCCATTATCCTTTAACGGGAGACGAACTGAATACTCTCCTGATGGCAAACGTGAGAAGTGGTCTATGAAATGTGCTTCCCAATCTAATTCTTCCTTGGTATTCAAAACGGCGTCCGCACAAGTCTCGACCTCCCAAAACATACGAAGAGTTTTGTCCAACCTTGCATCCATGCTAGCTTCCGAATCTGGAGAATTGTGCGTTGCCAAGAGCGCCGAGCGTGCTACCTTTTGTCCACCACCGGATACGATCCACCCAAGCCGGGTCTTCTGCAGAAGAGGCAGACCATCGATGAGTTTGATTTGTCCTACGCAGAGGAGATCATAGAAAATGCTGGCACCAATGAGAAGATCCACTCGCTGAGGGTTGAAAAATGCAGGATCGGCAAGCTGAATATTTGACGGAATATTCCAATCGGCTACATTGACTGCCAGACTTGGTTGACAATCGGTGATCGTAGGAGCTATCAAAGCAGTAAGCGTAGTTGTATAGTCAGTTGTGCGAGAATGCATACAAATGTTCACGGTGGATCGCTCAGTAGCCACGCTGGTATCGCCGAGCCCAGAGACAAGTGCAGACGATTGAGTTCTCCTGAGCTGAAGCTGATGGGCGAACCTGGATGTGATGAGATGAAGCTGAGATCCTGAATCTAGTATGGCACGACAAGGAACTAAAACGCCAGACCGATTCTTTACGAGAACCACAGCGGTAGCCAGAAGCACAACATCGGATTGAAGACCTTGGGCAGCAAGAGAGGTAGAAGCAGGGGAAGGTGAACTGCTAACGGAATCCTGAGTGGCTGAAATAACGCCAGGTTGGAGCGTTAGATCTGGAGGAGAAAGATCTGGGGAGCCTTGAGTTGTGGACTGCAGATTCTCGAAATGCAACAAACTATGATGCCTCCCACCGCATACTCGACAATTGAAACAGAGGGAAAGCTTCTTCACACCGCTTCTCCAAGTATTCATAAAAATCCTTTGCTGTAGGTATGGCATCCGACGACAGGTGTTCTTCCCATTTCATTTGCGTCTTAGCGTCCAACTTCTGCAGCAGCAGGTTAATTATAATACAGTGGGATATCTCCAAATCCGTTCCTAATGTTTGCAAAGCACGCATATGCAAATTGACTGCATCCGAAAACTCCCGAAGCCTTGTGGGAGATGGCGAATCCACTCTCTTGAGCCCAAGAATCTTCTTGATGTGTGCCTGGAAAACAAGTCGCTTGTTACTAAAACGTTTATTAAGTATATCCAGCGCCACACGATAATTGGCACTGGAGAGTTCCAAAGATCGAACCGAATCCAAAGCCACATCGGCGAGGCTAGAGCGAAGGTGCTGGAACTTCTCGATGTCGCTGAGATCCGCATCCGCGTCGATGATCGAATTGAACATAGCCATAAAGTCCGAATATTCGACGTATCCACCGGAAAACTTGGGTATTTTCAGCTCAGGAAGTCGCTGCTTGTGAGCCATGATGATGGTACTGTGTCCAGAATGGTTTGGTAGGGTAGTCGAATTGGCAGAATCGCGCGAATGGCCTAGTTCGAGAGCAGCCAGTAGCTCAGCCTTCAACGATATGAAGAGCATATCAAAGTTGTTGCGCATCTCACTCCCAATCTCATCTTGATTGAGCGCTTCCAGTTCATTATGGGCCTTATTAAATTCCTCTCGAATTTCTGACAGCATGTCGATACGAACGTCGATATCCGTGGCGTTAAAATTATCGATCTTATTGCCAGCGAATGATTCGCCGAGCCCGCTCATTCGATCGTACAAAGACTGAACGTTACGTTTATAAAGACTCAGCCTGTTATTAGCCGTCACAATATTTTCGCCCGCGCCTGTATTGGGATCGCTTTCCATGTTTAACGGTGCGAAATGCAACGAAACAACGGAGAATAGATAACCGTTTAGCGACGGCGTACATAATCGAGAAAGATAGAGTGAAGACACGAAAAGTCAAAACCGTGGCTGCAGTTGTGCAGAGAATGAAAGACGACGATTATGCGACGGTGCACAGAAGCTGGAGCGAGAATGAGAGACACGAAAAGTCAAGAACCGTGTCTACGGCTGAGCATAGAATGAGAGATTCGACGATTAAACTAACGGAATCTCAGACGACCGCACTCTCAACTGAATTTGCACATAAACAGTTTTATATGCTGCACAAATGTATTTGTTTGTGGTTAAAATGCACAGAACCGAATATATTGTTCAATTTAAATGTTTTTAAACGAAACGCGATTAGCCAATGTCTTTAATCACGTCGGGGTCACCAATGTTTGAGATGCCAAGCTTTTTGGCACCTATTTCGATCCAAAATAATAACGCGAATTGTTCAAATGTAGTAACTGTTTATTTATACCGGCGGCTGTTAGCGGAAGCCGATTGCTTGTTCTTAGCACAACCAGATAAATGTACATATATGTGTAAACGAGATCCAAATGCAACCAATGCGCAGAGAGGTTAGCAGATTACTGAACTTAGCACCGTCGGCTAATCAAAGCTAGAGCCGAGGCGGCGGCTGCAGAGCGCCCTTTACAGAGGGAGAGCGCAGCAGCGCTGCCGAACGTGGGCGTTTACAGTGCATTGAATATTGTATTGTATTGTAGTGTATGTATAGTTTTAAGTTAGGCCTGTTGGTTAGCGGCTGGCCCGAACAGTAGCTTTAAAAGAAATTTCTTGTGTTAATTTAACCTAATCTATTGTCATGAAGCAGACAATAATGTCGCGCCGCTAAAACGTAATTTGTATCCTTTTTTTTTTTGCACTAACGACATTTATCATCATAAAACCCCTTTGATATACGATTATTATGGATTGATTTAACTTTTACTTTCCCATATTATAACTTATGAGGCTATATATTCTTTACATATATGTTATACGGATTATTTAATGCTAAGTGCAGTTAGAGTTAGGTGAATTAATGAATTATCGAACTTAAACAATGCACTACCTACTCTTGTTAGCTCCTAAATGATCGATATTTTCCCCTGAATTATATTAACAGATTAACATGAACTAATTTCTTATTACTGAGGGAACCTCGAGTACTTCGCGCCGCAGCGATGTTTTGGGTAGGCTCGATTGAGTTCTACAGGTAGGGTGGGTACAGAAGGAGAACCAGAACACACCGTTTCTCCAACAGAATGGGAGTATGTCGCATCTCAGTCCGTTCCCTTAGTGTCTGGTAGCTCCCATTTCTCTGTCTACGATTTTAATATCGTAACGCAGGTGTCTAGGCCGCACTGAATCCACGCCAATCTCCCTGAGCTAGGTCGTCCAACTAGTAGACAGAGGGTGCAGGCCGAAACGACTCCGACCGTGTCCGTTACATCCTTAAAGTCTCAAAGGTGCTCCGCGCCAGTTCTACATAGCCCAGATTTCTCTTAGCTATTCTCTATACATTGTGAAGCCAGTCATACAGGCGTAGGTGCAAAAGAACAACGACGGTGCCGACGTACCGATTGAGTTTATGTCGAAAAAGCTCAACAAATGCCAAAGGCAATACTCGGTAACGGAAAAAGAGTGTTATGCTGCTGTGTTAGCCGTAAAAAAGTTCAGGGCATATGTTGAAGGCAAGGAATTCACAGTCATCACAGATCATGCATCCCTGAAATGGCTGATTTCGCAGGCTGACCTCAGCTCCCGTTTGGCTCGTTGGTCATTAAAGTTGCAGGGATTTGAGTTCCAAATCTTACACAGAAAGGGAGCTAATAATATAGTATCTGATGCCTGATGATGATGGTTGACCTTGATTCTCCAGAATTCAAGGCCCCCGAATATCTGACGATGAAGGATGAGATTCGTTTGAGTGGTGTCAGTTGGCCCGATCTAAAAGTTGAAAATGATCTGATCTTCCGTCGTGCAGAACATTCCGAGGGAGCGAAAGTCACAGACGATTCCTGCTGAAAGCTTTGGGTCCCACCATCTCTGGTAGAGACCGTGCTTAAAGCCGCCCATGACGATCGCTTATGTGCACATGGTGGAATAAATAAAACCCTCGAAAGTCTCAGGCGATATTATTATTGGCCGAACTAGGCTGCAAATGAAAATTCATAAGTTATTGCCAAATCTGTAAAGCCACAAAGCATCCAAGTCAACCCTTAAAACCTTCGATGGGAAACACGGGACTGCCTTCTCGGTGCTTCCAAAAATTGTTTGTAGATTTCTTAGAACCTTATCCAAGAAGCCAAACTGGCAATATTGGAATCTTTGTGGTCTTAGACGACCTGTCGAAGTTCCCGTTCTTAAAGCCGGTACGCAAGTTCACAGCCGAATCAATAAAACGGTACCTAGAAGAAGACATATTCCACTGTTTCGGAATTCCAGAAACCATCGTATTGGATAATGGGGTCCTTTTTGTCGTTCGTATGCAGCGGTGGCGATACGTAATTAGCATAACGCAACGTAACCCCGCTCACGCCTTGACCTGATCCAGCAGGTTAGGGGACCAGTGTTACGTTACGTTATGGGGACTTTATTTGTACATATACTATAATTAGCATTTAAGATACAATTTGTTAGGGCTGTAGTTAAATTTAACATAGTCTGTAAGATGCTGTCCACAGCTGCTATTAACAGCCACAGACAACAAATACAAACACAAATACTTTGAACAGCACGAAATCTCCACTGCCGGCAGTTCTGCCGGCGCAATCATCAATGGGGGAAATCTCTCCACTCTAGCAGCAGTCCGCTAGCCAGGGGGGGAGGTGGAATGGGCAGAGCCAAAGCATACGCTCTGAAGCTTAATAATACTTAAAAGATAAGGGGAACATTTTATTTGCCTTCATTGGCAGGGGATTGTGTGTGTATATGCTATTTTTTGTTCGTCTTATTTTATCTTCATTTTCATTTTTGTCACTCTTCTGCCCGCTGGTCCGGGGCAGCCAGAGGCATTGATTCTCCGCTTCTCTCGTCTCATTCGTCTCTTTCGTCTCATTCGTCTCATTCGTCTGCTTCTCTGGTGGAAATGGCAGAAATCCACCGCCAGCCAAGGTATACTAAACAAGGTAGGCTTATAGAGAGAGAATATGTAGCTATTCAAAATGAAAGCAGAGAGAGAGAGAGAGAGACTCAGAAATGCGTTGGGAGAAAGAGTCTCAAAGGAGTAATGCGTTTGCTCGCTTGTGTCAAAACAAAGAAATTTGTACGTACATAAATACATACATGCAAATGTATGTATATATGAATGTGAGTTTTGTGCTGCAAATAAAAAAGTCAAAGGGAACAAGAAAAAATTATCCGCGGAGATGCTTCGCTCACAACTGCTGCAGGCAGACTGAAATGTATGTAGTTATGTAGAGATCGAGCGAACCAATCAGCCTACCTTGTTTAGTATACCTTGCCGCCAGCCACTTGTTGTTGTCATCTCTCTCACTCTCAGTGAGTTCACTGGCGGGGAGTTCGTCATCTGCAAGAAAAGGAGACAAATTGCGCAGCAGAAATGCTAGCTCTCATAAATTTTTTCAGCAGCGCCACGATCGGACGCGTTTTTGGCAATAAGTAGCTAGAGTCTTCTACTCGTTTTATTAATACGCAATAACCATGTCATTGGTTGATCGGCTTGTGTATAGGATTTAGTTTGCAGTTTTGGATTAATAATCCAACTACAACTAATCGCGCATATAAAAAACAAAACATTAGTTAGCTTCGTTAATCCGTAACGGCTATTTCGGTGTCCGCTTTGTCCGTACCATTCGTCGAGCTTGTGTATACTTGTCTGTTTCAGTTTTGTGTGTGTGTGTGTGTTTGCTTGTACACAGCGACAGCCATGGTTGCTGCCCTCTTAGGGGCCGTGCAGAGAAGTGCTAGCGAACAGTCTTCACTGCTGCTGCGCATTTTTTTTTTGTTGTTTTCGGTGCTTGTTGTTGCCGTTGCTGATACTGGTGGCGGTGGTGGTTGATATTGATCGCCATTTGTGCTTGTACTTGTATGTGTGTGTGTTCGTGTTCTTTCAGCGACTTGGCTGTCCTCGTTCTGTCGCAATTGTGGATCATATGTCAGGTTAGTTGAAACATCATTTACTGCTTCATTAACAGCTAGGCCTAATCTTTCTAATCTCTGTCTTCTGCAGCTAACCGCAGGAGCAGGCTCCAGTAGCCTTCTCATTGGGAGTATAACCTCAGTATAGTAGTTATACTCTGTTGGCGGCGACACTGGGCGGTTCATCCTCATCAGCATCTTCCGCATTTGATCCAGGTTCCGATCATGGCTTATTTGCTCATTTTCCGTAAACGGCCGCTGATTCGGAATCACCTCAACGCGATCCCATTCGTGCTTCGCAAGTTCCTTTGGTAAGTGCTTACCAAGAAACTCGGAATACCGAGGTCTTGTAATTCTGTGCGGCACATAGGGGTCATTGACCACTTTGGCTGCCTCAATGTTTGGGTGCGATCTCATGCGTTCCGCGTATCTGCTGCATGTTTTCTCATATACAATATCAACAGTGTCCACTTTCAAGTCCCTGTGGATGGTGTCATTCCTCACGTACCAAGGAGCATTACATATCAGGCGGAGAGTCTTATTCTGCTCAACCTGAATTCGGCCAAATTCCGCGCTGCTGGCTAGGGGTCCCCATACAGCCAACGTGTATTGCCATATAGGCGCAATCATTTGCTTATACAGCATGACCTTAGAGCCGAGGTTCAGCTTACTGTTAGCGTTTAGGAGCCAGTGAAGTTTTCTGACCCTCGCCCTGATCTTTGTAATCACATTAGTGATGTGCAGATGGAACTGAAGCTTGGCGTCCAGCTTTACCCCCAAATACGGGTGTACAGCGATGCTACTGATCCGCTGATCAGCAATGTGCGGCTGCAAATCACCAGATGGCTGCTGTATCGAGCGCAAAGTGTGCACTATGTGCACCGTTTTTGTGGCATTGATGGTGATGCCCCATTGCTTTGCCCAGTCAGAAATGCTCACTAGGAAGCGGTTGAGCTTTCTTGTAGCCATAACCTGGTTACAACCAGTAGCCAAGATTGCTGTGTCGTCAGCATATGTAGCCAGGAGCATACCACTGTCGTGTGGAAGCGGCATGTCGTACGTGTACAGGTTGTATAGCACTGGTCCAAGTACGCTGCCCTGTGGAACACCTGCTGCTATCATTTTAACTCCAGACTTACCTCCGCCTGTACATTCGACATGGAAGGAACGATTGTCCAAATAGTTAGACAACACTCTATAGATCGTTGACGGTAGCAACTGCTTCATTTTGTACTTCAGGCCCGCGTGCCAGACTCGATCAAAGGCTTCCTGAATATCCATGTAAATGGCAGAGCAGTACAAGTTCTTCTCATAGGTCGACAAGATGAACTTCGTGATCCTCCCCAATTGGTGTTCAGCCGCGTGAACATGCCTGAAGCCAAACTGATGGTTTGGAATGGACTCGACAAATCCATCAGCTTCCATCAGCTTCCATCATCCTCGTCAATATGAGTCGCTCAAATACCTTAGACAAGCCCGAAAGCAGGCTAATGGGCCGATAAGATGCCAGCTTATCGGTAGCTTTTCCTGGCTTGGGGATCATACTCACGGCAGCATGCTTCCATCTCTTGGGGAAACAACCGTACCTAAGCGAGCTATTGCATATAAGCGCAAAGTACAATAGCGCAGACTTAGGCAGGGCCCTTATAGTCGAGTTGTCTATCCCGTCCATACCAGGAGCCTTTTTAGTCTCAAGCACCTTTATTTGCGCCTCTATCTCCGGAAGAGTGATCGCCCTGAAGTCCAAGTTGGGCCCCGGGGATCCAATCTCCTCAACGGACTCCTCGACAATACTCCTGTCAGCTGTCGCGCTGGTTAAAATAGGCCTGAACCTCTGCTCAAGGTGTAGAGCGAAAGATTCACCCTTCTCTTCAGAACTCTTGCACCAGGGAACCGAATTGTCATCACCATCTGAACAGAACTTCCTCACCGGCAAGTTGGCTACTGGTTGCCGCTTCAAGCCATTAGTGAGCCTCCAAAGCTTCTGCATACTGTATCTATCAGTGGGGTCGATTGAGCCAATAATGGCGTCCGCGCGTCTGACTTTGTCCGCTTCCAACTCCTTGTGGATTCTGTTCGCAAGCATGTTGTGCAGTTGTCGCACTGCCGGGTCACAATTCCGTCTGAGCATGTTCCTCAGGCGCCTCTTGGTGGCAATCATAAGCCGAATACGATTGCTAACCTGGTACTCAGCCTGTACTTGAGGTCGGACGGGCCTCCTCAGACAGCTTGTGGCATGCTCGGCTGCCGCTACCACATTCCTCTCCAGTATGCAGACAGCATCATCAACATCCTCTGCAGACCTGAGCTCAGTATTCAGATGGATGTGCGAGTCAAGCCATAACTGGAACCTCGGCACGCTAGCCCCTGGGGGCAAGAGGCGTCTCCTAACAACCGACTCCGCGGGAGAGATGCTCAGCTCAATCACCATTGGAAGATGATCAGACGAGAGGTCATTCAGATCCGAAATACGCAACAACTCGTCCCTCACGCCCTTGTAGACCGCGAAGTCAATAGCCGATGGTGTGTGTTGACTGTTGTAGGGATAATGAGTGGGAGATCCAGTAGCCAGGATGTTGCAGCTGCTCCTCTGTACGGCCCTGAGCAGCGTTCCGCCTCTCTTACACGCTCTTGCGTTTCCCCACCATGAATTCTTGGCATTCCAGTCGCCAGCAGCGACGAACCTCGGTCCCAGCTGACCGAATAATGCCAAGAATTCATCCTCAGACCACTCCTGCAATGGGGGACAGTAGATGGAAGACACCAATAGTCGGCCGCCATCAGGCAGGGTCAGAGCAGCAGAAACACATTGAATGTGGTTCGTTGTTATAGCTGGCAGGGCAATGTGGCAGATACCAGCTCTAATCAGGAGCAGAGAACCCCCACGACCAGTCCCAGACGGATGGTAGGCAGTGTATGTACTACTGTACATACGATTGACGTTGAAGGTCTCTGAGTTTTTAAAATGATGCTCAGAGACCATCAGAACGTCAACTTCGTGTCTGCGTATAAATGCCGCAAGCTCGGCTGTCCTCCCTCGGAGTCCCGAGGCGTTCCAGAAAACAATCCTGAGATTGCCGTGTTGGTGGGTAGAGTGGCTAGTAGTTGAACTACACATTTCTGGCATACGTATTGGCCTGAATGGTAGCGTAAAGGCAGTCCGTAAGCTTTGTCATTTGTTGTACTAACGTGTCCATTTTACTTTCGAGTCTCTGAGCAGTTTCAGCAGCAGCAGCCGCATGCTGAATTCGCTCCTGTGTCAGCAGCGTAATGAGATTATCCAATTTCTGGCTAAGCTCATCGCTAGGGGGACGGACACTCTGAATGTTCCCAGTGGGCAGGAAACCGATTGCGGCAGCTGTGGGTGGCGTCGACTGCCATACTTGCCTCACAGGGGAAGGCTGAGAATGGCTTACTTGAGGCCCTGCACGGAGGGCTTCGGCATAGCTGCTCATCTGAGCTGGAGGAGCAGGAGCAGGAGCTCTTACGCCTGAGCGCGCACGCCGGCGGCCCGGCTGCTGCAGAGCTGGAAAGCCCTGCTGGTTAGTGACGGGTGGTTGGCGGGGACGCCGTGAACCCTGAGCGGCTGGTAAGGTAGGCATAGACAGCTTGTTCAACATCCTGTTGGTCTGATCTAACCCACCCTTCATTCTGTTACAGTACTCTTTGAACTTAATGCAGCCACGGTAGCTGGCTACGTGATCACCCTTGCAGTTGACGCATTTCGGCTTATCATCTGGGCTCTTAGGGCAATCCTTGGGGTTGTGCTTCTCACCACACTTCAAACAAACAACTGCCCGACTGCAGTAATTCTTCGAGTGCCCAAACATTTGGCACTTGTGGCACTGGGGAACGCCTGGCGCGCGTATGGGCTTTTCAACCTTGACCCTCTGGCTGCAAATTGTCGTTAGCTCATAAATGCCGTTATTGATAGCCTGAGGCTCAAGCTCAACCTCAAACAGATCCAACGGCTCCTTAGTGAACCGCTTATATATGTTGGCAATGTGCCTGACTTTGTAGCCAAGTTTTTCCAACTGTTCACGCACCCATTCTATGGGCGTGGAGCGGTGCAGGTGTCGTATGACTATGCGCATACCCTTTTCGCTCCGCAGGCGAAATGTGTGGTACTCTACACCACCTCCCTGAGATAAATGCTCAATTAGTTTCCTGTAGCCAACAATCGTGTGACACATGACTTTTATAGCTCCGTTTGTAGCCGGCTTGGTGTCGTATGTGCCTGCACCAATGGCATCGTCAATGCCACGGAGCAGGGGAACGATTTCGGTCACATTTGGTATGTAAATGGGGGCTGGCCGCACAATTCTGGCGTCAGCAGAAGCAGCAGCATTAGGTGAATGCGCCGCAGTAGAGGCAGGCTGAGGGGCAGTGGTAGAGACTGAGGGCCTGTTTGTGGGAACAGATTCCTCGGCCGCTATCTCCCCCTCACTACAGTCAGCGTCCACGTCCATGACATCAACTGCTGCATCATCGACATCCGAGAGTATTTCGAAATAATTCGCACTACTCCTCCGGCCAGTATCAGGCTTGTCCCTAGACATTACTGCCCGCTTAACCTTCTTGGCGGACGCCTTCACTATCTGCGAACCCAAGGTGGTCGTCCGCTTCTTATTCCGGGCCTCAGATTCAGCCCTCAGCTTAGCAATGAGCCTCCCCTCCATTGCCGATTTCTCCTGCTGCTCCTTGAGGAGCTCATGCAGAGTAGCCTGCCTCAGCACAGGTGCTGCAAGGGCAGTAGAACTAGCGGACACAATAGTCTCAGAGATGCCAGGGGCATAGGTAGCAGTTTTATCAGAGGCACGAGCAGCTCCAGCAGATACTGAAGGACGTTCGGCAGAGTGGGCAGCCACAAGAGCAGCTGGAGTGCGTTTAGCTGCAGCGGCAGCCACACGTGTAGGGGCACTGGCCTTGCCAGCAGCATGACTGCCAGCACGGGCAGCTGCAGCAGAGGCTCTGGTTAGCATAGGAGTAGACGGGGCCTGCATAAATTTGGCAGCAGCGGCAGCTGAGGTTGATGGCATATCGTTAAACAGGTCAGCCAATGAGGCCGAGCGACAGGAAAGGGGGGGCATATCGCTCATAGAGACTCCCGACGTTAGTTGCGGGGGGGAATCCTGATCCTCCTCGTTGTCCAAGCTGGGTGCGCTTGAGGACGAGGACAGGGTGGTCTTCTTGGACTTAGGGCACGGTTTACGTACCATTGTTAGTTGCGGGCCTTTACTGGCGCTCCTCAATCCAAGTGTGGAAAAAGATGGTGAAGGGGGGGGTCAGCAGCGGCTGCAGCCTACCCCACGTTTTTTCACTGCACTTTGGTTATGTAGTAGGAGTTCACAATTAAAGTTTTTATGTACACGGCACAACACTTCGCGTTGGCCGGAAAATATTAACAAAATATTGCACAGCGTATATAACTGCTCGTGCAATATTATAAGCAAACTTTTAACAATTATTTTATTTTTTGTCGTTTTTTTTTTTTTTGTCGTTCGTATGCAGCGGTGGCGATACGTAAGAGAGTGAGAGAGATGACAACAACAAGTGGCTGGCGGTGGATTTCTGCCATTTCCACCAGAGAAGCAGACGAATGAGACGAATGAGACGAAAGAGACGAATGAGACGAGAGAAGCGGAGAATCAATGCCTCTGGCTGCCCCGGACCAGCGGGCAGAAGAGTGACAAAAATGAAAATGAAGATAAAATAAGACGAACAAAAAATAGCATATACACACACAATCCCCTGCCAATGAAGGCAAATAAAATGTTCCCCTTATCTTTTAAGTATTATTAAGCTTCAGAGCGTATGCTTTGGCTCTGCCCATTCCACCTCCCCCCCCTGGCTAGCGGACTGCTGCTAGAGTGGAGAGATTTCCCCCATTGATGATTGCGCCGGCAGAACTGCCGGCAGTGGAGATTTCGTGCTGTTCAAAGTATTTGTGTTTGTATTTGTTGTCTGTGGCTGTTAATAGCAGCTGTGGACAGCATCTTACAGACTATGTTAAATTTAACTACAGCCCTAACAAATTGTATCTTAAATGCTAATTATAGTATATGTACAAATAAAGTCCCCATAACGTAACGTAACACTGGTCCCCTAACCTGCTGGATCAGGTCAAGGCCTGAGCGGGGTTACGTTGCGTTATGCTAATTACGTATCGCCACCGCTGCATACGAACGACAAAGAGAGTAAATAGATCCGTGCTTGCGGCCATTAAGAGTTATGTTGACCCGGATCAACGAAATTGGGATGATAAACTTAGCAGCATTTGCTTCGTTTCGGCTTGCCTTCGGACAGCATATGGTGACCGATGCCAGAACCTACAGGTTGTTGCGTAACCTAAACATATTAGAAGATCGCGGAGTCCAATTCCCTCGGGAAGATTCCTTCGACATAGTTCGAAGCAGAGCGAATGATTCTATGCAGGCTCAGCACTCCCGAAATGCGAAGGCTTATAATTTGCGAACAAGGAACATTTTCTATAGGGACGGACAAGAGGTGTATAGGCGCAACTTTCAGCAAAGTTATTTCGCTAAAGGGTTCAGTGCGAAACTGGCACCAAACTTTATCAGGTCCCGAGTGCGAAGAAAGCTAGTGAACTGTTACTATGAGCTTGAAGATCTTCAAGGCCGCCTTGTAGGTAAATTTCATGCAAAAGATATAAAGCTTTGACTAGATTCAGAACAAGCGCGGATCACACTTCGGTGTATTTCACCCCAAGCGTGATCTAAGCGGGGGGGAATTTGTAGTGCGCTTGTTTCAAGCAGGAAAATCGAAGACGTAACGTTAAAAGACTAAAGTTCCGCCTGAAAAAACACTGATAATAAGAGAATAAAGTTGAGCTTTTCGCACGCCATCTAGCGCATGCAAGTCATCGCCGTGCGCAGAGCTTAGTATTATCAGTGAATCTCTTATGGCTGACATTCTAATCTACGGTTTTCCTTTGATTGACCTTGGGGAGAGGAGAAAAAAAACCAGGGAGGTCGATCCCTGAATTTCCGGGGGAAGGTCTCTCTCTCTTCTCGTGGCCACCAAATAAGACAAACGTTCCCTCGTGCCCTTGGTAATAAAAAAAAAATATAAGAAAAATTCTTTCATTCGGTCCGTGACTTATAAAAAGAAAATAAGAAAGTAATATGTCGAAGTCGACCCGTCAAAAATAAGACGGAAGTTTCGCGAACTCCAGTGCTGGCCACCGTGAGGCTAAAAAGCTTCCCGCAAGCGGCCCCTCCAACACAGGCAGCAACTGCATCGCAAGCGCAGCCCCAACATCGCAATTACGGCCCCAGCAGCGCAAGCCCAGCCCATGCGACGCTAGCGCAGCCCCTGCGACGCTAGCGCAGCCCCTGCGACGCTAGCGCAGCCCCAAATCGCAATTGCGGCCCCAGCAGCGCAAGCGCAGCCCATGCATCGCCAGCAGCCCATGCATCGCCAGCAGCCCCTGCAACGCTAGCGCAGCCCCTGCAACGCTAGCGCAGCCCCTGCAACGCTAGCGCAGCCCCTGGAACGCTAGCGCAGCCCCTGCAACGCGCGCGGCCTCTACATTGCTAGAGCGGCTTCGTTCGCCGGCAGAGAGCAACCCTTTGACAGCCTCCAGTGCAAACATCGCACCAGGTCCCCATGGCCATCACCCCGTGATAGAAAGGAATGTGCGAGGATAGATAGGCGAATTAAAAAAAAAACGAGAGGGAACGTTTTGAGCCGCGGCAAAGGCCGCGGCTCTTCCTTATACCCGGTACTCAGTCAGTATATACATACATACATATATGAGAATACGATTTATGAAATTTATTATATGTTCTCAAAAGGGACGAAAATAATATTTAAATTACAAAAATTAATTTTTTGGAATTTTTTTACATGTTTCCATTTTTGTTTACATATGCTTTGTATATCTACGCCTACATTTCTACATGACATGTATAACTACATATTTGAGACGTACAAGTGTTTGCAAGAGAGAGAGAGGGAATGAGTCAGCGCTGGGCAGGCGTTGCCTAGCCACTGAAATTTAATTTGTTTCTTCTGTCCATAATATTGTGTAACGAACCTTTATCTGTGTCCGCTTGCGGTAGCTGGGCTCGCTCAGCGGTCACTGGGCTCAATGCAACGAATTTGTAAATGTTGCCTCTACGACAAGTAATAAGACGGGGTTTTAGGTGTGACACTTGTTTATTCTTAAGGTTTCTAGCGTTCTTAGGGCTACTCTACGGACTATGGCTTATGGCTAGGGCTTATGTTATTGTTTGGATCTCGTACGGGGGAATCTCTCAGTCGCGTGGCTGTCTCCAGGCGTAGCGGCGTCGATGCCAGTGTTCAGGGGCCAACGATCTCGGCCACTGCTTCGATCCGCCACTCTGAACTCGCACTCAACGGTTCGCCCTTCACTTGTGTCACCACTGACTGCCCTTGACTCCCGTTCTCCGTACTTGACTCACTCGGCGCTCCGGTGCAGGATTGGTTCCTGTCCTGGTTTCCTCCTGGTTTTCCTTGTTCTCTCCGTTCGCTCTCCTTGATTCACTTTCCACTCGCGGATTCGACACTGTCACTCTCGTTCGACGTCGATCACTCTCGTACAGTCGCGCGCGCACTAAAGAGACCCGCTGTAGGCGCCGGCCTCCTTATATAGGCCGACCCTAACGGGACCTCCGCCGCCAGTGATTTCCCATCGGGCTTCTGAGGGTCCCCACGCTCTTCGTAACGGGATCTGGCCGTTGACCCGTCGACTTGCCCATATTTGGGCCTGCGTCGGGCCTCTGTTGTTCCGATCCCGTGGTTCCCGGTGAGAGCCGCTCCCTCTCACCGTTATTTCCTCTCCTCTGCTTGGGGCTTATCCGCCCCTCTCTGAGCGAGCGCCGGCGGCGAATTGGCGGCCTCCGGATATCCGAGGCGACCGACCCGTCATCCTCATCCGGGCCGTCAGCCTTATCCGGCCTGTCATCGTTATCCCGTCCGTCAGCCTTCACAGTACTGTGAGGCACACGGTTCCTCACACTCCCCTCCTTCTTTTGGAAGCGGAAAACTTCCCTTTTTCCGCGGAACTCCAGTTGGCCCTCCTCCGCCCGAATTTGAATTCGAACCTGGTGGCGCGCGCGCCCTCTGCGATCGCTCGCTCCCTGGCGCCCTCTAGCGCCCTTTCAGGCCCGAGGTTGCCAGATGATGCCGGACTGCGACCCCAGAGGCGCTCTCTGACCCTCTCGATCCCGCGGGTCGTTTCGTGTATCGACCCCTTGCCTCGTGTCTGTCCAATTCGGATCGGCCTTAGCGTGTTATAATCTCCTTACGGGCTTCTCTTGCCGGCTAACGTTGCTTCCTCGGCCTCGCATCACCCCCTTCCCTTCCCAGGTAAGTACTTGACCTTTCATTTTTTTGATTTTATTATTTATTATTAGTATTATTATTTTCTTCCCTCAGCCACGGCGCTCTTCCTCCTCCGCTGGTTCCCTACCGCCCCTCACGGAACACCTCCGTGCGGGCGGCCGACATCGCGATCCGATATCGCACGCCCCGCTCACTCACCAACTTCTTTACCCTTCTACCGTGAAGTCGGATCCGTGCCTGGGCGCGCGCCACCGAGGCGGGCCACTCCTCCCGGGGGATGGGCACCCAGTCCACTCGGGCGGGCGCCGAGCCCTGCCGCTGCAACATTGGCCGCTTTACGTCCCTATGGGGCTCGGGACACGACCGCTGACGCTTCAGGACCGGTTGGTTGCCGGGCGCCACGACCGGAGTTGGCCACTGCCATGGCCCGCGCTCCCACGGCTCCTTCGTCGCGGGGGCTGGCTCCGCCTCTGGGCTCGTCGGTGCCCTGGTCGCCGTCGCCGCCGTCTTCATTGGCACCGTCGCCGCCGGTACCTCCGCTTCCGGTACTGCCGCTGACGTCGGTGTGGCGGGCCCTGTCGCCGCTGACGACATCGCTGCCACCGAGGCCACCGTCTCCGCTGCTGTTGTTGGTGCCGCCGTCGGGGCCGCCGTCTCCGCCGCTGTTGTTGGTGCCGCCGTCGGGGCCGCCGTCTCCGCCGCTGTCGTTGGTGCCGCCGCCTGGGCCGCCGTCTCCGCCGCTGCTGTTGGTGCCGCCGTCGGGGCCGTCGTCTCCGCCGCTGTCGTTGGTGCCTCCGCCTGGCCCATATGGCTCGCTGCTGCGGACCGCCCTCTTGGGTCACGAGAGTTAGACGCCCGCGCAGCCTCCTCCCACACCCGGGCCTCCTCCGATGGTGGCTCGCCATCAGGTGCCTTGGCCGACGCCCAGGTTATATGGAGCACCTGGTGGTGCCACACCATCCCCCCCCGGACCGCCGTCCGCACCTCTTGGGACACGAACGGACCGACCAACGCCCGTTCTGGCCCTGCCCACTGATGCTGGTGGTGCTGCTGCTGGTCCCATTGCTGCTCTTGCTGGTGCTGCTGATGCTGCTGATGCTGGTGGGGCTGCTGCTGGTCCCCCCGCTGCTCGTGCTGGTGCTGCTGATGCTGCTGCTGCTGGTGTTGCTGATGCCGCTGCTGCTGGTGCATGGCCGGACGCCCCTCCCGCCGCGTGAAAAGCTCCTCGGGGCCGCATTCCTCCTTGGCCTCCTCTGCCACCGGCTCCCACAGCGCGTCCTCCTCGGCCTCAGCCGCCACCGGCTCCCACATAGCATCCTCCTCGGCCTCAGCTTGCCGAAGCCTCCGCTGCCACTCCTCCTCCGCGGGCTGCGCCTGGTGCTGTGGCTGCGCCTGCTGCTGTTGCTGCGCCTGCTGTTGCGCCTGCTGCTGCGCCTGCTGCTGCGCCTGCTGCTGTGGCTGCGCCTGCTGCTGTGGCTGCGCCTGCTGCTGCGCCTGCTGCTGTGGCTGCGCCTGCTGCTGCGCCTGCTGCTGCACCTGTGGCTGCGCCTGCTGCTGCACCTGTGGCTGCGCCTGCGCCTGTGGCTGGGGCTGTGGCTGGGGCTGCGCCTGCCGCTGGGGCTGCGCCTGCTGCTGTGGCTGCGCCTCACCACCCTCCATGCTGTCGCTGCTGCTGCTCTCCTCCTCCTTTCGGCGCCGCCTCGCCTCGCGGATCTCCTCTATCCGCTTCCGCAGCTTCCGCGTGGCCTCCCGCACCCGCTCCTTCTCCGCGTGGAGCCGCTCGGCCTCCCGGCCCGCCTGCTTCACCGCCGCCCCCGACCGCCAGTCGACGATGACGACGTCGGCCTCCTCGCTCGCGCTGGGCGAGACCACCGGCGTCGCCTCGGCCCTCTCGGTCGGCTCCGGCGACACTAGGGGCGACGCCATCAGCTGCAGCTCCGGCGATCCTCCCCGCCGCTCCTCCTCCTCTTCACTAGCGGGGGCGCCCGCCCAACGCTGATGTGGGGGCCCGCTGTTGTAGCCGCCGCACTTTAGCACCCGTTTTTGGCTGGCCACGAAGGCGTGCACCCTCTCCTTACGGGCGGGGCCGCCCCGCTGGGCTTCTCATGCCGCCTCACGTTCCGTGTACTTAACTCCTGGCGCTTGTACATGTTTCTTGTTACTCCTTGTTACTCACCGCGTGATTCTCGCAAAGTGCTCCCTTTCCGTCGGGTGCCCGTTGTTATAGTCTCGTGCCGGTTCCAGCGTTCCCTGTAACGGTTAATCCCTTCTCACCGCTCTCACCCACCGGAATAACTGCTTTCTTCCCTGTGTGTTCTCACCGCTCTCACCCACAGGAATAACTGCTTTCTTCCCTGTGTGTTCTCACCGCTCTCACCCACAGGAATAACTGCTTTCTTCTCCGTGTGTTCTCACCGCTCTCATTATCCGCTTTCGCCGCGTCGTTGCCGTGTTATTGTTTACAGTGCTATGTAAATTCAACATTTTTTTTTTATCCGTCTGATGGTCTGCCGGCGACACTAGTGTTGTGGTTTTGTTGTGGTATCCGTCTGATGGACTGTGCTCATTATCCATCTCCTGATGGACCCACCTCCCGTTCGTGAAACAAATGAACGACGGTTGATGGACCCACCTCCCGTTCGTGACACAAACGCATGATGCCCTGGGCTCTCAACTCCCCATCTGGCTTGGTGAAACCCGTCCGCCCCGCACACCGGTCGGTTCGCCCCTTCTTCCCGGTGAGTATGCTCGATCGGTGTGACTTTTACTGACTCCCCTCTTTCCAGCTCGCCCTCTGCCCTCTACACGAGCCGTCCGCCTCGAACCCACCCGCGATCAACAGGTTCTTTGACCTTTCGCCCGGGCATGACTTCTTGGCAGACCCTCCCCAGGCCAGCTTCTCACGCCCTCGGCCTGAATCTGGCGAGGTGTCACACTCATGCAGAGGCTCGGACGCGAGGATCATCCGACTCCTCGCCCGGTAGACCACGCATGAGCGGCACCTGCTCTGTCGGGTCCGACGCTCCTAGTTGGCCTGGGATCCCGCATAGAAGCGTGAGCCTGGACTCCTCCCCATCACCGCCGACCATGCCCCCACCGGGCCTCGGAACTCCCCTCCCAGCGCGCCGCGCTTTGGGACTCCCCCTCCCCTTCTGGTTTGTCTGGCTTATACTTTTCATTTCGTTTCATGCCACTCACCTGTTTTCTCTCTTCCAGGTATTTCACCGCCTCCATCACCACCTGCTCGAGCCTACTTTACTCCTCGGCACTTAAAACGGTGTCCTGCGCGGCACTCCTCCTTACTCCCCTGCGTCCTGCGTGGCGTCATCCTCTTCCCTTGGTTGCGGCTTCAGGTCCCCTACGTGCGCCGTCCTCGTCTTCTTGTCTCCTTCCTTTCTCAGCCGGCAGATCACGGGCGACACAAAATCCACTATCTGGTAGGGACCTTCATATTTTGACGCCAGCTTGGCCGCAAATCCCTCCGCCGCGTTTGAGAGGTGATGCTGCTTGGCCCATACCACCTCTCCCACCTTGGGCTTCCATGGCCTTCGCCTCAAGTTATAGTGGCGCGCCTGGTCTTGTGCGGCTCTTTCTAGATTACGCCGCACCAGCTGGAACAACTCCTTCAACCGCTGAGCATTCTCTTCGGGCGCCTGCACCTCCTGCCCTGTACCGACCGTCTCCTCGTCGTACAAAGCCCTTGGCAAGCGGGGCTCCCTCCCCTGCACTATGAACGCCGGGGAATATCCAGTCGATTCAGACACCCCGGTGTTCATCGCCAGCATCAACTCCGGCCAAACCTCGTCCCAGCACCTTTGATCTCGCTCGCAGAACTGCGCTATCATTGTCTTCACGGTCCTATTCGCGCGCTCCGTCGGGTTCTCTTGTGGCGTGTATGGTGCTGTGAACTGATGGCGCACTCCCATCTGCTCGAGGAGTCTCTTGAAGACCCGGCTGGCGAACTGCACCCCGTTGTCGGTAATGACCACCTTGGGCACCCCGAACCGGGCTACTATCCGCTCTCGAAAGGCCTTTGTTAGGGCCTCCGCCGTAGCCTTGCGCATTGGCACCAACTCTGTCCATTTAGAGAATCGATCCACCATGACCAGCAGCATCGAGTTCCCGTGTTTCGACCTTGGCAGAGGTCCCACGAAGTCGGCACACACGGTTGCCCACGGCTCCTCCGGGATCCGTGTCAACATCTTCCCTGCGGCTTGCAACTGACTCGGCTTGTAGCGCAGACACTTCTCGCACTTTCGGACATACCGCCTTACGTCTCGGTGCATTCCCGGCCAGTAGTATCTCGCTGCGACCCGTGCTGCTGTCCTCCTCCCACCGGCATGACCCGCTCCTGGCTCGTCGTGGTTCTCCCGTAGCACCCTCTCCCGTGATTCTTTTGGAACGCACAGCTTCCAGGACGCGACCTCTTCGCTTCCCGCCTGATGCGGGATATGGCGATATAGGCTCGCTCCCTCTTCCAGGTAGTCCGGATACTTCTGAGGCTCCTTTCGAATCCTTTCCTGCAAGTTCTGGAGCCACTTACACGGCAGCTCCGTCTTTCCCTCGCCGTCCTCCCCTCCCTTGGTCCTTAGGCACTTCTCCTCCAGGGGTTGTCGAGAGAGTGCGTCCACTACGACGTTCATTTGCCCCTTTCGGTACGACACCTCAAAGTCGTACTGCTGCAGCTCTAATGCCGACCGAGCCACTCTGCCCGACGGGCTTTCGATGCTGTTCAGCCATTTTAGAGCCATGTGGTCCGTGACCACCTTGAAGCGGTATCCCTCCAAGTACGGCTTCAACTTCCTCACGGCCCACACTATGGCCAGGCACTCCTTCTCGGTAGCCGAGTAATTCCTTTCGGCCGCATTTAGTGACCTGCTGGCGTACGAGATCACCCTTTCTCCCCTGTCCGTCTCCTGCGTGAGGATCGCCCCCAGCCCATAATCGCTGGCGTCTGTCTGGAGCACGAACTTCTTGGAGAAATCGGGGCATGTCAGCACGGGGTCAGCCACCAAGCGATCCCTCACAGCCTCGAATGCGCTCTGCCGCTCCGGAGTCCACACCCACTCCGCTTTCTTCTTCATCAGCGCGGTGAGTGGTTGTACCAAGGTCGCGAACCCTGGCACGAACCGCCGGTACCACGACGCCACACCCAGATACTGCCGCAACTCCTTCACATTCGTCGGTGGTTTTAGTTCGGCGACGGCAGCGACCTTCTCGGGGTCCGTGCAGATCCCTTCGCCCGTCACCTTGTGGCCCAGATATCGCAGCTCCTTCCGGAAAAACTGGCACTTCCCGGCGTTTAGCCTCAAATTCGCTTCCCGTAGACGGCGGAACACTTCCTTCAGGTTCTCCCTGTGCTCCTTTTCTGTCCTTCCAATGACGATAATGTCATCCTGGTATGCGAAGGCGTGAGGCATCATCTCCGGGCCGATTACCTGGTCCAACGCCCGCTGGAAGGTTGCCGAGGCCGAGTGCAGCCCGAATGGCATCACCTTCCACTGGTATAGCCCCTTGCCTGGCACCGTGAACGCTGTGACCGCCCTGCTGCTCTCCTCCAGAGGAATCTGCCAATATCCGTCCTTCAAGTCGAGGCTGCTAATGAACCGCGCCTCCCGCAACTGGTCGAGGATATAGTCGATCCTGGGCATCGGATACGCGTCCTTTATGGATTTCGCATTTATCTGCCGAAAATCCACGCACAGCCTCCACTTGCCGCACTTCTTCCTCACCATTACTATCGGCGAGCTGTACGGACTCTTTGATGGCTCGATGCATCCCATTTCCAGCAGTTCGTCCACCTTCTGGTTTATCTCCGCCTGCATTTTGGGATTCTTCGGGTAATATCGTTGCTTTATAGGCCGTGGATCACTCATAGTGATTGTATGCACGGCCACGTTTGATACTCCCTTCATCTTGGCGAATTCCGCCAATTCCCTGGCCAGGAACTCCGCCACCGGCTCTTCATCCAAAGAGTTCTCGACCTCGGCTTCTGCGGGAACGCTCCCTGCCGCCGCTTCCGGTTCTGGGGCCCTGTCCATGCCTTCGACTTTCGCAACCGACAGCCTCTCCTCCCGGACTCCCTCCTTCCGATCCTCGGCGTGGATCACAACCCTGTGCCCCGCACAGGTCACCTCAGCCCCGACCGCTCGGAGGAAGTCCCACCCCAGAACCAGCTCGTCGATCACCCCAGGCAGTACGAGCAGTGGCATCAGGACCTCCTTGTCCCCGAACGCCACTTCCACTTCGAGCTGGCTTGCCACCACTTGCGCATGGCCGTCTGCCATACGCACCTGCCTCCGTACAGCCACCTCTCTTCCGGCGCCTCCCAGCCGGCCTGCTAGGGTGCAGCTGATGAAGCTGCTCGTGGCCCCCGTGTCCACCGTGGCCCGAAACTCCTCCCCGGCGACCCGCACCACTGCGGACAGCTTCGTCTTCTCACTCGCCAGCTGTCCGACTAGGCTTGAGGGCCGGCTTCTTGCGACCCCGGCACGGCCCTCCGTGGCTTGGGTCGCGGGGCGTTTCCCGCCCTCCGGCAACACTGCCACGACGCGACACCCACCTTTCCACACGTCCAACAATATGTGATTGGACGCGCGCTGCACTCTCTGCTCCAGTGCTCCCCACTGCCGCATCGGCGGCATGCCTGCGCAGGATTCCGGACGTACCCGTTCTCTACATGGGACTCCTCCATCCGCGTGGCGCCTAACCCTACGGCTCCCCTCGCTCGACTTGGTGCTTCTGGCGGGTCCTCCGTGCATCTGCGGCACGCCTCCGACCCCGCCGGCTTGTTGAAGGGATTCGCGGCTCGCGCCCTAGACGCTGGGTTCTCTCTCTGGAACTCCGCCCGATCTCTTTCCAACGCCTCGAATTCGTCCGCCAGCACCATCATATCGTCTAGATTCATACACCTGTACGGCCGTATGTACGCCCTCAGGTCCGGCATGCTGTTTTCCTTAATTATATCCGTCTGCTCGTCCGGGGAACACTTCAGGGGCCGCATCAAAGTCTGCATGTCTACCATGTATTCTTTAAAAGGCTCGCCCCATCTCTGCTTCCGCATACGCACATCCTGGCGGAGCTTATCGAAGTAGCCCCGCGGCAGGAAGTACGCCTGGAAGCTGGCCGAGAAGTCTTCCCATGTTCTCCATTGGCGATTGTTGGCGACAAACCACATCAGCGCCCTCCCTTTCAGGAGCTCGGGCATCGCCCTTGGAATGAGATCTGGATCCAGCCCATACGTCTCGGCGGACCACTCGACCTGTTCCAAGAACTCGAGAGGTTTCGTCGTCCCGTCGAATCGGAACGACCACTCCCTCACCTGCTTCGCCACCTTGGCGTAGTCTTGGTGTGCCGGCCTCGTGGTCTGTGGTTCTGGCCTGCGCCCCTCCTCCCGGGCACGACCCCTATCGTCGTTCATCCTCGCCGACCGCCTGGCCCATGGATCGGGCCCCTCTCGCTCAACCTCTGGGCTTAGGTCCCGGGCGATCCCCCTGCGTGTCTGCCGTGGAATCTGGCTCTCGCGATCCTCCCGAGAGGCCGAGGCCTCTCGCGACCTCCCTGGCGTGGCGGCGACCGAACTGTCCCGGGGGGGCACCGCCAGGCTCGCGATCAGCTCACGCTGGAACACCGCTGGCGACTTCCACAAGGCAGCTGCCTTTGCGTCGGGTGGCAGCGTCAGTCGCTCCCCTGCAGCCTGCCTGTCCTCTGCCCTGGGCGTAGCTGCGGCCCCCCTCGTCCGGTCTTCCCACTCTTCCAGCAGGTCCGCCCACTCGGGCTCCTCTCCGTGGACTTTAACCCACTCCTTGAACACCCTCCGCATCTCGTCCAAGCTGCCCTCCAGCCGCACGCCGAAGGCCTGGCCGCACTGGACCAGCTCCTCCTTTTTCAGGCGGTGGACCCATTGTCCCCTTCCCATTATCGCTTAATCCTTAGAATCCCCTTTCCTTCCGTATGTACTACTTGTCGTGAGGCCCCACGTTGGGCGCCAGTTGTAACGAACCTTTATCTGTGTCCGCTTGCGGTAGCTGGGCTCGCTCAGCGGTCACTGGGCTCAATGCAACGAATTTGTAAATGTTGCCTCTACGACAAGTAATAAGACGGGGTTTTAGGTGTGACACTTGTTTATTCTTAAGGTTTCTAGCGTTCTTAGGGCTACTCTACGGACTATGGCTTATGGCTAGGGCTTATGTTATTGTTTGGATCTCGTACGGGGGAATCTCTCAGTCGCGTGGCTGTCTCCAGGCGTAGCGGCGTCGATGCCAGTGTTCAGGGGCCAACGATCTCGGCCACTGCTTCGATCCGCCACTCTGAACTCGCACTCAACGGTTCGCCCTTCACTTGTGTCACCACTGACTGCCCTTGACTCCCGTTCTCCGTACTTGACTCACTCGGCGCTCCGGTGCAGGATTGGTTCCTGTCCTGGTTTCCTCCTGGTTTTCCTTGTTCTCTCCGTTCGCTCTCCTTGATTCACTTTCCACTCGCGGATTCGACACTGTCACTCTCGTTCGACGTCGATCACTCTCGTACAGTCGCGCGCGCACTAAAGAGACCCGCTGTAGGCGCCGGCCTCCTTATATAGGCCGACCCTAACGGGACCTCCGCCGCCAGTGATTTTCCATCGGGCTTCTGAGGGTCCCCACGCTCTTCGTAACGGGATCTGGCCGTTGACCCGTCGACTTGCCCATATTTGGGCCTGCGTCGGGCCTCTGTTGTTCCGATCCCGTGGTTCCCGGTGAGAGCCGCTCCCTCTCACCGTTATTTCCTCTCCTCTGCTTGGGGCTTATCCGCCCCTCTCTGAGCGAGCGCCCGCGGCGAATTGGCGGCCTCCGGATATCCGAGGCGACCGACCCGTCATCCTCATCCGGGCCGTCAGCCTTATCCGGCCTGTCATCGTTATCCCGTCCGTCAGCCTTCACAGTACTGTGAGGCACACGGTTCCTCACAATTGATCCGACCTGATCCATATTCGGAAATCTGGTAGATATGGTAATTTTCCATAATTCTGCGTTTTTGGTTTTCATTTATCTTAAAAATTGTGGATTCCACATGTTCAGGGCAGCCGCAAACTTCTGCAGCGCACTGTGGAGAGCGCTCTGAAGAGCGCTCCGCGCCCGACTCGCACTCGCACGCTCTTGCACACGACACTCAGGAGAGCCGCCTGGCGCTCGGGCGGTCACTAGCTTGAGCGGGGGTTTTCAGTTCTCGCTCCCGCCCCCGTTATATATGTACATAGATATATCCGAAATATATATACATAAAACTGCATATTCTTGCACATACATATATATATATATCCGAACATACACATATTTTACCAATCTACAGACGCATCCCAATATATATAAACCATCTATCCGAATATACACTTATTTCTCCCATATCCACCATATCCCATATATAGAAGAACTACTGTGAGGAAGAACTAATGTGAGTGTGAGGAACCGTGTGCCTCAAAGTACTAAGAAGGCTGACGGACTGGATACGGCTGACGGACCGGACGAGGCTGATGGACCGGAAACGGATGACGGGTCGGTCGCCACGGATATCCGGAGGCCGCCAATTCGCCGCGGGCGCTCGCTCGGAGAGGGGCGGATAAGCCACAAGCGGGGGAGAGAACATAACGGTGAGAGCGAGCGGCTCTCACCGGGAACCTCGGGATCAGACCAACAGCGGCCCGACGCAGGCCCAAATATGGACATGTCAACGGGTCACCACCCAGATCCCGTTAAGAAGATGGGAGGAATGATCTGAGAGCCCGATGGAAAGTCACCGGCGGCGAGGTCCCGTTAGGTTCGGCCTATATAAGGAGGCCGGCGCCTACAGCGGGCCTCTTTTTACGCACGCGCGACTGTACGGGAGTGATCGACGTCGGGCAGTAGTGACACAGTGTCGAATCCGCGAGTGAAAAGTGACCGAGGAGAGTGATCGAAGAGAATAACCAAGGAAAACCATGACAGGAACAAGTCCTATACAGGAGCACCGAGTGAGTCGAGTACGGAGAACGGGATTCAAGGGCAGTCAGTGGTGTTACAAGTGAAGGGCGAACCGTTGAGTGCGAGTTCAGAGTGGCGGATCGAAGCAGTGGCCGAGATCATTGGCCCCTGAGCACTGGCATCGACGCCGCTACGTCTGGAGACAGCCACGCGACTGACAGATTCCCCAGTACGAGATAAGAACAATAATATAAGCCCTAACCCTAAGCCATAGTCCGTAAAGTAGCCCTAAGAAAGCTTAAAACCTAAGAATAAACAAGTGTCACACAGAAAATCCCGTCTTATTACTTGTCGTAGAGGCAACATTTATAAATTCGTTGCATCGGCCCCCCTCCATCCAAATTTGAATTTGAACCTGGTGGCGCGTGCGCCCTCTGCCATCGCTCGCTCCCTGGCGCCCTCTAGCGCCCCCTTCGGGCCCGAGGATGCCAGCTGATGCCGGTCTGTGACCCAGAGGTGCTCTCTGACCCTTCCGATCCCGCGGGTCGTTTCGTGTATAGGCCCCTTGCCTCGTGTCTGCCCACCTCGGATCGGCCTCAGCGTGTAATAATTTTCTTCCGGGCTCCTCTTGCCGGTTAACGCTGCTTCCTTGGCCTCGCGTCGCCCCCTTCCCACTCCAGGTAAATACTCGGCCTTTCAAATTTGAATAAATTATTATATATTCTTTTTTTTCTCGCCTTTCCGCAGCCATGGTGTTCCTACTCCTCCCCGTGTTCCCTACCGTCCCTCACGGAACACCTCCGTGCGGGCGGCCGACATCGCGATCCGGTACCTCACGCCCCGCTCACTCACCAGCTTCTTCACCCTCCGCCCGTGAAGTCGGATCCGAACCTGCCGCTGCAACCGTGGCCGCTTTACGTCCCTGCGCGGTTCGGGGCACGACCGCTGACGCTTTAGCGCCGGTGGTCCGTCGAACGCCACGACCGGAGCTGGCCACTGCCATGGCCCGCGTTCCCATGGCTCCATCGTCGCGGGGGCTGGATCCGCCTCCGGGCTCGTCGGTGTCCTGGTCGCCGCCGGTACCGCCGCTGCCGGTACTGCCGCTGTTGTCCGTGTGGCAGGCCCTGTCGCCGCTGATGCCGTCGCCATCGCTGCCGTGCTCGAGGCCGCCGTCTCCGCTGCTGTAGCCGTTGGTGCCGCCGCCTGGTCCATATGGCTCGCTGCTGCGGACCGCCATCTCGGGTCCCAAAAGTTGCTCGCCCGCGCAGCCTCTTCCCACACCCGGGCCTCCTCCGATGGTGGCTCGCCATCAGGTGCCTTGGCCGACGCCCAGGTTATGTGGAGCACCTGGTGGTGCCACACCATTCCCTTCCGGACCGCCGTTCGCACCTCTTGGGTCCGACCAACGCCCGTTCTGGCCCTGCCCACTGATGCTGGTGATGCTGCTATGGCTCCGGCCGTGGCTGCTGCTGCTGGTCCCACCGCTGCTCCTGCTGGTGCTGCTGCGGCTGCGATGGCAGTGGGCCATCCTGCCTGCGCGTGAACAGCACCTCCTCGGGCTCAGGAACGGGGTCCGCCTCCCCTTCCTCGGACTGCTCAGTTGGTGCCGGCTCCCACATCTCGTCCTCCTCGGCCTCAGCCTGCCGAAGCCTCCGCTGCCACTCCTCCTCCGGATCCATGACCGGCTCGATCGGTCGGGGCCGCGCTTCTTCCGGCCGTTGGGGCTGCGCTTCTTCCAGCAGCTGGGGCTGCGCTTCTTCGGACGGTTGGGGCTACGCTTCTTCCGACGGTTGGGGCTGCGCTTCTTCCCGCAGTTGGGGCTGCGCTTCTTCCGGCGTTTGGGGCTCGTCATCCTCCCGCTCCACGCTGTCGCTGCTACTGCTCCCCGCCTCTCGGAGCCGCCTCGCCTCGTGGATCTCCCGGATCCGTTGCTGCAGCTTTCGTGTGGCCTCCCGAATCCCGCTCCTTCTCCGCGTGCCGCCGCTCGGCCTCCCGGCCCGCCTGCTTCACCGCCGCCCCCGTCTGCCAGTCGACGATGACGACGTCGTCGTCCCCGCTCGTGCTAGGCGAGACCACCGGCGTTACCGCGGCTCTCTCGGACGGTTCTGGTGACACCAGGGGCGACGCCATCACCTGCAGCTCCGGTGATGGAGCGGCTCCCCGCCGCTCCTCCACGTCTTCACCCGCGGGCATGCCCGCCCATCGCTGATGTGGGGGCCCGCTGTTGAAGCCGCCGCACCTCAGCACACGGTTTTGGGTGGACACGAAGTCTCGCACCCTCTCCTTACGGGCGGGGCCGCCCCGCTGGGCTTCCTCGTGCCGCCTCACGTTTCGTGTGCTTAACTCTTGGCGCCTGTACATGTTGGTTTCTCCTTCCTTACTTACCGCGTGATTTTCGCAAAGTGCTCCCTTTCCGTCGGGTGCCCGTTGTTATAGTCTCGTGCCGGTTCCAGCGTTCCCTGTAACGGTGTTCTCACCGCTCTCACCGACGGGAATAACTGTTTCCTTCTTTGTGACGGGGGTTTCTGTGTGAGACTTGTTTATTCTTAGGTTTTAAGCGTTCTTAGGGCTACTTTACGGACTATGGCTTATGGCTATAGCTTATATTATCGTTCTTATCTCGTACTGGGAATCTGTCAGTCGCGTGGCTGTCTCCAGGCGTAGCGGCGTCAATGCCAGTGCTCAGGGGCCAATGATCTCGGCCACTGCTTCGATCCGCCACTCTGAACTCGCACTCAACGGTTCAACATGGGCCGTTTGGGCCTGCGTCGGGCCGCTGTTGGTCTGATCCCGAGGTTCCCGGTGAGAGCCGCTCGCTCTCACCGTTATGTTCTCTCCCCCGCTTGTGGCTTATCCGCCCCTCTCCGAGCGAGCGCCCGCGGCGAATTGGCGGCCTCCGGATATCCGTGGCGACCGACCCGTCACCCTTATCCGGTCCATCAGCCTTATCCGGTCCGTCAGCATTATCCAGTCCGTCAGCCTTCTTAGTACTGTGAGGCACAGGGTTCCTTACAATTTTTATTCAGTATTCGTACGGAGCGAAACAAAACACGACCGCACTCACTAGAATAGAAAAACTCTCTCTGTGCAAAAATATATTAGAATCGAATGGAAAACAAAATCACGGCACATATGCTGGTGTTGTGATCTTCTCCTTAAGCTGTGTATCCAGCACCGCGGAATCGAAAAATTACTGCCAAACTTCATATAAAACCTTATACCCGGTACTCAGTCAGTATATACATAAATACATATATGAGCTTGCGATTTATACAATTTATTATACATATGTTCGCAAAAGGGACGAATTAAATTTTGGGCAATAATAATGATCCGATCTGATCCAGATTCAACACTCTGATAGATTTAGTCTTTCTCTATGATTCTGCGTATTTACTTTTCTTGTATTGTATTGTATTTTCTTTCTGTATTGTGTATGCCACAGGCTTTCGTCCTTTGTGGGGGCGGAAAGGGGCGGGGCGAAATTTTGAAATATAATTTGAGTAGTGTGATAACACAGAAGACTGAATACAAAACTTTGTTACTCTAGCTTCAATAGTCTATGAGATATAGGCGCAAATGAAGACGGACGGACAGACGGACGGACGGACGGACGGACAGACAGACAGACATGGCTATATCGACTCGGCTATTGATGCTGATCAAGAATATATATACTTTATGGGGTCGGAAACGCTTCCTTCTGGGCGTCCAACCGTTATCCCCACAAATCTAATATTTACATATATGTAACTTTGAGGAAAAACTTTTATCAAGAATCATCTTTCTTATAGGCGAAAAAAACAATGGCAAACATGACAAAAAAATACTTAAAAAATACTAAAAAAGTGAACTTTTGCTAATTTGAATAGGTTTTCAGATAAAAGTTAATGAAATGATAAGTCAATTAATTAAATTGGTGGATTTTCAATATCTTTTAAAAAGAAAACCCCGAGAAAACTATATTTAAATGCGTTTTTATTGTATTTTCTTTCTGTATTGTGTATGCCACAGGCCTCGGTAGACCTCGTCAGAGAAATGCCCATATATTATTTTTCCTTTTTTTTTAACTAGACTTATTTTAATAATTGTTTTTCCTTTTTTTGCCTTTATTTCTTTTTTTTTAGTCTTTTGTGTTGTAACGAGCATATAAGTGTGACTGATATTGATGATAGAGTAACTAAGGTGATTGCTGTTGATGGCAAATTGATGGAGGGATGGGTGTTAGGGCGAATATGGTATGTATGGTATATGGTATGTAGGGTATACATGTGCTTGTGTAGTGTGTTATGGATGGGTGGATGGTGTGATTTGGATGGCTAAAAAAGGTATGGGCTCCGGGACACGGTGTACTCCCGGGCGAATCTCTCCTGAACCCCTCGTAAAGAGAGGCTCCAGGCGCTGCTCCAGGGAATCCTCCTCCAGACGCTGCTCCAGGGTATCCTCCTCCAGATGCTGCTCCAGGTCGGCCAATACCGGGCTGTTACGGTGATCCTCTGGCGGCTGCTGGACTGTGTCTCAGCTGTGGTCCAGTCTGGTTCTTCTTAGGTTAGGTCTCTTAGGTCTCCTATTTTTTTCTTGTGGTGTTCTTATTTCGTCACGTGAGCTCAGCTTTCAACTTTGCCGGCAACTGCTCTCCAACCTAACCTTCCTGATCTCCCTTTTCTTTTTTTCTCCTCCCACGCATCCCTGTTAGGCACTCCCAGGATCCACAACAGGTGACGCTGCCATTCCTGTTCTCCATCCCTCGCAACTATCGGCTCTGCTCGAAGCCGGCCATAACACCACACTGATGTTTCAATGTCTTGCCGTCGAAACAGTAGTGCAAGCCAGGCGGCTTCCGGACATGAGTCGATCCCAAACGTAGGCCATCGCCCACACCCTGAGATTGCTTGGTCTCTGCTATACCGACTGTTATGACCGGGCTATTGCTTCAGATCCTATACACCTATACGGGATCCATGCAGCGTTTCTAACTCATAGAGGCAGTTACCCAATCTTCGGACCACTCGAAACTTCACGTATTTCGGGCTGAACTTGGCGTTAACGTTGTCTTTAAAACTACTCAGCTTGAAGTTCCGTCGGTATACTTCCTGCCCAGGTGAGTATCGAATCTCTCGGGCTCTGCGATCATATTGACCTGTCGCTTTTGTTGTAGGCCGCATTGCGAATTCTTTCCTGTTGTCGTGCCGTGCAAAGGGTGATACCCGCGCATCGTTCAAGGCCCCCAGCCTCCGTGCCAACTTGTAGTCGCGCCCGCTGGTGAACATGTGCTACCCGAACAAAACGAAATACGGTGACGTCCCGATACCCGTACGTATGGCACTTCTGGCTGCACACTCTATCTCAGGCAGTTTCTCGTCCTATCGCGTGTGATCGCCGCTGACGTACGTCCTGATGGCTGCCAAGACCGTCTGGTTCACCCGTTCTGCCGCATTAGCCTGAGGTGCGTAGTTCCCTGACCTCACGTGGGTGATACTCCTTTTCTGCAGGAATTGGGTGAACTCGGCTAACACAAATTGTTTGCCATTATCGGTATGTACCGTTTCAGGCACGCCAAACTGCGCAAAAACCTCTGCTCGTAAGAATTGAGTAACAGCCGCCGAAGTGGCTTTGGACATTGCCTTCAACCAGACATATTTTGACATGTGGTCGAGGACTATCAGAATGATCACCTTCCCGTTCCGTGTTCGTGGATATGGGCCTTAAAAGTCGAGGTAAAGTTTCTGCATTGGCCTCTCGGTTACCGTTTCTTCCCCCATGAGCGGACGGCTACGCTGCGTTGAATGTTTCGTCTCCTTGCAGGTGTCACAGCCCGCGACGTATGCTTTCACTTGTAGCGTCATACGGGGCCAATAATAGTATTGCCGCAGGCGAACCAGCGTCCTCGCAGCTCCTCCGTGCATTGCCACGTCACTGTCGCGCGCTCCCTGGATCAGCGTGCTCGTCAGGGCTCCCGGGATCCACAGCTTCCACTGGAATTCCTCCAACTCTGGTCGGGCGAATAGCGTGCGTCTAAACAATAATCCATCTTCCACTTTCAGGTCCGGAAACTTGTCTTCATACTGCTGGACTGACTCCATCCTCTTCTTATATTCTTCATCCTCGAATGCGGTGGTGTCGAAGTCCAAGAAGTCGATCGCCTCCACATCAAACGGACGAGACAGCATGTCAGCGACAACGTTATCCTTCCCTTTGCGGTGCTCTATCTCAAAGTCATACGCTTGGAGAGCTAATGACCATCTAGCTAGTCTCCCATCCAATGCCTTAGACTTCATTAGCCACTGCAAGCTTGCGTGGTCCGTTATGACGGTGAACGGCATCAGCTCTACGTAGGCCCGGAACTTCTCGATTGCCTTCACCGCCGTTAGGCACTCCTTTTCCGGAACGCTGTAATTGAGTTGCGCACCCCTCAGCTTCGCCGAGAAGAACGCGTCCTGCTCCCAATTCATCCTTCTGAAAGAGCACTGCTCCGATACCTACGTGGCTTGCATCACACTGGATGAAGAAGTGCTTTTTGAAGTCTGGATGGCGTAGTACAGGATCACTGGTAAGTGCCTTTTTAATCTCCTCGAACGATTCGCTTGCTTCCACTGTCAACTTGAAGGCACCCTTCCCTCTCAGGCAGTCTGTGAGAGGAGCCGCCAACGCCGAGAAATTTCGAATAAGCCGACGATACTATCCAGCTGTGCCTAAAAATCGCCGAACCTGTCGCACATTCGTTGGCATCGGTATTTGCGATATAGCCTGTACCTTCTCCGGATCAGTTCTTAGTGCGCCGTCGCCTACGATGTACCAGAGGTATTTTAAATATTTGTACCCAAATCGCGACTTCTTCTTTCCAATCGTCAAATTCGCAGCATTAAGGCACTTCGGCACTTCATCCAACAGCTTCACATGTTCCTCAAACGTCCTGGAAATCACCAGCAAGTCATCCAAATAAACGAACACATGACTTCGAAGCCGTTGGGGAATCACGCGGTCCATCAACTGACATAGCCGCTGTGCTGCGTTGTACAAACCGAAAGGCATCGACTTAAACTGGTAGAGCGGTCTGCCTGGCACCGTAAATGCCGTGTATGTTCGACTTTCGGGTTCCAGCTCTATCTGCCAAAATGCATGCTTTAAGTCGATGCTGCTGATAAAAATGGTGTCCTCCACGCGACTCAGGATCGATTCGATGCATTGTAGCGGGTAAGCATCCTTGACGGTCAGGTTGTTCAGTTTCCGCGCATCCAAGCATAACCGATTTTTTCCTGGCTTCCTCACCAAAGTCACCCGGTTGCTCCACGGGCTTTCGCTGAGCTCGATGACTCCCAGGCGCAGCATCTCATCGACCTCGGCAAACAACAGCTCCTGTACTGCCGGGGACACTGGATAAAACCGTTCCTTAACGGGTACTGTCGTCGTTCTCCCTAGACCGTGTGCGTCGAACGACCGAAACTTTTCTTTTACCTGATCCAACCGCATCTGTTGAGAGTGTGTCAGATCGTGAGGTTCCGTTGGGGTACTCCTTGTCAGCAATTCGGTTTCGATTTCCGCCACCTCTTCTTCTCTTTCTAGACCTAATATATGCGGCGCCAGTCCGAACTTCCGCCAGAAATCGACCCCTAAATATAACGGCTGTTTCAGCGAGGGACACAGAAACAATTCCATGGCATGCTTCTGGCCTCCATAGGTCATAACTGCCGTCACATGACCCAATATCTGATGCGGCGCGCCGCCCTCTGTTTGTACCAAGAACTTGGGCGAGTCGTGAAGTTTCAGCTCTAACTCTTTCACTTACTCTCTCCCACCTCTCCCCAGCAGGCTCACTGACGCCCCCGTAACTAGCAGGCCCATTAGCATCCTCGGGCCCAGACCTACTTGTGCGAATGGTCTGTCATCCTGGCTCGCCGCCGATCGGATTACTGCACACACACCGCGCTTCCTACGCTGGTGCGCCTGGAACCTACGCGCTCTGGCTGAACCTGTTCGACAAGTCGCTTCTACTTCGTCGCCCATGATCCTCCTCCGTGCTCGTTCATATTGGCACTGCCGTTCCTCCAACGGCCTGCGCTCTGACCATACTTCTTTGGGCAACACCGCCTGATTGACTTTATATATACATAGTTGCGTATATATCCTTATTACTATCATTATTCTTTTAGGTATTTTCTATGGATATGTCTACCTCAATGTCGGAGGACCGAGCTACTGGTGGTTTCTCGTGGAACGCGACTCCTCCACCTGCGTCGTTCTCCTCCTCGCGTTTCCCGGCCGACATTTCGGGCATTTAGGCAGAATCACTCCAGGCAGTCCACGTTTGTAGCAGAAGGTGTTCCGCACTGCCGACTCGCACTCAAAATATGTGTGCCCTGGCTGAGCACAATTCCAGCACTTAAGCTGCGTACGGTCGCCCCCGGACTCCTTTGCTCTATAAACAGCGTCCAGTGCCTCCATCTGATCCTCACAGTCGTGGTGTTCGGCTTCCAGCTCGTACACCTTGAGGTCTTCCCTCCGCCAGCAACTTTTCGGTGTCCGCGCATTCTTTCCGCAGCTTCTGCATATTCGTAATCTGCATCGGGTAAATAACACGCGACACAGCGTCTCTCACATTGACTTTTACTATCTTTATGAGGTCGTGGTCCGAGAACGGATTCCGCAGCCTAGACCTCAATACCAACATTTCCTGAATGTACTGGTCCGTTGACTCTCCGTGTCGCTGTCGGCATTCCCGGAGCTCTTGCTCCCTCTCGAACTCTGTTCGCCGCAACTGGAATCGTTGCTGGAGCCCATACCG
Organism: Drosophila affinis; assembly: GCA_037356375.1. Lineage (NCBI taxonomy): Eukaryota > Metazoa > Arthropoda > Insecta > Diptera > Drosophilidae > Drosophila > Drosophila affinis. The sequence goes on along the minus strand of JAZHFB010000007.1, from coordinate 65,080 downwards.
CAGGTCCTCACGTGCATCCAATACCAGTCCCTAGCATGACCGGTTACCAATGTGTGGAAGGCTTTCAGAACATCCAACCATGCTACCTGGTACACCGACTGCAGATGTTCCATCCGGAATATGAATTCTGCCACGGGCATCCCTTTGGGATCGCCATCGAAACTAAGCTCCCATCGACGAATCTGCCCAGTTCCATTCTGCCTTCTCCGATGCTTGGACGATTTCCGCTCCTGTTGACTCCGGTACCCCTTGCATTGGCCAACCAATCGTCCACCGGTCTCGATTCCGCGTGGGACCTCTGCGCGTCTTCCCGCGTGCGGTTGTCCACAAAGAGATGAGTCGGCTGTGCCTGCTGGTTCGGAGGTGCTTCTAGTCCCCCTCTTCCTGGGCTGGTTGCGTTGGATCCCTGCACTCTTGAATCGACGTCCGTCGGTATCCTCTTGGCTTTCAGCGAGCCCACTCCGGCGTTTATCTCCCGCATGAATTCCAACATATCCGCCTGCATGGACGACCTCAGTGCATCCATCTGCTGCCCGAACGAAGATCTATATGTCTCATGCGCCTGTGCTAAGGCCACATTAACCGCCAATCTTACTTCTGAAGATAGCCCCTGGCTCGTCTGGGTTTGTTCCTGGCCTCCCGTTGCACCAGCCTCGGGGTCTCTCAGGTACAACGGTTCCTGCCCTTGTGTTGCCCCCTCCGGGTTTCTGACGGTTTTACCGTCTTGCGATCGAGTCGTCGGCATTGTATACGGTTGGTACTTGCGCTGTGCCTCCGGATTGCGCCTCGTTTTCCCCGACCCTTTGAAAACCTCCGAATCACTCATCAATTATACCACCAATCAACTCCTCTCCTTCGTCCAATCCCTACTTATCCCCTATTCATTAACTTAGTCTACACACCTATGTGGGTGATAAACAGCCTGGACGTTTTACAATTTGACTACCTAACCTATTCTACTAGACAAAGATAAACACATAACCAGTGTAATAAATAAATACGCGAACAACCCAAGTGCTTAAATAAATAAATAAGTTTAAATAAATAAATATATTCGAATAAATGAATAAATCCAAATAATAAAAAATATTTGTAAGTAAATAAATTTAAATAACTAAATAAATAAATTTACATAAATAAATAAATTCAAATAAACTGTAAGGAAGCGTTCTGGGCCGGGGAGTAACTCTCAGGAATTGGCGCTTCGTACTGATAAATGACAAATATGTGGGGGAGCGTACGCTCCTTCACGGCCACGGCCCAGCCTGCCTCATCCTGCACTACCGCTATCCCCGGGTGCAACCGGAAAAGCTGCAGAAGATCGGCTGTCTCGTCGATGCTCAGCGGAAGGCTGCGTTCCGAGCCTAGCAATTCTAATTCCTCGATGTCGTACAGGGGCTGCGGAACGTATTCGCCTACCGGTACGGCTGGTGGTGGCGGTGTACTGCTGGATGGGCGCGGGTTTTCTGCCACCTCCATGGGACCTGCTTGAGGAGAGAAGCTCGGGCTCCTCAGCGACCATTGGTCCGTCTCGGATTCCGTAGGCCTGGGTGCCGGGCTCTCCCCTCGCAGCTCGTCCTCCGATATGTCGGAGTAATGAGGCCCCGCCCCATTAGCTTCTGCGTCGACCTCGTCACTTAGTCCGTCCTCGACAGTGCGTGGACTCAACAAGTCCCAGTCGGTCCAGAGACTGGCTGCCCAATCCTCCTGTTGATCGGCCTCTCCAGCACAACCATCCATTGGGTCCACCAGGAGTCCGTCTGGATCTCCGTCCAGCGAGGATGCCAGGGTCCCTGTACTGCGCGGTATGGTCTCTTGGTCGTCCGCGTCCGTGGTGATATTATCTTCATCCACCGCTGGACCGCAGCGCCAGGACCGATCCAGAATAGCGGCGTCGGGGTCCTGCGTCCGTGGGGCTTCAGCTACCGTTGCGAGTCCGCCTGGAGCCACTTCCTCCGGTGAGGCTCCCATGAGAGCAGCCAGGCGCTGCCGATCGAGCCACCCCTGGACAGATTGTAGCCGTTGCTCCAGTGGGAGTTGGTCGTGCCGGGTGGAGGTCAGCTGGTAGGTGCGACATATATCTACTCTGCCCGACGTAGAGGGCCCTTCGGGGACGTAGCGTCGGCCGTTTGCTCGAACCCAGCTTCCGTTGCTCTGTCGCTTCATTTCGTCGATCCTAGGAAGAAAACTCCTGTCGATTAGTGCCTGCCTGCCTTGCAACTAAATCTTACGCTTCCCCCTATCTTGCTTGAGCGGTGCATGTGAAAAAACGAATACATTTGTGCTTAACTGTTCCCTTAAAGGGACCTTATAGTAGGCTTACGATACTGGAGTTTTGCCTCCTTCCGGGGCAAGGACGTTGTAGCAGCGCGCTGCTCCAAGTGGCCCTTGTGAATGCTCGGCTTATTCCGGTGTCTCCGACGTCGGCTGCAGTCCGTCCACGTCGTCGTCGGCTCCGTGGAAGGCCTTCAGGTCCGCCAAGCTCGCAGTCTTCCTTTGCCGGCCACGGTTACTCTGCAACCTGACTATATTGGGGCTCAGGAATTTGACCACCTTGTAAGGCCCTTCGTATTTAGGGGCCAGTTTCGCGGCGAAGCCATCGGCTGCCTTTGATAGGTGATGCTGACGGAGCAGGACCAGCGTTCCCAGTTCGGGACGCCATTCCCGTCTGCGTAGGTCGTATGTCTTCTTCTGGGTCTGGGACGCCCTCTGGATGTTTTCTTGCACTACCTTGTATATCTCCTGCAGTCTGGTGGCCTTGTCGTGCGCGGGCTCGAGTTCTCCTGCCAGCCCCGGGGTCATCTCGTCGTACAACGCGTCCGGGAGTCTTGGTTCCCGCCCGAGTACCAGGAACGCGGGGCTGAAGCCGGTGGTATCGGAGGGGCTGCTATTCACGGCCAAGCTCAGTTCCGGGAGTAGGTCATCCCAGGTCCGTTGGTCCGTGTCGATGAACTGGGCTATCATCGTTTTTACGGTTCGGTTGACCCGCTCTATTGGGTTTTGCTGGGGTGTATATGGGGCCGTGTGTTCCAATTCCATGCCGGCCAGCATGCAGAACTTCCGGAAGGACCGACTCGGGAATTGCGTGCCGTTATCGCACACAAATTTCCGTGGGACTCCGAATCGGCAAAGAATCCTCTCTCTGAATGCTTTTTCCAAATGGGCAGTAGTGGCTTTCCGCAGCGGCACCAACTCCACCCACTTGCAGAACATATCGAAGAATACCAACAACATCGTGTTGCCATGCCTAGAGCGCGGCAAAGGGCCAACGAAATCGGCGCAAAGGATGTCGAAAGGGCCCTTTGCCTGACGCGTGCACATCTGCCCTGCTGGTTTACTTTGGCTCACCTTGAACTTCTGACAGCTCTCGCATCTCTGCACGTACCGCACCACGTTCCGGTAGGGCCCCGGCCAGTAGTATCGTTGCGTTACACGGTTAGTAGTCTTCCGTATTCCCTGGTGACCGGCGGTCGGGTGGTCATGGCATTCTTGGAGCACTCGGCGTCGGTGGTCACTGGCAACGCACAACTTCCACTGATGGGATTCCTCTCCGGCGGGTCGGCTCCCTGTCCTCCTGTAGATCTGACCGTTTTCGATGGTGAATTCGGCGCACTTTTCGGGCTGTGATTGGATCCGTTTGAGTAGCCTCAACAACCACGGCAGGTGGGTGGATTCTCCCGGGCTTGTCGTAGGGCTTCGATAGGCTGCCGGGAAAGGGCGTCAGCTACAACGTTTGGATCCCTCGCCGATATTGGAAGTCAAAGCGGTATTGTTGGAGCTCTAGGGCCCATCGAGCGATGCGCCCGGTGGGGTAATTAATCGAGTTTAACCACTTTAGCGCGAGATGATCGGTGACGACGTTGAACTGGTAGCCCTCCAGGTAACATCGCAACATCCTTATGGCCCACACGATGGCCAAGCACTCCTTTTCTGTCGCCGAGTAGTTCTCCTCCGCTTTGAGGAGTCGTCGACTGGCGTAAGCTATGACCCTCTCCTCTCCGGATATCTCCTGCGTCTCGACCGCTTCAAGTCCGTAATCGCTTGCATCCGTCTGCAGCGTGAACTTCTCCGAGAAGTCTGGACAAGCTAGGACGGGTGCTTGAGTCAACTTCTCCTTTAACTCCTCGAATGCTGCTTGCTGTTTCTCGCCCCAGATCCACTTCTGGTCTTCTTGAGGAGGCTCGACATGGGCTGGACGATGGTTGCGAAGTTGGGTACCTACGATACCAAGACGCCATCCCTAGGCACCGCCGCAGTTCCCTGACTGAGCTCGGGGGTGTCAGCTTCCGAAGCGCCACAATCTTTTCCGGGTCTGTATGGATTCCTTGCTCGCTGATTACATGTCCCAGATAAGCTATACTATTTTGGAAGAACTTGCATTTGGCCTGGTTCAGCTTCAAGTTTGCTTCCCTCAACCTTCGGAAAACTTCCCGGAGGTTTTCGACGTGATCCTCCAGCACCGCGCCTATAACGATGATGTCGTCCAGATATGCGAAAGCGTGGGGCTCCATCTGGGGTCCGATAACGCTATCCAGTGCCCTCTGGAACGTCGCTGATGCAGAATGAAGTGAAATGGCTTGTCGCTGAGAGGTGCATGTAGATATATGGTGGCGCTAATAGTTGCAGCGGACGGAAGAGGCATCGCGGATGGAATTTACAGAGGGGCCGATGTAAAGGAAAAAGGACCAAGGAGGGAAATTTTTCGCAGGGTCAGATGTCACTCAAATAGTCGCCGAAGGTCAAGAGAAAAGAAAGACAGAGAGTTTTGAGTGGGATGCTTTAGAGCCCTGATGGCGGCTGCTCGAAAATGGAGGATCACCGAAATTAGGCGGTAGTGGGGCTTCTCATGCCTGTGTCGGTCAAGCATCTTTCTTTTCTATTCAGGCTGTATATGAAGACGGATGTCTCAAGAGCGGCATAGGAAAAATAAGGAAAAAAAATAAAAAAATAACCTACTAATCAGAAGTTAAACCAATTTGAAACTAAAGTAAAACCTAGTAATTTGTTTCTGAAGTGTAGTGCCAATTCCAATTGGTAAGTTTTTGCGGCGATCGTATGCGTGCGCGAGTAGTTGTGCCAGGGCGTGTCTAGAATTTGGGGACGTTTTTTTTCTCTTTCAGATTGGCGGGTAGTACCGGCCCAGAAGAGCACCTGATCGTGGCCCTGCTATATTCCCAGCTGGTGCCGGGGTCGTTGACCAGAGAAAAAAAGCTCGCGGCAGCTAATTTCCCTTATCAGCTGAGTGGACGCTCTCGGCAAGGGAATTCTGCTCCCCATCGAGCTGCAAAGCAAAAGCCCAACAGTTTATCGCAGGCGCGGGTGATACACGGTCGTCGGTCGGTATAAGTTTGCCGCCGATTCGGCGTATATTAGGAAAACAAGAGGAAAAAAAAGAACGTAATTTTGTTGATGGACTGCCACTAGGCCGCTGGACCAGGCCGTTTAGCGGTGCACCGAGGAGCATCGAGGAGTCTTAGTAATAGAGTAGAACTTGAAAAGCCGTCGGCATTTTAATGTGTTAATTTAGCTATTTATTGTTTTTTTTTTGTACCTCTCCGGGAAGGCAGTGAAAGAAGGTTTTTTTTGTGTGTGCTAATTAGCAAAAATATCGTTCGGTTAAAAGAAAATGGAAAAAAGAGAGAGTGAGAGATTTTTTTTGTGCCCTTTTTCCTAACTAACCTCTACAGGCCTTGCAGCACCCCAATGGAAGCGCTTTCATCGGTGGAGCAACACAACAAAAAAAATATACTGTAAGTGACAAAACTAAATATCTTTAATTTAAACTAATCGATAATCATGGCCAATCAATTGGAAAAAAAATTAATAGAAGAGCTCCCGCAGAAAGAGTGAGAGGAAAAAAAATCTCTTCACTTATGAGAGGCTTTCCTCTCTCCCGCTTGCATTGCGGCGCTCTCTTTATAACGGAGTGCACGACAAAATAGAAGAGGCTGGCGCTCAGACCCCTTTGCCGAGTTTTTTTTTGTGAGGCCGCCGCTGACCGATCACATACCAAAAGATTTACCGCAATTCTTGCTCAGCTGCATCACTGCAGTAAACACAAAGCGCCTCCACTTTCACTGTCTTCGTCTATAGCCCTATCGGCTTTCTAATTTACTTGCCATGTTATTTCTAATCTAGTTTTTATATACCCACATGCAACATGCAAAACAAAAAAAAACTAAATCATAATTATATTTTATTCGCTTATATTCTTTTTAGTTATTAAGTACCAATTTACATTTATTTTTTTTGTTTCTGTACTCCCATTGATTTCCAAATGAATTTTGTTAGTATTAAGACTTATATTTACGGTTAAATGAATACAACAATGAACATGAACGTAAACTAGAATTGCATATGCGGGGACCATGCTGGGAAAAAGGGAAGGATGAGGGTATCTAATAGACGGTAAAAACCGTCTATAAGGGATCACCAAAGGTTCTGGAAGAGGTGATCATGGTAGGGTGGGCAGAAGTGGTCACAACAACATCGTGCCACAGATCAGTATGCGTGTATGTTTCCGTGTAATGGTGTAATGCAGTCTGCAGTGCTATACTTTGGGTACCCGATATGACCTCCGCACGTGAATTTGTTAATAAATGTTAATTGTAGACGACTATTGTGGGAGTAGAGCCGTGTCCCGTCCGTCGAGATAAATACCCTCCCCATTTCTTGCCGATGATCGGAAGCCGGAACAAGCACGTGCCCGGACAGGGAAACGAACCACCGCCAGCTCAGCTTTTGTGAAGGAGTTCCTCCAAACATAAGTCTCCAGTATGCTACAGAAGGCCGAACGGCATCACCTTGCAATGGAAGAGGCCTCTGCCCGGAACCGTGAACGCGGTGCACTCTCTACTTCCTTCCGCCAGGGGGATCTGCCAGTACCCATTCTTGAGGTCCAACGTTGAGATGTAGCGCGCGTGGCGCAGTCTCTCGAGGATGTGGTTGATCCGGGGAAGCGGGTATGCGTCAGGCACTGACCGTGCGTTGAGTTGCCGGTAGTCCACGCACATACGCATGTCTCCCGTTTTCTTGCCTACCAACACGATCGGGGCGCTATGTGGACTCTTGGAAGCTTCGATACGTCCGTCCCTCAATAGTTCGTCGACCTGCGCGTTGATGATCTTCTGCATGGCCGGGTTCTTGGGGAAATACCTCTGCTTCAGTGGCTTGTCGTCTTTCATAATGATCGTATGTTGAGTTATGTGTGAGATACCACTCAGCCCTTCGAATTTGGCCAGCTCTCGTTCCAAGAACGCGGCTACCCATGGCGCGAGCGCGGGTTCGGTCTCTGAGGACATCTGGGGCGAGAGTTCTTCGGACGGGGCCGACGCTACGATGGCTAGGTTCACCGGGAGGGGCGTCGTCCGCTCCGGCTTCCGAAAAGGGTTGCGTTGACGTGCAGTGGCGGCGTCGGCTAATGGCACCAGCTGATAATCGGTGGGAGCTATCCTGGTACTGCCGACGGGCCCAACATGATTGAGGCCTGGTTGCAACGTCCTAGTGGTGCTGCTGAGACCGGCGTGGGCGAGGCCTTGCCTCGTTGACCCAGGGGCGTCGCTTCGGGTCGTCGTCAAAGTAGCCTGCCTTACCCTGGTAATATCTAGTGGTGCCGCGGTCTTCTCCGTCCAAGTCGTGGTGCTCCTGCTCTCGTCAGCTGATGCCTCGGCGGCCGACGGACTGGCCCTGGGTGTGTCCCGCGGTGTCGCAGTCGTCTCCGCCAAAGTCTTGGTGATCCTGCTAGTGTTAGTCGATGATTTGGCGGCCGATGGACTGGCCCTTGATGTGTCCAGCGGTGTCGCAGTCGTCTCCGCCAAAATCTTGTTGCTGGACCTGGTGTGGTCAGGGCTGGGTAATGTCGCCCTACTAGTGTAACTGTGTTCCGCAGACGTCGCTGTGTGCGGCAGGGACGGCGAGAGTGCGGAGATGGAGTCGATTTCCCGGGTCAGCTGTAAGTATGCACGCCCGCACTCGATTACCGCCTGAATCCCGCATAGAAAATCGAGCCCAGTATGACATCGTCAACCACCACGGGTAGTACCAACAGGGTCACGTACGTTTCCCGCTGATCCAGCCGTACCTTGACTCTTACCGCCTGCGTCACCTCCTTCGTGGTTCCATCCGCCAGGCGGACCTGTGTCCTCACGCTCCGCATGCTCCCTTCGGTTCCTATCTCCCTCACCATTCGATGGCTGACAAACGATCGGGTCGCTCCGGTATCCAAGGTCGCTGTCAACGGTAATGCTCCGATGGTGACTAGCGCGGCGATCCTGCCACTCTCCAATCGTAAAGGATGCGTTACTCCTGGGGGCCCTGGGTGCACGTCTCCCCTCGGGTCCCTACTGGGCGGAGCTCAACCCGTTTCCCGTCGCCGGTTGGCGGCAGCAGTCGATGGTTCGTGTGCCGCGGCGGCCGCACTCCCAGCAGAACAGCACTCCCAGCAGAACAGCACTCGGCGATTCCTACAGGAGCTGTGGAAGTGACCCTCCTCTCCGCAGTTCCGGCAGGCACGGCGCACTACAGGCCGGTCCCCGTCCTGGGTTGTCACACGGTTAGCTACCTCGGTATTTCGGGAAGGTATCGCTTCGTCTGCAGGGGTTCGGGGGTATGGTGGTATCTTTGGCCTGGTGTCCGTGGAATTGCCGGCCGGGTAGGTCTGGCCGCGATCCCGAGTCGCCTCGTATGCCACTACCAACTGCGTTAGCTCCCTCAGCGTCTTAAATTCGTGTCTCCGGGTGAATAACTGGTACTCGGGCCTGAGATTTTCGTAGATCCTGTCCAATTCTCTTTCTGGCATATATTGGGCTCGCTGCATCATGAGCCCGAGATCGATCAGGTAATCCTGAAATGACTCCCCGGGTATCTGATATCGGCTTCGGATGGTATCCTCCAGGCGCTGAAAATACCGAGGGGGCAGGAAGAACTCCAAGAACTCCTTTCGGAATTCGACCCAAGGCTTGCCCTGCATCTGGAAGGTTCGAAACCATCCTTCCGCCTTGTGGATTAGCAAACCCGACATGGGTCGAGGAAGTTGTTCCGGGCTCCCTCCGTACGATTCCACACGCTCTTCCAGCCGTTCGATGAACGCTAGGGCATCCGAATGCCCATCGAACTCCAGGGCCCACTGGCGCAATTTGTCGGCCAATATGGCATAAGGGATTTCTTCCCTACCAGGCCGCGAAGTTCGGGATCCTTCGGTGAAACGGTGCGGGTGGCTGCCGTCGCTGAACTGTCGTTCAGCCGAGGTTTCTCGGGGGAGCTCTGGGATGACTATTGATAGCGGTTGCTCCACCTGGATGCCCTCCTTCTGTTCTCGACGGCTAGATCCTGGTGACGGGGATATCGCCCTCGGGCTTCTGGGGCTGGGCGCACTAGCGTAGAGGGTGCCTAAACCCTACATGAAAATATTATTTAGTTTGTCTGCAATAATTTTATTATTTTCGAGTTGCATATATGCAACATTGGTCTATTGTGATAATTTTCGAAAAATATAATTTATTTCAGTATACACCTTTTAAGATGCGCCCAAAAGGTCTGACTCAAGCTGAGATTGAAAGGATTGCCAACTTTGATTGGGATGATTAGGCTGACGATGAAAATGAAGAAGAAGAAGATCAAAACATGGAGGAAATTATAGAGGAAACATTGAAAAATTTAGATAACAGAGCTGAAAATGTAGAAATTGGTTTGATTGACCAAATTATTGGAAGCAAAGATGTTGAAGATGTTGAAGATTTGAATGAAAATGAAATCATTGCACAGGAGGTAATGGAAAAAATTGATTTCAATAGTTTGTGGAGTAGTGCTGAGTTTATGGAATGTGAGACCACCTGGAAAAGTAAATTATGCAGCAATGCGGTGAAAAAACCCATAGAATATTTTAGTACTTTCTTTACGGATGAGCTGTGGCTGAAAATATGTGAGGAAACGAATTTATATTCCATGCAATCAAAGGGAATACAATTGAAATGCACTGTGCCTGAAATGAAAAGTTTTGTTGGCATACTTCTTTATCTTGCTATTGTGAAAATACCAACATATCGAATGGCGTGGGCGTCCAATTTCAAATTAGCGGCCGTTGGAAATGCATTGCCAAGAAACCGATTTGAGAAAATATAACAATATTTCCATTTGAATGATAATTTTAAACAGCCTCAGAAAGGAACGCCTAACTATGAAAACTATGGCCTAGGAATATCATCAGATATCGTGCTATTTTTATCATCCAATATGCCAGTAAACCAAAATTTCAAACTGTTTTTTGACAATTGGTTTTCTTCAATAATAAGAAAAAGGCATACTGGCCGTTGGTACACTTCGAAGCAACCGATTGAAAAACTGTGATCTAAGCAGTGAGAAAATCCTTCAAAAGCGAGGACGTGGATCAAGCGATTTAAAATATGAAGTAACTCACAACTTGATTGCTTGCCGTTGGTATGATAATAAGAGCGTACAACTGGTTTCAAATTATGTAGGTAAGAATCCCATGACTGAGTGCAACAGATGGTGCCGCAAAGAGAAGAAATTTATAACTATACCTCGTCCAGATATAGTTGAATGTTACAACAAACGCATGGGAGGGGTTGATCTTGCAGACATGCTGCTTGAACTGTACAAAATCAACCACCGCTCAAATAAATGGGTAATGCGCATAGTATACTGGTGCATAAATTCGAGTTTAGTAAACAATTGGTTGTTGTACCGCAGAGACATTGCACATACAGACGGCGAATCAAAGTATATGCCGCTTATAAATTTTCAATTGGATGTTGCTGCCGAACTTCTGAACGCAAGTCAAGCTACAGCTGTCGCCAAAAAGAGAGGTCGTCCGTCATCACTCCTATTGACAATGAATTCAGGAACTGCACCATCTTCCCCAGCATCACCAGCTCCATCATCACCAGCTCCATCATCACCAGCTCCATCATCACCATCTGCTTCTACGGGCTCTATCAAATCAAATTCCTATAAAAGAGCTTATGTTGAAGACCCACCAAAATCACTACGACTTGATGGCTATAATCATTGGCCAGAATGGGGAACAAGAGGAACAGCTGTAGATGCAGCAAATGTAATGTGCACTTGTGTTCCAATTCCCAAAAAAACTGTTTCGTGTCTTATCATACATCAAATATAAATAAACGGCATTTGTAAAAGAAATAAACTTGTTTTTAAATATATACCTCCATTGACCAATGTTGCATGTACGCAACATCCTGTAGCTCTTGAACCAGGACACCTAGGACCTTGAAATTTTAAAAACTTAATATTGATGTCAACTCTATCTTATACATCTACTCAAAAATTTTTTAGCCCGGCCCATTTCAATTCGGGCATGAAAGGGTTAAGGAGGGTCCTTGTCGTAGTCCTTGGCTGAGGAAGGTCCTGGCTGGTGATCCTGACTATCCTGGCCGGCGTGTATCCTGGGTGATGACCCTGATTATCCTGGTAAGTGGGTATCCTGGTTGTTGATCCTGGTCGGTGGGTATCCTGGCTTGTTGATCCTGATGATCCTGGTTGGTGGGTATCCTGGTTGGTAATCCTGATGATCCTGATCGGTGGGTATCCTGGTTGTTAATCCTGATGATCCTGGTCAGTGGGTATCCTGGTTGTTAATCCTGATGATCCTGATCGGTGGGTAACCTGGTTGTTAATCCTGATGATCCTGGTCGGTGGGTATCCTGGTTGTTAACATACGGGGACGACAGTCAGCGTCAGCGGAAGGTCGAGGCAATCGCCGGACGACACTTCCGAGCATCCAAAACACCAGGGAACATTATGAGAGGGGAAGAAGCAAATAGGAGGGATAATAATTAAACCGACCATATCCCCTATCTCCCCCGGGCCCGCAAAACGGACGCGAACAAACATTAAAGGGTATATTGCATCTTTTCTTTATTTATATACTCTTATTGGCCCTGCCTACCGCACCGCTCAGCGATCCCATGTTCCCGCCGGGAGACTCGCTTACCCCAGTTCCTTTAACCTGTCTCTCCACCTGTGTCTTCACTCTGCCTTGGTGATGCTGCCCTCCGGGAGTCGTGCTTCTCGATCCGCTCAAGAATTGGCGCTTCGTACTGGCTCTCGTCAGCTTCGCTGCTTTCTTTTTCCACTCGCGTTTTCTTTACGTCTTCGGCACAAAAATGTTCCGCGCTCGCGTAGGTACGTACGCTTTTACCGGTGGTTCTACTCGACTTCCTTCCCTTTTTTTCTGTTCATCATCACCAGCCCCCACGGTCGGGGCTCGCGCTGCTCATCCTCTGCCGCCGACCCTCCGCTCTCTCCAGCTCGGTGTTCGGACTCCTCGCTCATCGGGATAACGGCGTTTTCTTCCCCTCCGCTGGTGGACGTTGGTGTTGTAGTTGGGCTGCTGGACTCTCCCGGTCGTCGGTGCGCGTGCGCGGCTGCGCTCTCCCGGTCGTTGGTATGCGTTGGCGGCTGCGCGCTCCCGGTCGTTGGTATGCGCGGGCGGCTGCGCTCTCCCGGTCATTGACGTGCGTGGGCGGCTGCACTCTCCTGGTCGTTGGTTTGCGTTGGCTAGGGATGGGTTTTCCCGATCGTGTTCGTGACTGTGGCGAAACTATGCAAATGTTTTGGCCCCTATCGGTGCTGAAAACTTCATTATACTCCCGCTTAACTTAAATAAGTAGATTTCATGGTACCGTCGCTTAATCTACAAAAATAATCCATAATATTGCCTCCATGGCTACTTCGTATAAATGAAAAATATGTGGGGGAGCATACGCTCCTTCACAAAACAAATAAATTTAAATAAATAAATAAACAAGCCCACATAAATAAATAAACACCCAAATTATCAAACGTTACAAGAAATACTACACTAATTACTCCAATACTTTCTCTCCCAAAAAAAAACTCCTTTTCTGATGGCTTAGCTAATACCTACTTCTAAAATTGTGCTTCAACAAACCTAGTGAGGATCTTCAGTCCTCAAAATATGAGCCCTCTTTGGGTTTTAGAACCAACAAACAAACTCAAAACAACTCACGAAATATTTATTGGGTGAGACGAGAGACAACTGCAACTTTTCGTTGCGACGGGTGGGCGAACCATTTACTTCTCCCTCGCTATTTACTCCGCTTTGTTTATCCGAGTGCCAACTACTGTGCTGTTTTCTTGTTTATTTACTTTTTTTTCCTCCAGACTGCCGTGGCTCCCTCGAGTCGGACATCGATGCTACTGCCACTAGGGCACTGCCCGGACCACAACTCGAGAGACCCCCGGCATCTCCTCTCATTTCCAGATCTCCTGCGCGGACCCTCTCGAGTCGGACAACGAGGATAGTGTCTTCCAGACACTTCACGGACCACAACTCGAGATCTTTTCATTTTAGTTGGGCGCCATTTGTTATGACCCGCCTTTTTACCACCCTGGTCTATTGATCCCAGCTAGCTCTCAGGGAAGTCAGGGGTGTTTTCGACCCGATAGACCAAGGGACGGATTGAACAACAAAACAAACAAAAATACTACAACAACAATTGAAATATCAAACGTATAAAACGGACTTTCTTTCGTTGGCACTCTATTTAGCGTGGGCATTCGGTGTCTTTGCCCTTAGCGAGGCCCGCCCTTCCATGAGCGCTGATGGTCTTTACCTCTTGCGCTCCCATTATTAGTTGTCCGGATTCGCCCCTTTTTTCCGCTCTCGTCCCACCCAACTACATATCTTTTACATATATTATTTTTCCCTTTTTTAACTAGACTTATTTTAATAATTGTTTTTCCTTTTTTTTGCATTTATTTCTTTTTTTTTAGTCTTTTGTGTTGTAACGAGCATATAAGTGTGACTGATAGTGATGATAGAGTAACTACGGTGATTGCTGTTGATGGCAAATTGATGGAGGGATGGGTGTTAGGGCGAATATGGTATGTATGGTATATGGTATGTAGGGTGTACATGCGTTTGTGTAGTGTGTTATGGATGGGTGGATGGTGTGATTTGGATGGCTAAAAATGCTGGTATGGTATGCTGGCGGCTGCTGGACTGTGTCTCAGCTGTGGTCCAGTCTGGTTCTTCTTAGTTTAGGTCTCTTAGGTCTCCTATCTTTTTCTTGTGGTGTTCTTATTTCGTCACGTGCGCTCAGCTTTCAACTTTGCCGGCAACTGCTCTCCAACCTAACCTTCCTGATCTCCCTTTTCTTTTTTTCTCCTCCCACGCATCCCTGTTAGGCACTCCCAGGATCCACAACAGGTAACGCTGCCATTCCTGTTCTCCATCCCTCGCAACTATCGGCTCTGCTCGAAGCCGGCCATAACACACGTCGATTTTATCTTCACTCTTGTTCACTTGTGTTCACCGAGCAGACTTGTTTTGCTACATATGTATGTGAAAGGTATATGACCAGCAAGGAAGAAAATTAGATTTTTACCGAAAAGTTCAAAGAATCATTGCAAGTTAATTTCTTTGCAACTAATAAATTCGGAAAAAACGATATTTATTGTAAACAAAAAGAGGCGTGTAATTGGTGTTGGTTGCTTTAAATTTTAAATATATTGACTAATTTGTGCGAAGTGCATGATTTAACTATTGCCATTGAATGTTTATTTTAGTTTTGAACATACGCAGAGCCCGATAATAACAGTGATGGCGAATCGCCTGCATTAAAAAGATAGCGATTTGGCAGGTGAAAGGTCTGGCCAAAGACAATATTTGAAGTTGGCGCCCTTAGAGCCCTGGACCAGGCTTATCGATAGTTTGAGTCCACCTCGATCGGCTGGACTTTGGACAGTAGGGAGAAAGAAAACCACTTCCGTTTTGGCATCCGTTTGGGATTGACGTTTTCGTGACTTTTCCTGGTGGTAATTTTGCTCAAGTGTGTTTTTTTTAATCTGTGTTTTTACGTGCAATCCTTCGACTTTTTATACCCGGTACTCGAAGAGTATAGGGGTATATTAGATTTGTGGGGATAACGGTTGTGTGTAACGCCCAGAAGGAGGCGTTTCCGACCCCATAAAGTATATATATTCTTGATCAGCATCAATAGCCGAGTCGATATAGCCATGTCTGTCTGTCCGTCCGTCCGTCCGTCCGTCCGTCCGTCCGTCTGTCCGTCTTCATTTGTGCCTATATCTCAGAGACTATTAAAGCTAGAACAACCAAATTTTGTATCCAGTCTGCTTTGTGATCACACTACTCCAAATGTGTTGAAAAATTTCGCCCCGCCCCTTTGCGCCCCCACAAAGAACGAAAGTCTGTGGCACACACAATTTTGAAGATACAAGAAAACTAAAAACGCAGAGTCATAGAGAATGCCCATTTCTATCAGAGTGTTGAATCTGGATCAGATCGGATCATTATTATAGCTACAATAAAGAAAACCATTTCGAAAGTCATCATTCCCTCTCGCTCTCTCTCACACGCGGCCCCATCTGCTTTGCCGATTCGTATTTTTTGACGCCTAGTTCTCAGAGACTATAAGAGCTAGAGCAACCAAACTTTCTATCCAAGCTCCTGTGATACCGAACCAGTGCAAGTTTGTTTTAAAATTTTGCCACGCCCCCTTCCGCCCCCACAAAAGACGAAAATCTGTGGAATCCACAATTTTTAAGATAAATGAAAACCAAAAACGCAGAATCATGAAAAATTACCATGTCTACCAGATTACCGAATCTGGATCAGATCGGATCGATATTATGGCCAGAAGAAACAAATTAAATTTCAGTGGCTACGCAACGCCTGCCAAGCGCTGACTCATGCCCTCTCTCTCTCTCTCTCTCTGTCGCAAACACTTGTACGTCTCAAATATGTGTCATGTAGAAATGTAGGCGCAGATATACAAAGCATATGTAAACAAAAATGGAAACATGTATAAAAATTCCAAAAAATTAATTTTTTTAATTTAAATATTGATTTCGTCCCTTTTGAGAACATATAATAAATTTCATAAATCGTAGGCTTATAAATGTATGTATGTATATACTGACTGAGTACCGGGTATAAGGTAGAGCCGCGGCTTTTGCCGCGGCTCACAACGTTCCCTCTCGTTCATATTCGGAGACCGGTTCTCCTATTGAATTTAAAGGCAGTTTTAATTATTTCCGTTACTGAGGTTTTCTTTTTTTGTTTTTTCGTGCTGGTAAAACCACCAGCAATGATGGCTGACGCCACTAAAGTGGCGTCAGGTGTAAAGCGATCAATGGAAAGCATTGCAAAGAAGAATATGGACGTTAAAAAATGTATAGAACATAAAGTTGTTCCTTTTTATGAAGCTAAATACAAGAACAGTGGTGAGTCAGTGAACAAAATGGAGTTAGAATCAGGTGCAAGTATAAGTGAGATAGTTCCAGATAGCGTAGCCAACACCAATAGCAAAGGAGTGCATGTTGCAGGTTCTGCAGTGTCTAGCAACGATTCCAGCCTAGAGGTAAACCTTTTTGATCTCACTTTCGGAGGAGAGGCCAGTGTGCTGCTTTCAACAAAGCGTAGCAAAATCTTTGAAAATAAAAACACAAAGAGTGATCTGTATTTGTATGAGAAGGTCAAACACCTGAATCTAGATGGGCTTAAACGCATTAACCCCCTTTCGCCTGCTCTGTACAAGCTGTATTTCAGCTCACCCCTTGAGGCAAACGCGGTAGTACTAAACGATGATTTCAAGAAGCTAGATATCGATATTTTTGTACCTAAAAATTTTACTGAATCTTTGGGTGTCATTAGGGGCATTCCAACACACATTTCTGATAATGAATTAATTAAATACTCTTAAAATCAACAAAGTTGAACGCTGTAATGCTCCTATTTCAGGCTGAGGTAAGCTCAGTCTTCTCCAGGATCCTACTACAAGAAATTTGTAGTTTGCAGGAACCTCTACAGGAAACGGGGTCGGCCCTAAGTAGGCTAGAAACAAGAGGGGAGGAGAATGAGGCGTAACCGTGCCCGTATGAGTTGGACCGAGAAGATAGTGAAGGGCACGAGGCGTTGTCACACTCGTGGGGTCGAGAAGGATGAGGGATACGAGGCGTTGTCACACTCGTGTGGTCGAGAAGGATGAGGGATACGAGGCGTTGTCACACTCGTGTGGTCGAGGAGGATAAGGAGTACGAGGCGTTGTCACACTCGTGGGACCTATCAGAGGATCAGGAGTAATTTGAGGATTGGATTGACCCTTGCCGCGATATTCTTGGTTGCGAATTGATGTCGCAGTTCTCACCCGGAAAATAGACTTACTCGTTGGGTTTATTTCTGTAAAAATGTTCATTTATTGGACACTGGATAATTATTGTTTGGCTTAACGTACGGCGTGTGTAATTTTATTGTAAGTTGCTGCGCGGAGCAACGTCTATCTCGCGGCCGGGTTCCCGAGTAAGTGTCTTGCACTTCTTTCGCTAGAACGCTCGGAACCTAGCATCCGCGGATCGAACTAGCTAGCTTAATATTATGGGTGGGGGGATTTATGCTGACGGTGCGCCGATGGGCAATTTCTTTTGTCGAAAAGAAAACCGTCGCATCGAACCTTAGTGAACCTTAGTGGGAGGGGAAAGTTTTTGGGTCACAGTTGAGGTATTGGTAGGAGAGTTATGGATGGGTGTAGGAGGGGTAGTCACGTGGCCGAACGGCGCGCGTGCAGTGGAAGAAAAGTGGGTGGTTTGGGTAGTTCTTGTGTGAGGTGTGTATTGACTTATTCTTTTAACAATTGTATGGAATTAAAGTGGGTGGTTTGAGTAGTTCTTAATTTTTAGGGCTCCTCCATGGCCGGTATGGTGTGGTGGATTGTAACGTCCCCTTGGGGTTCGTTACAACGCATTTTTAGGAAAAACAAGACCATTATAAATGAATCTGCTCTTGAACCTACCGAAACGGTGAAAATTGCCTTTGCCGGCATTGAGAGCCCTTCGTCTGTTCAAATTTATAACATATGCTCACTAAAGGTCAGCTATTTCTTCCCGTCGGTTAGGCAGTGCTACAATTGTGGCCGTTTGGAACACACAGCCTCGCGCTGCAAGTCTCAAAAACGGTGCAAAAAATGTGGAAGCGTCGAATGTAATGAAAATTGTAACAGCAACAAATGCATCTTGTGTCAGAGTGAGGGGCACAATGCTTTTGAAAGGAACAAATGTGAGGTCTGGGCTAGAGAGGTCGATTTAAACAAAATAATGACAATCAAAAAACTAGCCAGAAAAGAGGCCCTAAAGCAATTTTCTGTGCAACAAAATTATGATCGCAACCTTGATTATGATAAAAACTTTCCGGAAATTAATACCACAAGTACTATGATAAATCAAAACAAAACCAGATCTAATGAACGAGCCCCCAAAACGATTAATGCAAATGAGCATGTCAATCAAGTTTTGAAAAAGCATTCCTACAGCAGTAGAGTTGTCCAACGCACGATAGGCTTTGTGAAACAAAAGCTACACTACACACTGGATCCATACACCGATGATTCCAGTGATCATACTTATCAGTTTCCCAACAGGGAAAATAATAACAGCCTTGTTACCAGCAGTGTTATACAAGACATAATGGAAATAGTCACTCCTGTTCTGCTAATGTCAGCTAATGGCATTAATATACTTCAAAACATTAAAGGTAAATTCCTAAAGAATGGTTCACAACAGGGAACGAATGATTTAGCAAGGAACATCGATATCTCTCATAACAAATATGACTGTTAAGATATTACAACTCAATGTTCAGTCACTAAAATGTAATAAGAATGACATAGAGTACACCCTAAATTCTGGAGGATACAGCTTAGCTGTCTTCTCGGAAGTTTTTTCTCACGACACTTCCTTCAGAAAAATTCAAATTTTAATCTCTTTGAGAAACACAGAGATGATGGTTACGGTGGAGTAGCCATTGCAGTAAAAAATGGTATAAAACTGAAAACAGAAAGCTACAACACGGAACACGATGTTCTTATTGCCAAAACATGCAACCTAATCAGGAATTTTACGATTGTCTCGGTATACTTTGAGCCCTCAATGAGGACTGACACCTTTAAGCATGCAATTCAAAAAAATATAGAAAAATTGGATGGCAGACAAAATGTTATTTTCGCTGGTGACTTCAACGCTAGAAACATGAGTTTTGGTGATTGTGTCACGAATGCAAAAGGTAGATTCCTAGAGAACTTTATGAGTGATTCCGGCTACAAATGTTTTAATGATGGCAGCTGTACTTTCAGACGTAATATTGACCGTCAATCTGGATCTGTGTTGGACTTAACCTTTTCCAATTGTAATGACAATTTGATATGGAGCTGTAGTTCTATATTTGTTGGAGGCAGCCACCATCACCCGATCTCTATTGAACTTCCTGAAAGTATAGAGAAACCCAGACTCTTTCTTGCTAAGAACAGACTTCTCAGAAGACTAGAAGGTGCTACGCCAGCTGGAGATATAGCCAGTATTACCGACTGCTTTCGAAATAATATTAGGGTCTGCACCTATGCACTGAGTAAAAATAGATGCCCCAAAGGTTGGTGGAATTCTGACCTACAGCTACTTTATTTAAAATTCACAGAGGCACAGATGCTGGCTCAAACGACTCCATGTTTGACAAATTATATTAAAGCAGTAAATCTGAAAACGAAATGGAAAAAGGAGGTTAAACTTGCTAAAAGAAACGCATATGCCAACAAAATCGATACACTCAATCGACATCCAAACTCAAGGAAAGCATGGCTATTCTTAAGAAATATCAAGTCCTTTAGCGACCCAGTTAGGTCTAATTTCTGTACCGAATGGTCCCTGCCCTATCTAGATTTCATTGAGAATCAAGTTCCTACTTCAGCAAAGATTCAACGTTTTTCTGCTAGACAAATTTGTCATAATTTGGATGACTTTGACATAACGGACCTGTCTGCTGTTCTTAACAGAGGCAGAAGTACGGCGGGGGGAGTAGATGGGATAACTTACGAAATGGTAAGGGCACTCAGTAGTTCTGCGAAACATAATCTGTTAAAAGAATGGAACCTTTTGTTTAAGCAATGCAAAATACCCAGTCAATGGCGTACGTTCAAGGTCATTCCGATCCCAAAGAGAGATAAGAACCTAGATGTATATCAGAACTATCGCCCAATCTCTCTCATCTCTGTGTTGGCCAAAACTCTTAATTTGATGATAAAAAATCGCCTAGACAGTTTTATTAAAAAATATAATACCATGCCTTGTAGAACATATGCCTATCAAACTGGCAAATCTGCAGCTATGTGTATCAATGATCTCATTAATATCATGGCGTATGAGAAAAAAAACGGAAAAGCCGTTGTAATTGTGGTTATCGATATAGACAACGCATACAACTGTGTCAATCTGCAAATATTACAAAGGTTAATGGATTATGGGAATATTCCCAAGGAGTACACGGACTGGATAATAAATTTCTTCTCTTCAAGGTTCCTTAAGCTAGGAGACGCTTTTAAGGAAGTCAACGGTGGACTGCCTCAGGGTTCCTGTTTATCACCATTACTTTTTAACTTGCATACCAAAAGATTGCATCAAGTAAACGACTCTCATACGACCACTATCCAGTTCGCTGATGATTTTGCTATCATTTCAACTGGCAAAAACACAACTGAAGCCTGTAATAACTTACAGGGCAAGATTAATGACTTTCATCTACTCTGCCAAGACCTGGGTTTGAACTTCAACCCCACCAAGTCAGCCGTCATGTGCATTGGGAGGGGAAAACGTGATAATGTATCAATTAACTGCAAGGGCAGTACATTTCCGATTAAGGATTCCATTACTTTCTTAGGCAGAGTCCTAAGTGCCAATCTGTCAGACAAGCTGCATATCGCAAAAATAAGGGACAAGTCAGACAAGAGTGCTCGTCTGTTACACGCAGTAACCACGATTAAGTCGGGGCTCAAACCAAAAGTATCATCCAACATCTTTAAATCTTTCATCAGATCTCAGCAAGAACATGCCATTACCAGTTTTGCAAATTTAAATCTTGGAAACAGCAAATCGCTCAATACAGCACAGACTGAAAGCCTTCGCAGATGCGTAGGTGTCCCTCCAAAAACCTCTGCTCATCTGATTTTCGCTCTGGCGGGGATTTTACCTCCAAAGCACATAGCAAAAATTCTAACTGTCAAGGAACTACTGAAAGTCAAATCTCTGAACCCGAGCCTGTATAACAAAGTCACAGTATCAAATGCTAAGACTGCCTACACAGCAGTATACAATGAATTTAGGGACCTCTTTGACAACTACAGTGAAAGCCAGAAACAGTCCTAAAGTTAAAATATGCTTCTCAATTTTCGACAGGAACAAAAAGGACGTTTCAGACGAAGAATGCAAGGCTCAATATAAAGCTAAGCTGGCAGAATGGGTAACGGATGAGCGGAATATTATCTCCACCGATGCTTCCATCAACGGCGACCGAACAGGGATAGGTATTCTAGAGTACCCCAACAACAGAAGCTATAAATTCAGGTTGGAAACTAGTTCCTCTTCTGTTTTTGCAGAACTTGCAGGAATACTTACTGCTGTCAAAATATCAAACAAAAAGAAATACAATAAAACTGTTGTACTCTGTGATAGTCAAGGTGCCTTAAAGGCTCTGAAAAGTAACGAATAAAATTCGTACTTAACGGACGAAATCCATCACAACATAAACATTTCCTTCACCAGCAAATTCATTGTGCACTGGATACCAGGGCATAAGAATATTGCTATTAACGAAAAGACTGACTGTATAGCCAAATCAGCCACTAGTGTCGGTAGATTGTTTTACTTACCTCTTAGCTTTGATGAAGTTATTAGAACTGTAAGGACTAGAGTCCAAACAGACTGGAATAATGAGTATAAGGAAATATCCAAAACCAAAGGAGTGTTTTTTTGCTTCTATTTACAATGATGTCCCAGTCAAACCGTGGCACTGGAACCTTGACTGGGGTGCCAAGAGCATTAAGGTTATAAATAGACTATTGATTAGACGTACATATGATCATGTTTTTTTACATAGAATAAAAGCTAGGAATACAAATATTTGTGAGGTTTGCAATGCTCTTGATGATGCCGAACACGAAATCTTCTCCTGCCAAAGATATACCAGTATCAGGAAAAAATACAAAATCTTCAACCGTTTCCACAGCGTCAGAGACATACTACTCACGAAAGAGCCTCTTTTCTATAGAGAATTGGCAAAATTTATTGATGAAGCCAAGTTGGAATTCTAAGTCATGCACATACACACTTGAACTAGCCAGGTCAAACATTCGGATGCCATCGGAAGTCGCCTTGAGGAGCAACCTTCTGTTGTCCCTACTTTCTGGAGCAACCTTCTGTTGCTTCCTTTACAGGGTACCTTCTGTTTCCCTTACTTTATACTCTAAACACTGGCATATTTCACAAATTAATACTAATTAAAACTCATTATTTACACACAATTACACTCACAAGGTAGGTTAGGTTAGGTTAGGTTATAGCGGCTGCCCGACTCACTGGGAGCCCAGCACACTTAGGCCGTTTCCGGCCCGTTGTGATACCGCGGGGGAATCTGCCCCTTCTCGCATTGTGAGACCTAAGGTCAACAGTTGTCCCAGCCTGCAGCTTTTATGAAGTTAGCTATCTTCCTGGGACATATGGTGGACATTACCGAAATGTCTGAAATGAAGGGCAAGCCCAAGTGCTGTAGCCTTCTTCTGCTGAGAGCTGGGCAAGAGCAGAACAGGTGTTCCACCGTTTCCTCCTCTTCCTCATCTCTGCAGCTACGGCAAAAATCATTGTATGGGGCGCCCAGTCTATTAGCATGGGTACCTATTAACCAGTGCCCCGTTAGGGAGCGTATGACTGCGCTGCACCTTCGTCTGCCGAGCTTGCATAGCTCAGAGGTGCGCTTCCTCTCTATGGTCGGCCATGTTTGCCGAGATATTCGACAACGTGGTGCTGATTGCCACTTGTTGTCTGTTAGTTGCTTATATTGCTCCTTTATTATGAGCCTACATGTGGCCATCGGCATACGAGTACCCTCCTTGTCTTGGAGAAGGGGGTTGTAGTGCCATGTCTGGCCAGCTCGTCTGCAATACAGTTGCCCTCGATGTCCCGGTGGCCCGGGACCCATATAAGGCTGATGACAAATTGCTGAGCCATCTCGTGAAGAGATTTGCGGCAATCTGCAACGGTGGCCGAGTTTGCGGAGATCGCATTAAGCGATTTGATTGCGGCTTGGCTATCACTGTAGATATTTACGTGGGTTACCATGGCGGTAGTTTCCTGAAGGCAGTTTAGGGCTTCCTTGATCGCAATGACCTCCGCTTGGAAGACGCTGCAGTGATCAAGGAGTCTAAAGGAGTGCCTAATGTTTAGCTGTTCGGAGTATATACCTCCTCCGACTCTATTGTTCAGCTTTGATCCATCTGTGAAGATGTTTAGGGCCCCTTTTGGGCCTGGGGGTCCCCCACTCCACTCGTCTCTGTGCGGGATAATTGCATAGAAGGGGGTATCCGTGTATTCCCTTGGAACACAGTAGTCCGTTTTAGTAGGGACGGAAGTGCCGTTTAGAATTGAGGAGTGACCTGTGTGCTGTGGTGCCCATTGGTCGGAGTCTCTCAGTCGTATTGCAGCCATTTGTGCCCTTTCTTTTCCTGCGAGGACAAGGCTTTGGAGGCACAGAATAGCATCTAGCGCATCATTTGGAGTAGTACGAAGAGCTCCACTGATGCAAAGGGCGGCTGTTCGCTGAACCTTGTCGAGCTGTTTGGTGATCGTCCTTTTTGATAAGGCCGGCCACCAAACAGTAACTCCATAAAGAGTTATCGGTCTTACTATGACTTGGTATATCCATTGGACTATACTTGGGTTCATGCCCCATTTTAAGCCGATAGCTTTTTTGCAAGTGTAGAGGGCTATCGTGGCCTTCTTCACTCTGTCTTTGATGTTCAGGTTCCAGTTTAGTTTTTTGTCGATTACTAACCCTAAGTAACTGGCACTGTCGCTAAAGGAGAGCCTGCATCCGTTTAGTGGGGGGGGGTTAAGAGACGGAATCTTGTATTTGCTTGTAAATAGCACAAGTTCTGTCTTTGAGGGATTAACTCCAAGACCTCGCGATTCTGTCCACCTTGACAGTTTCGCGAGCTTTGCGGTCATTAAGTCGCAGAGTGTTTGAGGGTATTTGCCCGAGAAGATAATTGCTACGTCATCCGCGTATGCCACGACTTTGCAGCCCCCCCCCTTCCAGGTCACATAGAATCTTGTTGACTGCTATGTTCCATAGAAGGGGGGATAGGACCCCACCTTGCGGTGTGCCTCTACTGACATACCTCGACTGAGTGGACGATCCCATCGATGATGTCACCGTCCTGCATGTGAGCAATTGATCAATGAGCATCACCAAGTGACGATCCACCCCGAGGTCAGTCAGCGCTTCCGTAATGGCACCGGGTATGACGTTGTTGAAAGCTCCCTCGATATCTAGAAAAGCGATAAGACAGTATTCTTTGAGGTATAGTGATTTCTCTATCCCCGAGATTACTTCGTGAAGTGCCGTTTCCGTGGATTTTCCTTTCCGGTAGGCATGCTGTGCTCCTGACAACAATTGAGGATTTATAGTAGTTCTCAAGTGTAGCCCGACGAGTCTCTCAAAGGTTTTGAGAAGGAAGGATGATAGACTAATTGGTCTAAAGTCCTTTGGTATGGAATGCGAGGCTTTACCTGCTTTAGGGATAAAGACTATTTTTGCCTTAAGCCAAGCGTGTGGTATTCTCCCCACTACCAGTATCTTCTTGAAGATACATCGCAGCCAGTTGATGGCTGTGTCTCCGGCCTTTTGTAATTGTGCCGGAATGATCTGGTCCGGACCAGTGGATTTGAACGGATGGAAGCTGTTTATTGCCCAGCCTATGTTCCGTTTTGAGAAAATATGGTCCATTGAGGTGATCGAACCATCACTAGGGAGGTGAGTCGGTCCATTGACGGAGCACCCTGGAAAATGAGTGTCGAGAAGAATGTGTAGGGACTCCTCACTGGAGTTAGTCCACGTACCATCGCTTCTCTTAAGGTATCCCACCGAGGGGGTCGTTTTGGAGAGGATCTTGCGCAGTCTTGCAGCTTCCGACGTTTCCTCGATTTCAGAACAAAATCTATGCCAAGAGGCCCTTTTTGCTTGTCTGATTTCTTTCTTGTAGAGGGCCAGACTATTTTTATAGGCTGCCCAGTGTTGCTCCTCGTTAGCGCGTTTGGCCCTGTTGAAGAGGGACCTGCAGCTTTTTCGTAGGGTATCTATTTGTTTTGACCACCAAGGGGGTTTCTTTTTCCCCTTGTGTTGGTTTGATGGACATGCTGCCGTGAAGGCCGTGCTGCATGCTTTAGTAAACCTGTCCACTAGATGATTTAAATCGAGCTCTGTGTTCAGGCAGATTGGTGCCTTGGAGGGAAGAAGTCCCTCCATGACTGTGACATACTTTTCCCAGTTGGCTTTCCTAGGGTTAGCAAAGACAGTGGGTTTTGGGTTCTCGAGAGATAGTGTGGTCTCGATATACCTGTGGTCCGAAAAGGAATGGTCCCCAGAACTTTCCAGTTCGTTACTAAGTCTGACACTTTGTGAGACACTAGAGTTAGGTCAATTACCTCTTGTCTATTCTTAATTATAAACGTAGGATCATTGCCCCGATTGCAGATAAGAAGATTAGAGTTAAGGATGAAGCTGAATAATGACTCACCCCTTACATTCGTGTCCGAACTCCCCCATTGGGTGTGGTGGGCGTTGGCGTCGCAGCCTATTACAAGGCCTATATCCGACCTGTCGCTATCTCTGGTGAGCTTGCGAACTAGGTCACCGGGAGGATCGCTTTCCTCATGCGCCATGTAGGACGACATCAGCCTTATTTGGGAAACTTGTAGTTCAAGGCTTGCCGCTGTGTTGTCACCATTGCTAAAGTTGTGGAGCAGAAAGATATTTAAGTGCTTCCTTGCAAGAATGCAGGTACGTATTTTACCTTCTTTCTGAGCTACAATAAGCTTGTGCTCCTTCGTCGCTAATCCACAGACCTTGTCTCCTACTACCCAAGGCTCTTGGATCAGGACTACGTCTGCTCCGCTCGCTTCCAAGCGGAGTATGAGGGCAGCAGATGCTGCTTTACAGTGGTGGAGATTTATCTGAAGGAGTCTTAGAGACATCGACAGAGTTCTCCACCACTGTATTATCGGCGTCCGAGTCGTCTTCGATGGTGTCATCGCGACACATCGCCTCGAACTCTCGCATTAGAGCCGTGTCGGAAGAGTAGCCGTCGTGGGCAGGCTCTGGGTCGTCATCTGGTGCTTCGATCTCCGAGGCAACGTCCTGCTCGACTGGGTTGTCGACAGGACGTGCCTCGGCCGCTGCATCCGACTTATACACCCTGATGCTTACCGCACTGAAGCCAAAGTTCATTTCTCCTTTCTTGGCCTCAATTGGAGCTAAGGATTCCTTATTGAGGACGAGAACCACCTGGTGCATCGGGCCTTGAGTCGCCTCCACCTTGACTACCCTCCAATCGGAGGTTGGTAGCTCCGGGTTGCACCGCTGCAGCATTGTAAGGATGCGCTCAGGCTCCTTTATGGAGGCGGGCACCCAAACTCGCGCTCTGGGCCTACTGGGCACCTCACTCCAGTCGACTGCGACAAGTTTCGCCCCTGGGTACACCTCTCCGACTTGCGCTACCGCTGCTTTATAGAGCTGGACGGAGCGCTCGTCTTCGCAGGCTATAATCTTAATGCAGCTCTGATACCACCCCATGTCTTTACAGACTGGAGGGGGGCCGGGTTGCTTGTCCAGTACCTCGAAGCAGCGGTCGGCCAGTGCCGCTTCCACCCACTTCCACTGGTTCCTGGGGATCTTCGAGTCCGCTCTGCCTTTATCCAGGACGCCGATCAGCGTCCTCTCTTTGGCAATTTGCGCGAACGATACGTTCGGCAGCACTCTGGAGCGCTTTGGAGCCGGTCCAGGAGTCTCCTGTGAGCGCTGCCTTTTGGTTTGCGGGGCTGTCGTCTTCGGCGGGGCAACCCTCTTCGGTGCCTCTTTGCCAAAGTTGGGCAGCACCTTTGATGCCCATTCGACCTTTTTCCTCCACTGGTCGGTCGGGCTGGACATCGTACTAGCATTTTGCCGACGGAGTATGTTGCCAGCACTCCTCCTCTCGGCATACGTGTACGCTTTGGCTTGGGCGCTAGTCGATGGCAACTCGCTCCCCGCAGCCTTACCAGCAGGCAGAGCAGCCGCAGGGTTGCAGAGCCACTCCACCAAGGTATCGGCTTTGGTCGGCGATTTGCCACCCACCCCGGAACTAGGATGGGACCCCTTCGGGTTCGCCCTAGCGTCTTCCGCCGCGCTGGTTTTACCAGCTATTTCGCGGGTCAGGCCAGGCCTTTGGGCCGATGCCTTTCCCTGTATGGGATTGCTCCCAGTTGGAAGTTGGGGAGCGCCAGACTCGTTGTTGTTGTTTTTGTTTTTATTGTATTCCATATTTGATCCCACGATTTGCAAAGAAAGGGCGGTCCATCCGGGCAGAGATTCACGTTGCCCGGATAAGGCATCATTAGAACAGGGGGCTGCCAAGTCCCTGAGCCCTCCGTTAACGACTGGGCTAGTTTTTATACCGGGCCCCCAGCCAGGCTGACTCTCGGCACGGGTCGAATAACACGCTTAGTCCGGCCCGGTGTGAGATGAGTGTGGGGGTAGGGATGTGGGTAGGTAATGTGTAGGGATGGGGTGTGTGTGAGCTACTTAAATGAGGCGGCACCACAAGCGCATCGTCAGTGTTGCTACTTCGCGAACACCCGCTGGCTGTCCGGGACTGCTTATTTCGGTGCCTTCCCTAGGGATGACCGCTTATTCGCAGCTGGCCTACCCCAAGAGGTAGGTCATTCGCTATCCGCAACCTGCGACCCATCCGGTGGCCTCACACTACACTTCATCTTCCATTTTTATTGTATGATTAACACAACTTTGATTACATGTATGAATAATTGTAAAATAATACTCACACTACACTTCACCCTCCATTTATATTGTATAAAAAACACTGAATCGATAACATGCATGAATACCCTATGCAAGTTGAAGTATCTGGTCATTGCAGAGTTATCATCTTGCGACCACTCAATTCGCTACAAGGCGATCAAATACCAAAAAAAAAAAAAGAGAAAGAAAACGAAGAGACAGAGAAGCAAGAAGAAGAAGAGAGATTGAATTTGTAAGAAAAAGTTGTAAAAAAAACGTGCTTAAGAAGGTTAGGTATTGGAATAAACTGGAAAAAAGCGAAATAAAAGTTTTGGAAATTATTATCACGATGGCACAACAACTGCTACCTCCCCTTAGCTGCCGCCTTAAAAAATTTGTCCAAATCCCAACCTGTAAAGGAAATCCGCTTGGCCCGCCGGTAGCAAAAAAATCTTGTTACAATATAAACACTAAAATGTCTCACGTTCATACAATTCTGAATTGTAAGGAGCGATGTTTTTACGAAGAGCGCTGTCTCGCTCGCACGAACTCCAGTACGCTCGCAGATCTAAAATAGAAGGAGCTTGCTTTTGTACGTACGCACGGAACTGTAAGTACACATGTGCGTGTACGTATGCCCAGCTGCCGAAATGGCCATCAAAATACTTTTCAGAAGACTTATTGAGACACAAATTTATTTGTTGAGTTTTGCTTATTGACGCGACACACTAATACATTGTAATATTTTATCTTTTATATATTAGGAGTGCAGCTACTAAAAGTAGTCGGCGGAGTGGAGAGATGGTATATCGAGGCCACGGTCAGTGGGGATGAACTATGGTTCCGTGCTCATTCGGTAACTTGAGGGGGGTTCGTTGGACCGCGTCTCGTCTCCTTCCTACATATAATTTTATTAGAATCCCCTAAAGTTTACAGGAGTTAACTCCGAAAACAACAAAATGCCTATGCAGCCCGCAAACACCAAAGCAAAAGGCACCATCGAATTGATGGGGTACAAAACTATACCAATCCCTTGTACTCCCACCCTACCCTCCTTTATGTCACCATGTCACCAAAACTAGAACTTTATCCTTCCATATTCATGCTTCAATACTTCAAGTTATATTTATACATTCCTTGAAACTATACATTCTCCTACATAATTATGAAAACTAACCAAGGTGGCAAGCAAAAGAACCAAAAAAAATTTTGTGTACTAACTAAAGATCAAAGGGGAAAGAAATAATTATATCTAGTAAGAAGATTAGGACAAAGTATATATAGATGAAAAAGATAATATACAAATTTAAAGGGATATAGATATAGGTATGTGTGTAAATAAGAAAAATTTTATATATGTATTCAAATGAACGTAAAGAAAATCAGTTTAAAAATTGCAATCCGCAATACCAGTTCATCACTTTCTTTTGTTTGGCTGGTTAGTGTACATTCATGGCATTAGAAGGAACAACCAAAAGGCAAGAATGCGATCAGCTCAATGCACCCACTACCGACTAAGCCAATGCACAGCTGCGAATGCTGATAAGCATAAGCAGCCAAACACCGATTTAGCGGTGATCGCTGATCGCGGGAGCAAGCGTGAAGTTATGCGAATATAGGCACAAAGGAGAAAGTAATAACGAGAGGGAACGTTGTGAGCCGCGGCAAAGGCCGCGGCTCTACCTTATACCTGGTACTCAGTCAGTATATAAATACATATGTGGAAGCATAAGCAGTTTACATATGTTAGCAACGTGTGCTAGAAATGTATGAGAGAGTTCCGTTGAGCTTGTGTTAGTGTGTGCTTGGGTATTCTACCTGAATCGCAAGTACATTGCAAGATTACGTCATCCTGTTTGTGTGTCCGTTTTGTACGTCCGTTCGTTGTGTCAATTTTGTTGTCAGTTTCACTATGTAGTGCTGGAAAGTTCCGTTTTGGCGGGCGACTGCGTTTGTAGCTGTCGCCGAGTGTGGTTCGGTAGAGAGGCACTAGAAAAAGGGAAGACACAAAGCCAGTGGAGTTGAGTTGTGTTTAGGATCCCGGTGCGACCGAAACTCGCTGCGCCTAAAGCGATGGCAACGAATAAAGAAAATAACGACGCTGCAACAACAGAAGTGGGATCTGGCTCGCTACCTAATACGTCAATGGATCCATGGCGAGTGTTAATGGAAGTACAAAATAAAAATTGTATGGAACTTGTGCAAGCATTGAAATCAACGGCTTCCGAAAAACCAACTAATAATGCAGTAGTTTTGCCGAAATTTAACGCTGACCTTGTAGGCGCCGACGCATCGGCGTGGTGCGCTACAGTAAATATAATTTTGGCAGAAAACAACATAAAAGGCAGTGCGTTTGTGATGGCTTTGAGTGCAGCATTGGAAGGCAGTGCATCGCAGTGGCTCTCACAAATATGTTATCCTGACATAAATTGGACTGATTTTAAAGAACTTTCTCTTCAGCGCTTTACCAGTGTTGAGACACCAGCAGCTATGTTGTTAACAATGTTATCAACTTGCCCGACTGAAGGAGAATGTCTCTCCAATTATGCTAGTCGCATGGTGACGTCACTCATCACCAAATGGCGTGAGATGGATGTGGAGGAGATTGCTGTATCCGTGACGCTTGCTTAGCTGGCTCATATTGATAGCAGATTGCAACGTCTTACTTTTACATCAAACGTGCGCACCAGGAGTGAACTACAGACAGAGCTAAAAGCTTTTACGTTCAACAAACGATAGAAATCCTCACAAGAAGAAACAGCGGCATTCGACTCAAAACGACAGAAATGTTCAACAATAAAATGTCATTACTGTGGAATGTTGGGTCGCAAGATGGTCGAATGCAGAGCTAGACAGCATCAAAATCTTCCTCCTCGTGCTGCTGAGCGCAGCGGCAAGAGCGGGTTTGGTCAATCAAATTTAACCTGCTTCAAGTGTGGAGAGGTTGGACACATTTCAACCCATTGCAGTAAGCCCAAAATGGAGAAATTCAAAGATACGCATCAGGTGAAAAGAGTGCAGCTATGCGAAGTTGATGTGCCCAAAGGAGAGATGATTCACCATGGCGAGACTTTCACGATAACGTTTGACTCTGGAGCGGAATGTTCATTAGTTAAACAAAAGATAAGTGCTAAGTTAGTTGGTAAAAGAATTAACAATACAGTAATGTTGAAAGGTATTGAAAATGACAGCATTTGTAGTACATTGCAAATACTTTGCAAGGTACAAATTAACAACCATTGTATTGAAATGCTATTCCATGTTTTGGGTGACGAATATTTGAAAAATGACATTATGATTGGTAGAGAAATACTGTCGCAAGGATTTTATGTCATTATGTCACCTGGAAAATTTGAAATTGTTAGATCAAAATCTGTTAACTTTTGTTCAAATGATGATATATTTTCTAAATTGAATACTGACCTTGTCGGTGAAGATAAAGATAAATTAAGCAATTTATTGGAAAACTATTCAAAATCTTTTACAAAGGGAATTCCTTCATCTACTGTCAGTACAGGTGAAATGAAGATTAAATTAGTAGACAATAGAAAAATTGTTCAAAGAAGACCATACAGGCTTAGTCCAAATGAAAGAGAATTGGTACGCGACAAGATTAAAGAGCTTTTGGAATGTAATATCATTAGGCCAAGCTGCTCTCCCTTTGCAAGTCCTATGATGTTAGTAAACAAAAAAGACGGTTCTCATCGTTTGTGTGTTGATTACCGTGAATTGAATTCTAACACAGTTTCAGATAGATATCCTTTACCCCTTATAGCAGATCAGATAGCCAGACTTCATGGTGCTAAATATTTCACTTGTTTGGATATGGCAAGCGGATACTACCAAATCCCATTGCATGAAGAATCAATAGAGTGTACCGCTTTTGTCACCCCAGATGGCCAGTACGAGTTTTTGTCAATGCCGTTTGATCTGAAAAATGCACCTTCAGTTTTTCAGCGTACAGTGATGCATGCACTTGGAGAACTGGCAAATACTATTGTGGTTGTCTATATGGATGACGTTTTAGTGGTGGCTGCAACGAAAAATGAGGCTTTGGAAAGACTACAGGTCACTCTTGATGTTCTCACGAAAGCTGGTTTTTTGTTCAATGTTAAAAAGTGTTCGTTTCTGAAGTCAACTGTTCAATATTTGGGATATGAAGTGAGCGAGGGTCAAATTCGTCCAAATTCTAAAAAAATTTCTGCATTAACTGCCTTGCCACCTCCTCAGTCGGTTTCTGCTTTAAGACAGTTTATTGGACTTGCGTCTTACTTTCGGCAATTTATTCAAGGATTTTCTTGTTTATTGAAGCCTTTGTATTTGTTGACATCGGAAAAGAACGAGTTTATTTGGAAGCCAGAACATGAAGAGATAAAACAAAAAGTTATATCTGTTCTTACACAGAAGCCAGTTTTGGTTATTTTTGACCCGCAATATCCAATCGAGTTGCATACTGATGCAAGTGCTCGTGGATACGGTGCCATCTTGTTGCACAGAATAGACAAAAAGCCCCATGTCGTTGAGTTCTTCAGTAAGGCTGCCTCACCTGCTGAGTCAAGATACCATTCTTACGAATTGGAGACTCTCGCGGTTGTCATGGCCATTAAGCATTTTCGTCATTATTTGACAGGCAGAGATTTTGTTGTCTTTACAGATTGCAATTCGCTTAAAGCATCAAGAAATAAACGTGACCTATCGCCCAGAGCACAGAGATGGTGGGCTTATTTACAGTCGTTCTCATTTGAATTACAGTATAGAGAGGGTAGACGAATGGCTCATGCTGATTTCTTTTCAAGAAATCTCCCATCTGCTGATGTAATTGATGCTCGTAAAGTTACTGAAAAAAGAATTAATCTGGCAGAGATATCTAGTGATTGGCTGATGGCTGAACAGCGCAAGGATTCCGATATAATTAATATTGTGAATAAACTAAAAGAAAATTCTCTTGCCGAGGACATTGCAATAACTTACGAACTAAGAGCAGGAATAATTTATCGGAAAATACAGAGAAATGGCAGAACTCGATCTTTGCCAATTGTTCCAAGAGCATTTAGATGGTCCGTTATTAATCAAGTTCATGAGACAATAATGCATTTGGGTTGGGAGAAAACATTGGACAAAGCCTACGATTTTTACTGGTTTGAAAATATGTTAAAATATGTAAGGAAATTTGTTGAAAACTGTATAACTTGCAAGATGTCAAAGTCATCCTCAGGTAAAGTTCAGGCTAGACTTTTTCCAATACCAAAGGTCGACACACCTTGGCATACAGTGCACATAGACATAACAGGCAAGTTAAGTGGCAAGAGTGATCAAAAAGAGTATGTTATTGTTCAAGTGGACGCTTTTACTAAATTTGTTTGCTTAACACACAGACTCAAGATTGATGCTGACAATTGTATAGGTGCTGTGACATCGGCTGTATCCCTGTTTGGAGTACCAAACCGCATAATTGCAGATCAGGGTAGGTGTTTTGCCAGCTCTAAATTTGGTGAATTCTGTTCTAAACAAAATATAAGTTTGCACTTAATTGCGACAGGTGCAAGTAGAGCTAACGGACAGGTAGAAGGCATTATGAGCACTTTGAAAAACTTATTAACGGCAGTTGAAACTAGCAGCAGATCTTGGCAAGACGCATTGGGCGAGGTACAGTTAGCCTTAAATTGTACTGTAAGTCGAGTGACAAAGGCAAGCCCTTTGGAATTGTTCATTGGCAAAGTTGCTCATCCGTTGAGGTTGCTTCCACCATGTGACGTGGCACAAGAAGTTGATTTGGCAGAATCAAGAGCTCGAGCAGTGCAAAATATATCAGCGGCGGCAGCATATAGCAAAGGGCAATTTGATAAAACTAAGGCTAAGGTTGTTGGGTATGAAGTAGGAGACTTTGTGTTGTTGAAGAATGAAGAAAGGCATCAAACAAAGTTAAGTCCAAAGTATAGAGGACCTATGCAAATTGTTCAAGTACTAGACGGAGATAGATATATCCTCAAGTCGTTGACAAATAATAGGAAGTTCAAGTACGCTCATGAAGATATAAGAAAATTACCAGAGGGATATGTTCCAGATGATTTAGAAAGTTGTGATGAGGATTTGAATGATATTGGAATGGAAGCTGTTGCAAGAGACAGTAATGAAATGATAGAAAAAGAAACTGTTGAAAGAGACAGTAATGAAGTGATTGATAAGGAAGCTGTTGAAAGAGACAGCAATGAAGCGATTGATAAGGAAACTGTTGAAAGAGACAGTATTGGAATGATGGAAACTAAAACTGTTGAAAGAGACAGTATAGATGCCTGAGAGGCTGATAATAAAACTTGAATAAATTTGTCATATCTGTAATGCAAGTACAAGTGCAAAACAAATGTTTTGATCATGGCGTGTGGTGCATAAAATAATGTAATGCGAAACCAAGTGGGTTTATGATAATGAAGAGAATTATTAAGATAGTTTAATTAAATAAAAGATTAATTTTATATTGGTTTAAGAACTAAGAATGGATGTTTAAATTCTGAATGAAACTATGAAGTTTAAAAAAAAGGAATAATAGTAATAATAAATAAAATGAAATAAATAAGTTGTAATTGAGAAATTTAAAAGGATATGTTAATGTTAATTTTTATTTTATGATTTGTAAATAAAATGATTTAGGAAGCTAAGCATTTTTTTTTTAGAATTACACGAGGTCGTGTTATGGTCAGGTTGGCCGTGTGGAATTATAAGCAGTTTACATATGTTAGCAACGTGTGCTAGAAATGTATGAGAGAGTTCCGTTGAGCTTGTGTTAGTGTGTGTTTGGGTATTCTACCTAAATCGCAAGTACATTGCAATATTACGTCATCCTGTTTGGGTGTCCGTTTTGTACGTCCGTTCGTTGTGTCAATTTTGTTGTCAGTTTCACTATGTAGTGCTGGAAAGTTCCGTTTTGGCGGGCGACTGCGTTTGTAGCTGTCGCCGAGTGTGGTTCGGTAGAGAGGCACTAGAAAAAGGGAAGACACAAAGCCAGTGGAGTTGAGTTGTGTTTAGGATCCCGGTGCGACCGAAACTCGCTGCGCCTAAAGCGATGGCAACGAATAAAGAAAATAACGACGCTGCAACACATACATTTATGAGCCTACGATTTATGAAATTTATTATATGTTCTCAAAAGGGACGAAATCAATATTTAAATTAAAAAAATTAATTTTTTGGAATTTTTCTACATGTTTCCATTTTTGTTTACATATGCTTTGTATATCTGCGCCTACATTTCTACATGACATGTATAACTACATATTTAAGACGTACAAGTGTTTGCGACAGAGAGAGAGGGCATGAGTCAGCGCTTGGCAGGCGTTGCTTAGCCACTGAAATTTAATTTGTTTCTTCTGGCCATAATATTGATCCGATCTGATCCAGATTCGGCAATCTGGTAGATATGGTAATTTTTCATGATTCTACGTTTTTGGTTTTCAGTTATCTTAAAAATTGTGGATTCCACAGATTTTCGTCTTTGGTGGGGGCGGAAAGGGGCGTGGCAAAATTTTAAAACAAACTCGTGCTGGTTTGGTATCACAGGAGCTTGGATAGAAAGTTTGGTTGCTCTAGCTCTTATAGTCTCTGAGAACTAGGCGCTCATTTATACGAATAAGCAAAGCAGATGGGGTCGCGTGTGAGAGAGAGCGAGAGGGAATGATGACTTTCGAAATGGTTTTCTTCATTGTAGCTATAATAATGATCCGATCTGATCCAGATTCAACACTCTGATAAGATGGGCATTCTCTATGATTCTGCGTATTTAGTTTTCTTGTATCTTCAAAATTGTGTGTGCCACAGACTTTCGTCCTTTGTGGGGGCGGAAAGGAGCGGGGCGAAATTTTGAAATACACTTTGAGTAGTGTGATAACACAGGAGACTGGATACAAAACTTGGTTGCTCTAGCTTTAATAGTCTCTGAGATATAGGCGCAAATGAAGATGGACAGACGGACGGACGGACAGACGGACAGACGGACAGACGGACAGACAGACATGGCTATATCGACTCGGCTATTGATGCTGATCAAGAATATATATACTTTATGGGGTCGGAAATGCTTCCTTCTGGGCGTTACACACAACCGTTATCCGCACAAATCTAATATACCCCTATACTCTTCGAGTACCGGGTATAAAAATGAATTGGCAGCGGCTCTATGGAGGTATGACTATGATCGGAATTTAAACAAAAAAAATAAACTAGAAGGGTTCAGAAGGAACAGGCAAAGAAAATTTAAATTAAAGTTTTGTTTTATTATTTATATATATTTTTTTTCTGTATGGTATTTTTTTGTTGTTTTTTATCCATATTATAGGCGGCGGCTCTCAGCCGTTGCAGCCGCTTGGTGTCGGCGCACCAGGCTGTGAACGGCTCTCAGCCGCTTGGCAGGGTACAGCAACGGACAGGCGTGGCGCATGTGCAAAGGTTATGGCCGGAGCAAGGTTGGATAATTGGGGCAAGCGGGCTTTTCCAGCGGTTTTCCCAATTACAAATAAAAATGCTCGGCCCCGCACCAAGGTTCGGCTGACGTGGGTTATAGCCGGCCAGTGATGGGGCTTGGTGTGGGGGCACAATTTGGGGCCTTGGTGCGCTGCCGATCACGGCCAGGGCCCTATGGGCGAAACAAAAGCACCTAGAGGGCTAAGAAAACGCTAATTTTCCCTACAGGGCACTTAACATACCGTTTTCCTGGGTTTTCACGGGCACAGATCGTATTTTCTTCTGGGCAGGCACTCCAGGCCTCCAGGCTCGAGCCTCTGCCTGTAGCCTCTGCCGGCGTTTGTCTCTGCTCTCTCTGCCACTCTCGGCTGCGGCTCCTGTTTACCGTTATTTGGGGTCGGGGTATTGCGTTGTGCGATTTCTCGAACGTTCTGCTGCGGTTGCTGCTCTCTCTCCCTCTCTCGGCTGCGGCTCCCGTTTACCGTTATTTGGGTGTCGGGGTATTGCGTTGTCGCTTGTCTGTTAGTGATGCTCATTCTGGTTCTCGTCGGTGATGCTCTATACGGTTCCCGT
Source organism: Drosophila affinis (assembly GCA_037356375.1). Classification (NCBI taxonomy): domain Eukaryota; kingdom Metazoa; phylum Arthropoda; class Insecta; order Diptera; family Drosophilidae; genus Drosophila; species Drosophila affinis. The sequence continues at coordinate 28,164 of JAZHFB010000007.1, read as the reverse complement.
GAACCGCACCCCCCTCCCGTGCAAATAACTCGACTTGGTTTTTGAAAGAAAATAGTCAAAAAATATCCAATATTTTTGTGATGGGCTCTGCCCCTTCACAAATGATACGAACCATTACCAAAATAGCTCGCGCTTTGGTAAATGGTGCAAAAATAGATAAAAGTTTCTGGGGTGAAGCTGTACTCACTGCAACATATTTAATAAACAGGATTCCAGGCAAAGCACTTGGTAACAATAAAATGACCCCATATGAGATGTTGCACAATAAGAAGCCAAATTTAATGTTTTTAAAAGTTTTTGTTTCAACTGTGTATGTACAATACACAATAAAATCAAAAAATGTAAATTTGATGAGAAATCATTCAAAGCTATCCTTTTTGGATATGAACCTGTGAAGGAGCGTACACTCCCCCACATATTGTCATTTATGTGAAGTAGTCATGGAGGCCATGGAGGCTGCAATATGGCTTATTGTTATCAGAGTTCAGGCCATGGAGGCAATGTTATGGATTATTTTTATTTAGGTTAAAAGCCTTAAAGCTGGGTATCCAGCACCGCGGAAACTAAAAATTACTGCCAAACTTCATATAAAAAAAAACGGGGCCAGTAATTTTTCGTTTGTGTTTTCCTGGAGTCAGTATCCAGCAACGTAAACGGGATCCACGAATTTGTATCGATAGTATCGATATTCACACGAATGTGGACTGTGAGAACAGCTGATAGGGGTTCCAGTAAAATATATGTGCCTATTTTTACTGGAGTGTTCAAAGATGGAGGGAAATACCAGCAGCGCGAAAATTTACGAAGAGGGACTCCAATTTTACACGAGAGGAGAAAATTGCCCTGATTAAAGCAGTGCAGGCAAGACCGTGTCTTTGGCGGATCACGGAGAAGAAACATTTCGACAACATTTACGTGAAAAGTGCGTGGGAGAGTGTTGTTGCCGAATTAAACAAGGGAGGTAAGATATACATATATTAATTTGTTGAAAGTTATTAATGATAATTATGCTTTGTAGCGAATGATTGTAAGACCGCATGGGCAGGACTGAGAGACAGCCTGAGGTACCATCGCAGCAAGCGCGCCAAAAGTGGCAGCGCGAGAGGCATAGCGTTGGGAGGCAATAGGGTCAGCGAAACTGTCGATTGGCAGTTCGCTGAACACATGTCCTTTCTGCCTGTAATGTCATTGGAAAGACGGTATGTTATAATCCCACATCATTTACTATTAGCGCCTATGTATATGTACCTTTTGTTGTAGAACCAAAGCAAGCACAAGCACATTTGTAAACAGTCCAGCATGCAGCCCCGATGCATGCAGCCCTGATGCATTCAACCCCGATGCATGCAACCCCGATGCATTCTCCAACCCTACCGCGAATGTGGACGACGAATGCTGGGATGACTTCGAGGCAAGCACGTCGACGGCCTATTCATATGTAAGTACTATTTACCTGTTTATTATAGTAGTAATAAACTGAAACTCCCTTTGCAGCAGTCAAAGTCTTCAAAAAGACGCAAGGTAGAGGAACCGACAGGAGTGGATGGCCTCGCTGGGGTACCCTCGCTGGGGTACTGACCGATTATATAAAGGAGATAAAGGAGAAAGCCGCCAATGATAATGCCCCAACCAGAGCTATATATGCCTTTTGGAGCGAGTTGCTGGGTGAGCTACCATCAGAAGAAGCAACAGAAGCGGAAATGGAAATGACCAAGGTGCTGTATAGCAAGGTTCAGGAGAACAGGAAGAACAAAAAATAATAATAATAATAATAATAATAAATAACAAATTAATTAAATAAAATAATGCAATTTTTTATTATTGGCGGACACCAGCAGATTCATTTTGCCAAGGTACTGATCCGGCTTCGGAGTTTACAAAATCCTTCACTGTGTTCCTTACAAACTTTGGGTAATCCTGTACCCGACCACGGAAGGTTGTTGCTGTGCTTTCAATTAAAACGCTTTCATTCGTGTCACCATATTCTCTTGGGTATACTCTCATCATAAAATTGTGTAGATAACAGCATTCCGCAGTTATATTTTGCGCTCTGTTTGGGCCACAGCGTAACGTGTCTTGAACAGCTAGCCACCTGGTACTCAGGATCCCAAATGCATTCTCAATGCAACGACGAGCTCGACTTAGCCGGTAGTTAAAAATCCGCTCTGCTGCGGAAAGGTTTCGAGATCCATATGGCTTCATAATACGTTTGTGCAACGGGAATGCATCATCCGCAACAATATAGTATGGAGTATGTACTCCCTGCAGCATACTATCGTCTGGAAATGTAATATTTCCAGATAAAATTGCTTTTCCAAGCGACGAATACGAAAAGGCATTCATATCGCCCTCACTCCCGTAGGCACCAACGTCGATGTAGGTAAACTTATATGAGGCGTCACAAACAGCCATAAGCACAATTGAGTGAAAGCCCTATAGAGCGAAGGTAAGGGTTATTCTTATGCGTTGCCTCAGGTAATTGTACTTACTTTATAATTGTAGAAAGCGCTACCGCTGTTTGGTGGTGCCTTGATTGCTATGTGCTTTCCATCGATAGCACCAATGCAGTTCGGAAAGTTCCATTGCTCCATGAAATCCGTTGCCCACTTGAGCATGTTATTTGAGTTCCATTTTGGAAACTCTCTGTGCAACGCAGTGCAGATAGCGTCAGAAACAAGATCAATAGTGCGGCCCAAGTGTTGCTTACTAATCCTATAGGTCGAGCCAACGTGACATTGTAAGTCTCCAGTCGCAAAACATCTAATACAAACGATTAAAAAAGTCGGTATTTTATATATTTGTTGTCTTGCAATGGACTTACCCGAGAACAATGGCTAATTTTGCTTTGAGTGGAATAGCGTCTGGCCGTGAGTTGCGCTTGGCTACTAAAAATGGTCCATCCCTAGCCAACGCAAACCAACGACAAGGAGAGGCCGGCCGCCCAAGCAAACCAATGATGAGGAAGGAAAAAAAGGGTCGAGAGGTCGAGTAGAACCACCGGTGAAAGCGGACACACCTACGCGAGCGCGGAACATTTTTGTGCCGAAGAAGAAAAAAAACGCGAGTGTGAAAACGGCGAAGCTGACGAGAGCGAGAACAGAGGGAATACCTGAGCGGATCCAAGACAAACAACACGGCTCGATCAACAAGGGCAACATCACCAAGGAAGAGCGCAGACACAGGCGCTGAGGCAGGCTAAGGAATTGGGGTAAGCAGGCCTCCCGTCGGGAGTATAGGAGCACTGAGCGGTGCGGTAGGCAGGGCTAATGAAAGTACATAAATAAAGGAAAGATTTAATATAACCCTCTAATGCTGGTTCGCGTCCGTTTTGTGGGCCCTGGGGTATAGGGGATATGGTTCTGTTTTAATTAATATCTCTTCCCCTCCCCTCCTCACCCCTTTCACATTCCCGTAGCACGCTGTAATGCTGTGGGTGCGCGGAAGTGTCGTTCGACGACTGTCTCGACCTTCCGCTGACGCTGACTAGCGTCCCTGCATGTTCCTCCCTTTCCCCCCATTTTCACTTCCCCTTTTGTAGTGAGTAGCGGACACACAGGTCCCGAAAGCGGTGTCCGACGACTGTCCCGGCCTCTCGCAGACGCTGACTGGCGTCCCTGTGCACCTTCTTTCCCCCCCTCTTTTGTCTACCCCTACAGCAGTGTGCAGCCCGGTGGGCGCCCAGAGTGTCGTCCGGCGCTTGCCTCGTCACAATTGGCGATGCTGTCGTAAACACGGGTACCCAGAAGGTCCGCTGGATGAGTGTCCCGGCCTTTTGGAGACGCTGACTGGCGTCGTTGTGTCCCTTTCTCCCCCTGTAGAGTATAAACCTCCAGATCGCCCCAGATGCCGTACGGCGTTTGCCTCGGTCGTCACCGCCGATCTCGCTTAAGTCAAAGATCTCGCTTGGTGAGTCAAATATGATTTATTATAGAGCAATAAAGACTAAAACAGATATCCTGAATGAGAGTACGGAGAATAATAATTAGAAATTTCCGAATGAAAGTAAGGAATGTGATCAGCCGAATTTTTCGAATGAAAATAAAACGAGAGGGAAAGAGGCAAAGGCCGCGGCTCTACCTTATACCCGGTACTCAGTCAGTATATACATATGTACATACATACATACATACATATATGAGCATGCGATTTATGCAATTTATTATATGTTCGCAAAAGGGACAAATTAAAAAAATGGGCAAAAAATAATATTTCAAAAAATAAAGTAAATTTTTGGAATATTATACATGTTTCCGATTTTGTTTGCATATGAATTTTACATCTGCTTCTAAATTTCTACATGACATGTATAACTACATATTTGAGACGTACAAGTGTTCAGGACAGAGAGAGAGGGAATGAGCAGCGCTTGGCAGGCGTTGCGTAGCCACTGAAATCTAATTTGTTTCTTCTGGCCATAGTATTGATCCGACCTGATCCATATTCGGCAATCTGGTAGATATGGTAATTTCCCATGATTCTACGTTTTTTGTTTTCATTTATCTTAAAAATTGTGGATTCCACAGATTTTCGTCTTTTGTGGGGGCGGAAAGGGGCGTGGCAAAATTTTAAAACAAACTCGTGCTGGTTTGGTATCACAGGAGCTTGGATAGAAAGTTTGGTTGCTCTAGCTCTTATAGTCTCTGAGAACTAGGCGCTCATTTATACGAATAAGCAAAGCAGATGGGGTCGCGTGTGAGAGAGAGCGAGAGGGAATGATGACTTTCGGAATGGTTTTCTTCATTGTAGCTATAATAATGATCCGATCTGATCCAGATTCAACACTCTAATAAAAATGGTCATTCTCAATGACTCTGCGTTTTTAGTTTTCTCGTATCTTCAACATTGTGCACGCCACAGACTTTTGTCCTTTGTGGGGGCGGAAGGGGGCGGGGCGAAAAGAAGACGGACAGACGGACACACGGACGAACGGACGGACGGACGGACGGACGGACGGACGGACAGACAGACAGACAGATATGGCTATATCGACTCGGCTATTGATGCTGATCAAGAATATATATACTTTATGGGGTCGGAAACGCTTCCTTCTGGGCTTTACACACAATCGTTATCCCCACAAATCTAATATACCCCTATACTCTTCGAGTACCGGGTATAAAAAGAAAACCACACTGATATCCTGAATGAAAGTAAGGAGATTAATAATGATAATTCCCGAATAAGAGTAGGGTAAAGTAGGTAGTTATGGACAGTCGGTAGTTGTGGACACCCCTGTGCAACTTTTGATACAGAGCAGATTTGACAGATCTGACAAATGTCATGTGTGCGCCATAGAAGCACGATGTTTTTGTGCCAAATACCAAAGTGAACAGAAGCGTCTGCTGTGTGCTGCAAACAAATTATTTTTTTTTACCTCGAAAAAAATCACAAAAGTTTCTTTGAACGTTTTTTAAAGTGTCACCGTGTGAAGTGTGTTAAGTGAGAAGGTGAGTGCAAAGGATTTTTTACGCGAAATTTAGTTTTCTTTGATATTCAATACCGGGTTCGGACGCAATCTACACAGCAAAAATTTTTTTCATATGATTTCAAAATGGCTGCTCAAGGGAGTTGTGGACACTTGAATGTCGGGAGTTGTGGACACCCAATTTTTTGTGGAAAATCGTGAAATATTGTCGTTGATGTCAATACAAATTATTTAAATAGTGTTTTATGCATTTTTTCGATGTTTTTAGTCATGTCGTCGAAGAAAAATTCAAAAAAATCGTCCGATTTAACGGGAATTGATTTTAATGCGCTGCACAAATGCCATTAAACGATGCTTGGTGGAAAAGCAATCCGTAAAACCGACTGCTGCGGCGTTTGCTATTCCCCGAACCTCTCTCATACGCAACCTGATGCTGATTATGTTCAAGCCGTCGAAAGAAATGAGGTAGAAGCTGCCGTCGAAAATGAATTGGGCGAGGAAGAGCAGCGCCGCATCGTGGTATTGCTTGATCCGGCTGTTGGCCACGTCGAAGAAGTTTGCACGACACCAGAGCCGTCCACTTCTTCCATTTCTCGTTCAACATCTCGGAGCAGTCTGTCGATTGGATGAAGTTGGTCCGCTTCATGGTGTGACTCCGAAGAAGCCATCCAATCGGGGCCGTAGGCCTATGAGCAGCTCTGTGTTAACTTCACCGGAAGTTTTGACAACTTTGAAGAAGAAAGCTGAAGAGCGTGCTGTGAAAAAAGCGGCCAAGACGGCCAAGGATTTGGCAAGACTCGGTAAGCTTGTCAAGGAGCTTTCGGCCACGCCAGCCAACACACCAGCTAAGCGCGGCGGCACATCAATGCGAGCAAAACGTGCCAAACCATCTAAGCGTTCCAAGAAGCAGAAGTCATCGGACGAGGAAGATGAGGACGAGGACTTCTGCATCATTTGCATGAATACGTTGCCAAAAAAATTGACCTCCTCAAATTCCGTTCACTGCAATGAATGTGATCTGGCCGATCTTGAAGTGTGCTGACATGCGTGCCAGCTACTTCACATGCGCGAATTGTGCTTCTGACGTGGAATGATGCCCTCTCTCGTTATTCTTTTTGCCATTGATGGCCTTTAAAATTTATAAACTTTCATTATTGATTAATTTCATTGCGTTTAACTTAATACTTTCTATATTTAAGCTCATTTTACAAAGGTGTCCACAACCCCCCACCAAAAAAAAATATCGCAAAAATGACATTTCACAAATGACATTTCACAAAAAATTTGATAATTTTTTTTCAATGGGAGATATTAATGTAATTCTTTCAAAACTAGTTAGCTGAGGTTTCTAGCTTTCCATGCATATATCCGCATAATATGCCCCAGGTCAAAATATATGATTGAAAAACAAAACTATGTCCACAACTGCCTACCTTCCCCTACTCTTTTATTATTTTTTATTTTATCACTTAGAGTTCAAAGCACACGTCCCCTCATTAATACAACTGCATATAAAATGTCAGCACGGTAAAAGACATCGACCACAGTGATCAAAAGTTTTAGATGTGAAGTTATGTACATGCCAGACATGACAAGTCCGCCACCATACCTTACACGCCACGATACCTTACACTCCCCAAATAAATTAATTGCTAGACTTATTTTTATTGTTTTTTGCGATCATTCGCTTTTTTTGTAAGTGCAAAGCACGGCGCAGGTGGTTGATCCCCGGTCCCTGGCTCTTCCATTTCAATTGATGCTGATAATATAATTGAAGATATAATTTAAAATTGGATTTTACATTATTACTTACCGATGATTGCGGTGTAAAAATGCTCAAGGGACTTTAAGCACTTCCTGCCAAGCACCCCGTCTACATTGCATTCGAAACCAACTTTGCCTACAAATATATTCTTTAAATTTTACTGCACGGAGCCCGCATGCAGGCGCTGATGCATGGCATTAATCTGTTAAAAATATTTTATTAGTTAAATATGTTAAGACATTACATAAAATATACGTACGTATTCGGTTGGATTCCCCTTTCCAATTTTTTCGTTGAGATGCGCGAGTTCCTCGAAGCTCTTAATGGGACAGCATTCCAAAATGTTTTTTTTTCTGGCCATTTCCATTCTTCTCCAGAAGCTGTCCCATTATCACTTTCACTTCCGTGAGTTCGCCTACTACAAACTCCAGCTTTCGAGTTAAATTCTCCTCCATTGCGTGCATTCGCTCCTCCAATTTGGCGCATTTCGTGCACTCGTTTTCTTTGTCTGTAAACTTAAAAGTATATTTTAGTACAATATATCAGTAATAACAATAATGTTAACTTACCTTGGCAGGAGAACTTCACTCTTTTAAAGTCTGACATGTCTTAAAGGATAAGTAAATATTAGAAAATTTCGAAATAAAATAAAAGTATTATAAATAAAAAAAATGTACATATATATGTTGCAGCGTCGTTATTTTCATTATTTTCAGCCATCGTTTTAAGCGCAGCGAGTTTCGGTCGCACCGGGATCCTAAACACAACTCAACTCAACTGACTTTGTGTCTTCCCTTTTTCTAGTGCCTCTCTACCGAACCACACTCGGCGACAGCTACAAACGCTGTCGCCCGCCAAAACGTAACTTTCCTAAACTACATAGTGAAACAGACAACAAAATTGACACAACGAACGGACGTACAAAACGGACACACAAACAGGATGACGTAATCTTGCAATGTACTTGCGATTCAGGTAGAATACCCAAACACACACTAACACAAGCTCAACGGAACTCTCTCATACATTTCTAGCACACGTTGCTAACATATGTAAACTGCTTATGCTTCCACATATATAAATGTGTAATAATAATAATAACTATATAATATATAATAAATGAAAAAACTAATAATAATTTATAAATAATTAATATAAATGTAGTAGTGGCATAACAACTAACCTATTTCCGAATGGAATACAAAGTCCCTAAAGCTGGGTATCCAGTACCGCGGAAACTAAAAATTACTGCCAAACTTCATATAAAAACGAGGGGGAACGTTGTGAGCCGCCGCAAAGGCCGCGGCAAAGGCCGCGGCTCTACCTTATATCCGGTACTCAGTCAGTATATACATATGTACATACATATATGAGCTTACGATTTATGCAATTTATTGTATGTTCGCAAAAGGGACGAATTAAGTTTTGATTGCGTATGCTGTTTACATCTGCTTCTACTTTTCTACATGTATAACTACATATTTGGTCATAAATGGTCATTCTCTATGACTCTGCGTTTTTAGTTTTTTCGTATCTTCAACATTGTGTACGCCACAGACTTTCGTCCTTTGTGTGGGTGGAAAGGGGCGGGGCGAAATTTTGAAATACATTTGGAGTTGTGTGATCACACAGGAGACTGGATACAAAACTTGGTTGCTCTAGCTGAAATTGTTTCTGAGATATAGGCGCAAATAAAGACGGACAGACGGACGCACAGACGGACGGACGGACAGACGGAGGGACAGACGGACGGACGGACAGATGGACGGGCAGACACACATAGCTATATCGACTCGGCTATTGATGCTGATCAAGAATATATATACTTTATGCGGTCGGAAACGCCTCCTTCTGGGCGTTACACACAACCGTTATCCCCACAAATCTAATATACCTCTTACTCTTCGAGTGCCGGGTATAACAAGGATGGAACACATTCACGGTAACCTGAGAATGGAGCAAGTGGAGCGCCTCGGAAAGGACCAGGAAGGCGAAAGCAGGAGGCTGGAGCGTGTTCAACGGTTCGTAGAGAGCCAAAACTTCATTCTGAGGTGTGGTCCCGCAGGTCAGTGAAGGGCGGCCATGCTCTTTCGCGGAGACGAGGAGGAGCGCCCAGGCGGATCACCCGAGTTGCAGATGATGGCATCGCTCCTGGTGTCACCGGAGCCATCGGAGGGAGACACCGTGACGCCGGTGGTTTCGCCGAGCGGTAGCGAGGCCGGGCTACAAAGCGACGACGACGACGTCGTCATCGTGGACTGGCAGTTCGCGGCGGCGGTGAAGCAGGTGTGCCCGGCGGCGGTGAGGCAGGCGTGCCGGGCGGCAGAGCTGCTGCACGCCGAAAAGCAGCGCTTGCGAGAGACCACGCTGAAACAACAGCAACGCATACGGAAAATTCGCGAAGCTATGCAGCGCAGAGAGGCGGTGAGCGTGTGTAGCGACAGCGACAGTGTGGAGCTGGTGGAGGAGGAGCCCCAACCGCCGGAAGAGGCACGACCCCAACCGCCGGAAGAGGCGCGGCCCCAATTGCTGGAGGAAGCGCGGCCCCCACCGGCCGAGCCGGCCATGTATCCGGAGGAGGAGTGGCAGCGGAGGCTTCGGCAGGCTGAGGCCGAGGAGGAAGGGCTGTGGGAGCCAGTGCCAATGGAGGAGGCCGAGGAGAGAGAGCTGTACCCCGTTCCTGAGGAGCCCGAGGAGGTGCTTTTCACGCGAAGGGAGGAATGCCCACGGCCATCGCAGCAACCACAGCACCAGCAGGAGCAGCAGCGGGACCAGCAGCAGCGAGACCCGCAGCAGCGGCAGCAACAGCAGCCGCGGCCGCAGCCGCAACAACACCACCAGCAGAAGTGGGGAGGTCCGGAACGGGCGTTGGACGGCGGTCCGCAATGGTATGGTGTGGGACCACCAGGTACTACACGTAACCTGGGCGTCAGGCAAGGCGCCTGAGGACGAGCCACCAGCGGAGGAGGCCCGGGTGTGGGAGGAGGCTGCTCGGGCGAGCAACCACGAGATCCGAGAGGGCGGTCCGCAGCAACCAACCACACGGGCCAGGCGGCGGCATCGAAAACGGCAGTGACAGTAACACCGATGGCAGCGGCAGTACCGGCAACAACGACGACGGCGAAGGCGGCGAGGGCAGCAGCGACAGTGCTTACAAAGGCAGCAGCAGTAACGGCGGCAGTAACGGCGGCAGTGACGGCAACAACGACCGCGGCATTGACGGCAACAACGACCGCGGCAGCGGCAGTACCGGCGACGGCAGCAGCAGTAACGGCGGCAGCGACGGCGGCAGCAAGGGCACTGGCGAGCCCGGAGGCAGAGAAAGCCCTCGCAGCAAAGGAGCCGTGGGAACGCGGGCCGTGGCAGTGGCCCCGGTCGTGGCGTCCGACGGACCACCGCACTATGTTGAATTTGACCCGTTTTTGTGGCCAAAATTAAAGTTTTTGAAATTAACAAGATTTTTCACTGCCGGTTTCTTGTATAATGATAGTTATGACTATACATAGGAAGGGATTTTAGAAAAGTGGGCGTGTCAACGCCCCCCTCCGCCCACAAAAATCAGAAAAAAAACGAAAATTTAAAGCAATTATAAAGTTAGAGACCCCAAATTTGAAACACACGATGAATGTCCTATTTCAAATATGTCCTGCAAATTTGGTCCAGATCGCATAATAAATATAGAAGTTATTCAATAAGAAAAAATTGTATCATTGATTTGCATGAAACAGCGAGCGCGCAGAAGGCGCAATCATACATATAAGATTTTATTTGTTATCAATATGGATTCCAACTATGGATTTTCCACTTCATCAATTTCATTATTATTATAAAAAAAATATGTATTGTCGTCTTCCCTTGCGTCGATATCATTTGCAGACTCATCTGCAGATTCAACTTCACAAGCCAACAGCTGGATGACTTCTACTGGCAAAGCAAGCCTCTTATGTTTTTGGATCCGCCTTTTTAGATTTAAGGATGAAATTATGGGGTCGGAAGTATCCATTGCTCTGTGAAAAACGTCTGCAAGATTGTTAATTCGGCTGTTTTTCCTTGCATGGTGTAATCTGTCGGATTTATATATTTTATTTCTGGATTCAGCTGCTTCTTCACCAAAATAACCGACTGGAAGAACAGTGTTTTCCAATATAACTCTTGAGTGGACAAGATTCTTGTGGACCGTCGCTGTCATTGGTAGCCATGGATATTTGTCAATTATTAGGTGACCAGTTTGATGGCAAAGTTCTTCAAATTTTTCGGGATTTATTGGCAGCTGACAGGATAATGATATAAGTATATTCCTCATGTTGAAAATAAGCTGTTTATCGACGCCAGTTATTTCTGCAAAAGCTTCATATTCGCTGAATGCACGGCGTGCTGTATTCCCAACATTTGTGCTTCCGAATCCTACTTGTTTTGGTTGGTCAACTTTCAGGGACAGCTTTTCCCAAAACATTAGCTGAATATTTTTTTTTTTTTGCAACACAATGCTTTTATTGTCTTGGCTTGAAATTCGCCATTTCTTCACATCCATTTTATATCCAGCATGAAGTACGAATTCAAAAAACCTAATCCAACAATGTAATGGACTTAAACCGTATTTTAGATTGTGGAGAATCGGAACAAATTTAATGCACTTAAAATTTTTGTTACCCAAAAAATCGTTAGGTTTCGCAGTGCAGATTGGGCAAGCTTGGTAAGATTTCGTATTTGTTAGGGCATTAAGCACTTTGCCATCAATTACAGTCAAATACAAGCTAAACCTTACATATATGCATTGCCTTTCATTGAGATCTTCTCTAATAGAATTTAATTCACTGATTTCACTTTCCATACGTTTGTTCTCATCTTTAATAACTTTTATGAATTCTTTAATAAACTCCAATTTTAATGGTCTGCAAAAACGGATACTCTGCGGAGTTTGATTGTTCCACAATATATTGCCGGACGAATCGATCAGACGAAGAGGCATAACTGTCGTGGCAAACAGTGAAGAGTCTGCATCTTAGGACTGGCCGTTAGTGTAAGCCTGATTATAGTTGGCTTGTCCCGTACTGCCATCAAAGCCATAACTCAGTACCAATTCGGCAGATAAAAAGTCAGACTGCTGGATGTTCAGTGCCGTTGCAATAGCCTCTTTTTGAAATTCTACTATTCGACTTGCTGTGTGAATTAATAGGTCTTGCAAAGAAACTTTTGCTACGGTGTCCGTTACAATAATATTGGCTGGTCGGCAGTCCTTTTTCTTTTTATTTACATCATGATAATTCGGATATATATCAGCTTTTCTGCATTTTGCATCCTCTCGAATTGCGCAATATTGTTCAGTTGTGAAGCCTTGATCCAGAATCAAAGCCAACGCCTCTTCAGTGGAAGATCGCAAAGGCTGTACCACGGGCTTGTTTATCATTTTTCGAATAGTGACTGCTTTTCCAGGGTTTAATGCAAGTAATCTTAATAAGACGGCAAGATCAACTAGCCCGCGCCTACGAGCAGCTATGCTTGTAGCTTGAGTCTGTAATCTTGTGTTATGTTTTTGTCCCGCGGAGAGGTCGGCTGCTTGCCTTCTTTGAGCTCTTCTACCTTTTATATTGAATGTAATTTTTGGACGTCCAACTGGTTTTTTGATTTCCTCTCCTTTGGCTTCTTCTCTAGGTAAATTAAGGCTCATATGACCTTCCATCCAATTTGAATAGGTCTTTTTGAATCTTTCCACCTACCTACAGCATTTTTGCCAATTTCGCAATAAATTTGCAGAAAAATTTCGGACTTTATCTTTCAAATAACGATTACTATCTTCCAAAACGCTGCCATCAATTTTTTCACTAATAAAAGTGTATACAGCATTTTGTTTCTCACAAAGTCGCCTTTCTTTACGCCACACTTCAAGCAGATCTGCATTTCTGATCAAGATGTTGCTTCCTAATAAATTAAATAACGCAAAAAGGCGCAAAAAGCGCAGAATAAGCTTACTAGTTCTGAATTCAGAATTGACTACTCTACAGCATGTATATAGACACTCACTGAAATAATTTGAAATTTGCTTTTAAACTCTTTGCAAAGTTCAACTTTCTTTCCAAAAGCTACAAGGGGACACCACTTGCTAAATATACAAATTGTTAGAAAAATACGAACGAAACACGCAACATATTAGTATCAACACATAGTACTAACCTGAAGAATTAATATTCATTTTGAATTGGATTACTTAATGCTTTTTTGGCAGAGATATGCTAATTTGAAATTGCACCGCAAAGTTAACATTTAAGACAGCACGTGTTGTTCGCTTGCAACAGCTGACTTTGACTGCTGTTATTTTAACAGTAAACTGTCAAGTTAACATTTTAGGTATGTAACATAGCATTTTGATCATTTCTTAATATGGTGACATTGAAAAAACGGAAATTTGCATACTTGCGAAAAATGAGTTTTGGCCACGAAAACGGGTCAAATTCAACATAGTGCACCGGCGCTAAAGCGTCAGCGGTCGTGCCCCGAACCGCGCTGTACCGTGAAGCAAGGCAGTCTAAACAAGGTAGGCTTATGGGCTCGCTCGCTCTCTGTGTTTTGCTTCTTTCGATTCAGTCTGTTGTGAACAGTTGTGAGCGAAGCATCTTCGCGGACGATTTTTCCCTCAGACTTTTTTGCGTATTTACAATGTCGCCGCCGTATTGCTTTTTATGCAAGATTACTATACATACATATTATTAATATTACATATTATTATATATACATACATTTGCAACCACGTACAAATTTCTCCTTTGAGACTCTTTCTCACAACGCATTTTTAAGTCTCTCTCTCTCTCTCTTCTGTCATTTTGAATACCTTCTTATTGCTCTCTATAAGCCCACCTTGTTTAGTATGCCTTGCCGTGAAGCGGCCCATGCTGCAGCGGCAGGCAATTAAATTTAGTTTGCCATCAACTAGGATTGTTGATATTATATCGATAATATCGATAATATCGTTGCATCAAAAAAATATATATAAATCAGAGCTCGCAAATGACAGTTGATCGTTTTTCTTATATGCTCAGCTTCGTAACATAACCGAAAAGATTTTGCAGACACGATCTCGCTCTGAGCAGCTCTCTTTGTTTTGCTTTGAATCGGTTTTGGTCAAATGCTTTGCCTTGACTCATTCGTGTGACGCTCTCAAATGAGTGTCGCGTAAAGACCCAGCAGTTCTGCGGACTAGCCAACGCCTAGCTATCTGACTAGCCCGTCCGGTCCAGTACTCACCCGCAGACTAGCCCGACCCCATGTAAAATCCTATCCCATTTTAGCATTGCATGTCATTGGGGTTGATGTGTCGGCAGCCATTGCATCAACGTTGGCTAGTCCGTGACTAGGCTGCGGAGACCAGTCAATGGCCATTGCATCAACGTTGTCTAGTCCGTGACTAGGCTGCGGAGACCAGTCCATGGGCTGGCCCAAGTGGACTAAACCACGGGAACATCCTCATGGGCCAGCCCATAGACTGGTCCACGTAGACTAGTCACGGACTAGGCTGCAGAGACCAGTTAATGGACTGGTCCAAGTGGACTAAACCACGGCTAGGCTGCAGAGACCAGCCCACGGCTAGGCTAGGAAAATGGTATGGGCTCAATAAAAAACTTTTTTTTTCATTTTCTATTTATATTATTTACAAGAAAAAAAACAAAAAAAAATAACGCAAACAAAAATGAAATAATAATAAATATAATAAAACAAAAAATAAATGCCTTCATGGCCTAAATCTATAACTTAATTTCTATTTACTATAATAAATTAAATACTAAAATACAAAAATAAATGCCTTCATGGCCTAAATCTATAACTTAATTTCTATTTACTATAATAAATTAAATACTAGACTTATTTTTAGTGTTCTTCGCGATCATTCGCTTTTTCTGGAGGTGAAAAGCACGGCGCAGGTGGTTGATCCCCGGACCAGGCTCTTCCATTTCAATTGATGCTGAAAATATAATTGAAGAAATAATTTAAATATTGTTACTTAAAATTGGATTTTGCATTATTACTTACCGATGATCGCGGTGTAAAAATGCTCAAGGGACTTTAAACATTTTTTCCCAAGCACCCCGTCCACATTGCATTGGAAACCAACCTTGTCTATAAAAATATTTTTTAAATTTTGCTGCACAGAGCCCGGATGCAGGCGCTGATGCATGGCATTAATCTGTTAAAAATATTATATTAGTTAAATATGTTAAGACATTACATAAAAAATACGTACGTATTCAGTTTGATTCCCCTTTCCTATTTGTTCGTTTAGGTCAACGAGTTCTTCATAGCTTTTGATGGGACAGCATTCCAAAATTTTTTTAGCATGGCCATTCGTATTTTTTTCCAGAAGCTGTCCCATCATCACTTTCATCTCTGCCATTTCGCCCACGACAAACTCCAGCTTCCGCGTCAAATTTTCCTCCATTACCTTCATTTGCTCTTCCAATCTGGCGCATTTCGTGCACTCTATTTCTTTGTCTGTAAATTTAAAAGTATATTTTAGTACAATATATCAGAAATAACAATAATGTTAACTTACCTTAGCAGGAGAACTTCATTTTTTTAAAGTCTGACATGTCTTAAAGGATAAGTAAATATTAGAACATTTCCAAATAAAATAAAAGTATTATAAATACAAATATATATATATATATATACATATATAATAATAATAATAACTATATAATATATAATAAATGAAAAAAACGAATAATAATTTATAAATAATTAATATAAATGTAGCAGTGGCATAACAACTAACCTATTTCCGAATGGAATACAAAACGCCTGCCCAGCGGTCCCTTACACTCTCAATAATTTAAAGGAAAACTCTCCTCTACCTCATAGTCGTCAATATCTACCATGTAAACCCCCAAACTTGTCGAATCTAGAGGCTCATCGTACAAACTATATTTATTAGAAAATCTTCGACCTATGAAAAAGCCCTCATCAGAAAACGATGTTATTATTAAAGGAATATAACCTTTAATAAAGCAACAATTGTCTGGTTTCCTAGAACTTAAAATGCACCCTTTAAAATAACATCTATCTCTCATAATTTTGAGTTCTGTCTCATCAAATGGCCCTGAAAACTTTTCCTCACTGATTTTTCTATGAATCTGCTCTAAAATCTTGTTCGGTTTCCTAACCATCCTTTTCATTTTTTGCAAATAATTCTCAAATGAGTATGACGACCCCGAAGTAGGGTCTCCTACTTGCTCTATTGTTTCCCTTATGTGTAAAAGACTGTGCACATTGTAAGAAAGGCTATTCTCACCAAATAAGTTGGGAAAGTTATAAACAACGAGAGGGAACGTTGTAAGCCGCGGCAAATGCCGCGGCTCTACCTTATACCCGGTACTCAGTCAGTATATACATACATACATACATATGTACATACGATTTATGAAATTTATTATATGTTCTCAAAGGGACAAAAATAATATTTAAATTAAAAAATGAATTTTTTGGAATTTTTATACATGTTTCCATTTTTGTTTACATTTGCTTTGTATATCTGCGCCTACATTTCTACATGACATGTATAACTACATATTTGAGACGTACAAGTGTTTGCGACAGAGAGAGAGGGAATGAGCAGCGCTTGGCAGGCGTTGCGTAGCCACTGAAATTTAATTTGTTTCTTCTGGCCATAATATTGATCCGACCTGATTCAGATTCGGCAATCTTGTAGATATGGTAATTTCCCATGATTCTACGTTTTTTGTTTTCATTTATCTTAAAAATTGTGGATTCCACAGATTTTCGTCTTTTGTGGGGGCGGAAAGGGGCGTGGCAAAATTTTAAAACAAACTCGTGCTGGTTTGGTATCACAGGAGCTTGCATAGAAAGTTTGGTTGCTCTAGCTCTTATAGTCTCTGAGATCTAGGCGCTCATTTAAACGAATAAGCAAAGCGGACAGGGTCGCGTGTGAGAGAGAGCGAGAGGGAATGATGACTTTCGAAATGGTTTTCTTCATTGTAGCTATAATAATGATCCAATCTGATCCAGATTCAACACTCTGATAGAAATGGTCATTCCCTATGATTCTGCGTTTTTAGTTTTCTCGTATCTTCAAAATTGTGTACGCCACAGACTTTCGTTCTTTGTGTGAGCGGAAAGGGGCGGGGCGAAATTTTTCAACACATTTGGAGTAGTGTGATCACAAAGCAGACTGGATAGAAAATTTGGTTGCTCTAGCTTTAATAGTCTCTGAGATATAGGCGCAAATGAAGACGGACAGACGGACAGACGGACGGACGGACAGACGGACAGACGGACGGACGGACAGACAGACATGGCTATATCGACTCGGCTATTGATGCTGATCAAGAATATATACACTTTATGGGGTCGGAAACGCTTCCTTCTGTGCGTTACACACAACCGTTATCCCCACAAATCTAATATACCCCTATAATCTTCGAGTACCGGGTATAAAAAGATCTAACATGTATGTATAAAAGTATATAAAAGAAACTGCCTAAACTCTGTTGCTTTCCAATGGTATATCTCTTCTAATGATCTAGGCGTTCGAGCAAACTCTTTCGGAATAAACGGACATATTGCAACTTACTTATCGGAAACATTTTTATACCCGGTACTCGAAGAGTATAGGGGTATATTAGATTTGTGGGGATAACGGTTGTGTGTAACGCACAGAAGGAAGCGTTTCCGACCCCATAAAGTATATATATTCTTGATCAGCATTAATAGCCGAGTCGATATAGCCATGTCTGTCTGTCCGTCCGTCCGTCCGTCTGTCCGTCTGTCTGTCCGTCTTCATTTGCGCCTATATCTCATAGACTATTAAAGCTAGAGCAACCAAGTTTTGTATCCAGTCTCCTGTGTGATCACACTACTCCAAATGTAATTCAAAATTTCGCCCCGCCCCTTTCCGCCCACACAAAGGACGAAAGTCTGTGGCGTACACAATGTTGAAGATATGAGAAAACCAAAAACGCAGAGTCATAGAGAATGCCCATTTCTATCAGAGTGTTGAATCTGGATCAGATCGGATCATTATTATAGCTACAATGAAGAAAACCATTCCGAAAGTCATCGTTCCCTCTCACTCTCTCTCACACGCGACCCAATCTGCTTTGCTTATTCGTATTTTGTGTCGCCTAGTTCTCAGAGACTATAAAAGCTAGAGCAACCAAACTTTCTATCCAAGCTCCTGTGATATCAAACCAGCACAAGTGTATTTCAAAATTTTGCCACGCCCCTTTCCGCCCCCACAAAGGACGAAAATCTGTGGAATCCACATTTTTTAAGATAAATGAAAACCAAAAACGCAGAATCACGAAAAATTACCATATCTACCAGATTACCGAATCTGGATCAGATCGGATCAATATTATGGCCAGAAGAAACAAATTAAATTTCAGTGGCTACGCAACGCCTGCCCAGCGGTGACTCATGCCCTCTCTCTCTCTGTCGTAAACACTTGTACGTCACAAATATGTAGTTTACATGTCATGTAGAAATGTAGGCGCAGATATACAAAGCATATGTAAACAAAAATGGAAACATGTATAAAAATTCCAAAAAATGCATTTTTTTAATTTAAATATTATTTTCGTCCCTTTTGAGAACATATAATAAATTTCATAAATCGTAGGCTCATATATGTATGTATGTATATACTGACTGAGTACCGGGTATAAGGTAGAGCCGCGGCCTTTGCCGCGGCTCACAACGTTCCCTCTCGTTTTTATTTTCATTCGACACTTTCTAACTTAATTTTTTGCTCATTAATCTTAGGAGAAATTTCCGCATAACACCCAAATCAATGCGGTGCATGCAATTTAATGGAATCTGACTAATCATATTTATTTTCAACCTTTCTAATGTTGACTTTTCCCTGAAATAGATTATGATGATCTGGATACTTTCTATTATTAAACTTTTTATCTGTAATTAAAATCCCCGATGAACTGCTATAGGTCAATACCATATCCACTTTTCTTCCTACCTGAGTACACTTCGCACACCCATGTTTCGAAGTATGGCCGGGAGTACCGCTAATGAAAGCTCTTGCAGGAGCATCGCAGACAACAGCCCTAATTTCTGCTTTGATATTTTCCCCTTCTATTTGCAGCTCGTTGTCTAAAATATCCAAATACTCAGTTGAAAATGTGCTTAGAAATGAATCGCAATCGGATGGTTTTGTTTTACCTACAAAAACATCTACTGGAAATACAGGCATTCCCACAACATTATTTAATCTAACCAAGATTGGCTATAAGTGAGTTTTGGAACTTTTAAATAGCGGTAGTCCATCTATGTTTATATCAAAACTCAATTCTTTGTGAAGCTTCACCACAGTCTTGGCCACATTTTCAAATTGATTTTTCAAACCTAAATGCAGGTATTGACCCCCCCTACATTTGTAATATAAATTTTTGGCGGACAGACGAACTTGCAAAATGCGCTTACATTCAAATTCGCGCATCGCAGAATTCTTATACCCGGTACTCGAAGAGTATAGGGGTATATGAGATTTGTGGGGATAACGGTTGTGTGTAACGCACAGAAGGAAGCGTTTCCGACCCCATAAAGTATATATATTATTGATCAGCATCAAAAGCCGAGTCGATATAGCCATGTTTGTCTGTCCGTCCGTCCGTCCGTCTGTCCGTCTTCACTTGCGCCTATATCTCAAAGACTATTTAAGCTAGAGCAACCAAGCTTTGTGTCCAGTCTCCTCTGTGATCACACTACTCCAAATGTATTTCAAAATTTCGCCCCGCCCCCTTCCGCACACACAAAGGACAAAAGTCTGTGGCACACACAATTTTGAAGATACAAGAAAACTAAAAACGCACAATCATAGGGAATGACCATTTTTATTAGAGTGTTGAATCTGGATCAGATCGGATCATTATTATAGCTACAATGAAGAAAACCATTTCGAAAGTCATCATTCCCTCTCGCTCTGTCTCACACGCGACCCCATCTGCTTTGCTTATTCGTATTTTGTGACGCCTAGTTCTCAGAGACTATAAGAGCTAGAGCAACCAAACTTTCTATCCAAGCTCCTGTGATATCAAACCAGCACGAGTTTGTTTTGAATTTTTTCACGCCCCTTTCCGCCCCCACAAAGAACAAAAATATGTGGAATCCACAATTTTTAAGATAAATGAAAAGCAAAAACGCAGAATCATGAAAAATTACCATATCTACCAGGTTACCGAATCTGGATCAGATCGGATCAATATTATGGCCAGAAGAAACAAATTAAATTTCAGTGGCTACGCAACGCCTGCCAAGCGCTGCTCATTCCCTCTCTCTCTGTCGCAAACACTTGTACGTCTCAAATATGTAGTTATACATGTCATGTAGAAATGTAGGCGCAGATATACAAAGCAAATGTAAACAAAAATTGAAACATGTATAAAAATTCCAAAAATGGTTTGACTTCATTTTTTTGTTTTAAATATTATTTTCGTCCCTTTTGAGAACATATAATAAATTTCATAAATCGTAGGCTCATAAATGTATGACTGACTGAGTACCGGGTATAAGGTAGAGCCGCGACCTTTGCCGCGACTCACAACGTTCCCTTTCGTTATCAAATGTATTGCACATTTTCTTGAAACGTTAGGCAAACTATGCCACTCCTTGATGTTTTTATTTATATCAAATATATAATTTGTATCACTAGTTTTATTATCCATATCATCATCATTAATCACCTGTGATTATTTATCAAAATTACCAGTTTTGAAATGTTTCACTTCCACTTCAACACTTTTTCTAGCCAGATTTCTAAATTTCTCTAATATCCTCCCTTTTTCCTTTTTAATTAATCTTTTTAAATGCCTCTTGCTTACCTTACCCATAATGTAATATAATATATGAATATAAGAAAATATATAAAAACGAGAGGGAACGTTGTGAGCCGTGGCAAAGGCCACGGCTCTACCTTATACCCGGTACTCAGTCAGTATATACATACATACATACATTTATGAGCCTACGAATTATGAAAATTTTTATATGTTCTCAAAAGGGACGAAAATAATATTTAAATTAAAAAAATTATTTTTTTGGAATTTTTCTACACGTTTCCATTTTTGTTTACATATGGTTTGTATATCTGCGCCTACATTTCTACATGACATGTATAACTACATATTTGAGACGTACAAGTGTTTGCAAGAGAGAGAGAGGGCATGAGTCAGCGCTGGGCAGGCGTTGCGTAGCCACTGAAATTTAATTTGTTTCTTCTGGCCATAATATTGATCCGATCTGATCCAGATTCGGTAATCGGGTAGATATGGTAATTTTTCATGATTCTGCGTCTTTGGTTTTCATTCACGTTTTTCGGTATCTTAAAAATTGTGGATTCCACAGATTTTGGTCCTTTGAGGGGGCGGAAAGGGGCGTGTCAAAATTTTGAAATACACTTGTACTGAAGTGATATCACAGGAGCTTGGATAGAAAGTTTGGTTGCTCTAGCTCTTATAGTCTCTGAGATCTAGGCGCTCATTTAAACGAATAAGCAAAGCGGACAGGGTCGCGTGTGAGAGAGAGCGAGAGGGAATGATGACTTTCGAAATGGTTTTCTTCATTGTAGCTATAATAATGATCCGATCTAATCCAGATTCAACACTCTGATAGAAATGGTAATTTTCTATGCTTCTGCGTTTTTAGTTTTCTCGTATCTTCAAAATTGTGTACGCCACAGACTTTCGTCCTTTGTGGGGGCGGAAAGGGACGGGGCGAAATTTTTCAACACATTTGGAGTAGTGTGATCACAAAGCAGACTGGATACAAAATTTGGTTGCTCTAGCTTTAATAGTCTATGAGATATAGGCGCAAATGAAGACGGACAGACGGACAGACGGACGGACGGACAGACAGACATGGCTATATCGACTCGGCTATTGATGCTGATCAAGAATATATATACTTTATGGGGTCGGAAACGCTTCCTTCTGTGCGTTACACACAACCGTTATCCCCACAAATCTAATATACCCCTATACTCTTCGAGTACCGGGTATAAAAAGTAAAGTATAAAAAAATTAAAGTGAATTGTAAATGAAAAACGAACAAAAAGTCAAATAAAACTATTATATGTATGTGTGTACATATATTTAAGCCGAGTTAGGCAGAATTCTCAAGAAAAAGGGCACAAAAAAAGCGCAAAACCAAAAAAAAAGGCCAGCGCAGCCTCAAATTTATTTCACAGCTTTTTCATTTAACTAAGCACAGTTTTTTAACACGAATATCTTATATATATGCACATACATATGTATGTTATGTATAGATATACACTTTGTCTATGTTAATTCCTTATATTTGTTCGGTCAAACTTCGTCCACCCAATTAATTTAGAAGTAGTTAAACACCTCTCGTAGTCAAAGCGTACTCTCATAACTGCGCGCTCTCACTATTCTCGCTTATGCTCGGTGCTCAACCAATAAAGCCATCTCCTTCATAAATTTATTTTGAATTTCGCTTTTCCTTTGTTCTACAATGCTTTTGTCTAGTCCGCTAACCTTCCACTTCTTTATTGGTAGTCGATATCCTATGTGTAGTATGCATTCAAAACAGCGAATCCAGGCATGTAATGTTGATAGTCCGTAGTCAAGGAGGTTTTCATTTATTGGCAATTCTAAAATAAAACTCAAATTGTTCATACTTTTCGGTGAAACTTTACAAATTCCGCAAGTTCGGGTTGATGTGTCTGCAATCACGCTAAAGACTTTGCCGTCAATCATAGTCAATTGCAATTTATGCTGAGCTCCAAACATACAAAGACTAGTGGGCTTAATGTTTGAAATTTGTAATTTAATATTTTCGATTTCGTCTCGAATTAATTCCACAGATTCTTTTGCAAACATAATTTTTAGGGGTCTACAATATCGGGTTGATGATGGCCGTGAATTTTTCCATAGTATCCTGCTCTCGAATTGCATTTGTAAAGGCACAATACAAATGGCAAAAAAATTTCCTTCAACCATTTTGTGCTCAGAATCCAAAAAGCTTTGCCGATATGTTGAATGTCCCGAACTTCCATCGCATCCCCACTTATAAAATACTGATACATCATTATATTCATCAGCCTTAACGAACACAGAACTAAGAACCTCTGGGTGTGCTTCAACAATTCTTGTTACTGTGTGATCCAACATTTCTTGTAACGGAATTTCAGCACAGCATTCGCTGACTATTATTTCATCTGGATAACATCTTTTTTTAGCGGAACGTAATGCATCATATGTTGGATAAATGTTTGCATTTCTTGCTTTTGCACCAGCTTGCATTAGTTTATATGTATTTTTTGTGAAGTCACCATCAATATACAGGGCTAATGCTTCGTCTGGAGTGTATTTTTTAATAATTTGATCAGGTTGAGGATTTTTTTTCATCTTTTTTGCAACTTCCGGATCTGCGCCTACCATTGAAACTACTTGAGATGCACTTCTCTGTCCGCTTTTGTACAAGCTTACCCGTGTAGCTGTCAGAAGTTCCTCGCATGTATTTTCCTTAACCAATCCAGATACTTTGGTGCACTGGCGTTTTGCATGGCAATCAGACACGTTTTTCGGTTTTCGTCCACACTGTTTACCACCGCATTCTTGTGGAAATGTTATCTCTTCGTCCAACCAAACTTTGTTTTTCTGTTCAAATCGCTCATAGCGTCTATAACATTCTCGCCATTTTTTTACCACTTTTTTGCAAAAATTTTTCAACATATTTAATGTAGTGTTGTACTGGTCTTCTGAAAGTTTCGACCTATCTACTATATTTGAAAAAACAAAGTTGTTGACTGCGGTAACTTTTTCAATTCGTCTTGCAACTTCAACGTCCTCCTTGCGTTTGGACTCTTGTAGGTAAAGAGCAGACAATGTTCTCTCTTTTCAATTAAATAATATATTCTTCATTGCAATAGCCACGATATGGTTTATTTTGGCAGGAAGATGTTGTGGAGAACTCCGATGCATTTTTTAAGGAAAATTTCTGCATGGAAAGGGGTACTTCAACATTCTCGTTGGACTGTTGCCCAATCTCAAAAAGAAAGACACTCCTTTTCGACTGACAATCCCTTTGGAGAAGAGAATAGCCATAGCCCTTTATTGCCAAGGATCGCCTGCAAAATATCGTACGGGAGTCTATTTGGTGTGTCAAGGGCTTTTGTCTGCCGCATATTTCTGCAGTTTCGTCGCGAGGTAGTTGCTCAACTCGCTGACAAGTATCTGCCAGCAGATACTGCCAGCAGAAGATCACGGAAACAGTGAAAGGATTCAAAGACATGGGATTTGCAGCAAAAAATTTGAAATCAACTACATTGTTGAAATGCTTTTTTTAACAATAAAATTAGTTTAAACAATTTGTTCTAGCATTACATGTATTTTTGTATTGTATGTACATACATATATGTATTTTTACTTAGTGAAACATTTTACGCGGTAAATTTTAAATTTGAATCTGCTGTTTTTTGTTGTTATTAGTGGTGATAGTTCCGCTGATAAGGCACAAAAGTACGAAAATTGCTGTTATGCGCACAGAAACATAGTATTTAACTACCGAAATACCAAAACGCAGTTGCGTCGAAAAACGACGCAACTTTTTGCCACCACTAGGGCCCTATGCCAAACCTATGTAAAAAAAACTGCGTTTCTGAGAAGACGCAAAGAATCAAGACGCAACCTCAGTGTAAACGGCACCTAAGACATTGAAAAAGTTAATTTAGTTACGCTAGATAGTCAAAATCGCCCTCTGTGCTGCGGGGTCATCACCCTCGCTTTGCTCTCGCGGTTCTCGGCTAATTCTATCATTCGCTTGTCACTCACAACGCAAGCAACGGCGCTTGCACTCCTTTGCTGTTACCTGCTCTGGTCCAGAGATCAACGCAGTTATCTATTGGAATTCCACCGCTTCTTTCGTTTCGCTTTCGTTGCCGCCGTCGGAATTCTCGCTGACTCTCTCTCCCTTGGAACAACTGCACTCAACCTTTTGCTGCCGCCTTCGCTTCCATTGTTGGATTTGTGCTTTGGCTACTGCTGCCTGGTTGCGTTCGTGCTGTTGTTGCCTGCATTCGTTATTGTTGAAACCTCTAATTCTGTGTGCGTGCAATTACACTACCCAACAAAATGACGACTCTTGAAGATTTAAAACGCCAACGGAGCAACATAAAACGAAACATATCTTGAATGAAATCTGTGGTGGAAGAAAAGACGGAAAAGCCGATTTGCAATGACGAGCTTCGGTATCGTTTAAGCATCTTGGAAACCTATTTCAAGAAGGTTCTAAGTGTCCAGGCTGACATTGAAGACCTTAACCCAAACGATGAGGGACGGGCAGACTTGGAGGACACGTACATAGCAATCAAGCTATCCATAAAGGACAATTTGGGAGGTGACTTAAACACCAGTATGGTTGCGCCAGACTATCACCCACCGCCAGTGAGATCATCGTTGCCAAGGTTGTCATTGCCCACCTTTGACGGAACTTATGCGAATTACAAGAACTTTATCAATTCGTTTGAACAACTTGTGCGTGAGTCTGGGTTGTCAAACATTGAGAAGTTTAATTACTTGCTGGGCTGCCTCAAGGGGCCGGCGCTAGACACCATTCAGGCATTCCAGGTCACAAGCGAGAATTATCCGAAGGCCCTAGAGAAACTTAGGAACCGGTACGACAATCCAACTCTTATCTTTTTAGAAGGCATTGGTGCATTGTTCGCACTACCACCGATTGAGAAGGCCAACTGTCAGCAGCTTCGCAGCCTGTTTGATAAGGCGTCTGCGATATTTAGCTCGTTGGAGTCCGTCGGCAAACCGGAGGACATCGCTCAATCCATGCTGATCTACATCGTGATGGACAAGTGTGATCAGCTCACTCGGAAGAAGTGGAAGGAGTCACTGGACTACCAAAAGCTACCGACCTGGCTAACATGCACACAGCTTGTGGAACGCCACTGTCAATTCCTGCATTCGTCTGGAGCCTCATCTAGTACTCCGTCGCAACGAAAGGCTGAAAGCAATAAGTCCAATCGTCACTCTAATCAGCAGATAAACTCGTCGTTTGCCATTACTAATCCATCTTGTCCACTTTGTTCTAGTTCTGGCCATAAAATCACGAACTGTGCGCAATTTAAGGCAATGAACAGCAACCAACGGTTCGATCATGTGAAACGTCTCGGTCTCTGCATCAACTGTCTTGGGAACGGCCATAGAGTGGCGCAATGTTCATCGACTCATCGTTGCCGAACCTGTAATCGGACTCACCACTCGACTTTGCATCACTCGCAGCCGCAACAGCCACCACAACCATCGGCAGGACAATCCTCAAATCCGGAACCGATAAGGCAACCGTCGCAGCCCTCTTGGCAAACAGCTGATATTAATTCGTATCAAGCTGCTTCACATTCGCATATGGACATCGCTGCAAAAGATCAAATTTGTTGGCAGCAGCGATGGTATTGGTAAAGGATGCATCAGGTGAATACAAACTCGGTAGAGCATTGCTTGATTCATGTTCCCATGTTAATTTTGTCACTGAAACCTTTGCTAAAAAACTTCGCCTTCGACGTGAGAGGCACCACATCGGAATTCGGAGCATAGGAGACACCCTTACCAATTTTAAGGCTCGTACGACGACCTCCATCAAATCACGTACGTCTGGCTACCAGCTCACCCTCCAGTTTGGAATTACATCCCACATTGCATACCAGCCAGATAGCGAGATCGACATATCGAACTGGAACCTACTTGCTAATACTCCATTGGCAGATGAATCTTTTTACATGACCAGGCGTATTGATCTTCTGCTGGGAACCGAAGCTTTCTATGGGGCACTAGCTGTTGGCCAAATTCGCATTGGCACGAACCTTCCCACTCTACAAAAGACGCTGTTTGGTTGGGTTGTTGCTGGAAGGTACCAGCGCCAACGTAACGGACAGCCACCATTGTGTTTGGCGACGGTAGAGGAGTCTATCGATGAAAACCTGCAGCAACTATGGAAAGTTGACTCTATTGTCGTCCAACCTGAGTCAATTCTTCCAAATCATCATCGCTGTGAGGAACACTACAGGATTACAAGGATGCCAGTGGCCGAATTGTCGTTCGCTTGCCATTCGGAGAAGACCCAGGATGCCTTGGAAGTTCAGTAGACACAGCTCGAAGTCGATTCGTTGCCATTGAGAGACGTCTCTCTCGTCTACCGGACATTCGATTGCAGTATACATCATTCATGCAGGAGTACCAAAGTCTCGGCCATATGTCCCTCGTATCGAATCCTTACCTGGAGGAACCTCATTATTATATACCGCACCATTTCGTTCTCAAACCAACCAGTACCTCGACGAAGCTCAGAGTCGTCTTTGACGCGTCTTGCCGTACGTCATCTCAAAGGTCGCTTAACGATCTACTCTTAGTTGGCCCTACCATCCAGGATGACTTGTACTTGCAAGTGCTGCGTTTTCGAATGTATAGGTTTGGCATCACGACTGACGTCACCAAAATGTACAGACAGGTACTTGTCGGTGAGGAGGATCGAAAGCTCCAGTACATTCTGTGGCGAGCGTCCCCAGATGCTGACCTTCAAACCTACCAACTCAATGCCGTAACATATGGGACTGCGTCTGCCCCGTTTCTCGCAACTCGTAGTTTGCATTTCTTGGCTGAGGAGTGTAAGGATGAATGGCCCTTAGGAGCCGAAGCAGTTAGAACTGCGTTTTATGTTGATGATCTGTTGTGTGGGGCTGATGACATAGACACACTTCTCAAACTGAAAAAGGAAATCAGACTCTAGCTTGTGGTCATTTTCCATTATGCAAATGGCATTCGAATCATCCAGGTGTAATGGAAGATGAATCGTCTAAGGAAATAAACATTACAGAAAACTCGATTAGTAGCACACTCGGCGTGACTTGGCATCAAAAAAGTGATGCATTTAGTTTCACTTTCACACCCAAGGAAGTCTACCCTTCTATCACAAACGGACAATTTTG